>OZ010599.1:4749358-4854358 GCA_963932145.1 Acanthosepion lycidas | reverse complement strand
TTAGTGTAGTAAAGGTTAAACATTTTGTGGTATGGACAATTATGCTGTAACATGATTTGGGCAATTCTGCTGTTTTGTGTGTGTGTTTCACAGTTTCACTGTATCACACACAGCTCATCAGTGTGGCCAGACATATGATTGCTTGAAGCCAGGATTGAAACCCAACCAAATTGACATTAGTCAGAGCCCCCAGAAGGCTCAAATCATAGTGAAGAGCTTTTAGCATTAACCAGCAGTAGCCAACATATTCCTTTTCTTTGAAAGTGCTCAACCTATGCAAGTTTGTGTATGAAAATTTGTGTGTGTATATATATATATATATATAATATATATATATATATATATATATATATATAGATAGTGTGTGTGTGTATCTGTTTTTATGAATGCAACTTCTCCAAGTTCTGTTTAATTTGAATAAGACTTCAAAGAACTCTTTGATGTGGTCAGATGACACCAAAATTTGGTGAGTTGGCTGACAAAGTCAGTTGTTATAGAAATCTGCTTCAGAGCAGTCAAGGCCCAGTTGGTGGGGCATTAGAATACGCCAACTGCCCCCCTGCAGAGGGTAAAAGTCCCTCAATGGGGCCACCTGTTGGCCGTGGGTGGCGACCCGTAATGTCTGGGGACGGGATCCTGGTGGTTGAGCAGATTGTAACCCAGGTGTAAAGCGGTCACAATCCTGTAACACACCACTTTGGCCCTTACCTGGGCTAGACGGGCGGTCGGAGGGGCCCGATCCGATCAATCGGCTGGTCATGTCAAGCCCCATCATATATAATCTATCCCAAACCTATAACTGACACTCCTCTTCCCAAACAAAACTAACACTTAACCCTAAATATGTGATGGAAGGCGGTGGCTGAGGGTCAATCAATTTGGGAGAAAAAAAGGATCTGACACACTTGCTAAACCTTCACAGCCGTAATACTTGGAAAACGGAAACAAAGGAACACGCGTGCTCATAGACTCCTCCCAAAGAGAGTATAACATTCACGTAGCCCCGACATGGCAAGGCGAATGGGTTTCCCCCTTGTCATGTCCCAATACTGGACTCCGCGGTGGGTAGGGAGCGAGAATGATGAAAAAAAAAAATAAAAACAATCAATGGAAAAAAAAGAAATCTTCCAAGAGACCACATGTGGATAACGACTCTGAAACAGAAAATGACAGCGAAAACTTTCCACGATTTATTGTACTTGAAGCAATAAGCAAAAAAGCATTAACAGAAATTTCACCATTTAAAATACAAAAAGCAATATCAAATATCATTATACCAAAAAATGTAAAAAAATTGCAAAATGGAACACTACTAGTAGAAGTAGAAAAAAAGATATATGCGGACACATTAATAAGACAAAAAAAACTACAAGAAATAGAAATAAAAGCCTACCCACACCAAACCCTAAATTTCTCAAAGGGAGTAGTAAAAAGCAAGGAGCTCTCCCTGTGCACTCTAGAGGAGATAAAAACAGAACTCCAAACTCAAGGAGTTACAAATGTCAAACGAATAACAATAAAGAAAAATGAAGTAGAGATACAAACTAATACCTACATTATAACTTTCAACTCCCCCCAAATTCCAACAACAATTAAAATTGGATATGAAAGTATAAAAGTAGAACAATATGTACCAAACCCTCTTCAATGCTATAGATGCCACAAATTTGGGCATCACAGAGATTCCTGTAGAAATAAAAGAATATGTGGAAAATGTAATGAAAAAGAACCTGAACATAAAGAAGAGAACTGCCCAAATGAGAGCCTCTGCTCAAACTGTTTGGGAAACCACTCTGCTCTTTCAAAACAATGCAGTATATATAAACAGGAGAAAGAAATAATTAGAATAAAATACAAAAAAAATATATCTTTCATAGAAGCACGAAAGGAAGTTAAAAATAACATAAAAGAAAACACCTATGCTTCCATGGCACAAAAAGCAAATAAAATAAACAATGAAGATAAAATAAAAGGTTCAGTTGAAATAACAAATTTATGCAAAGAATTAAAAGCTTTCCTCGAAGAATTAAAAACCTTTTTAATTGAACTTAAATTGGATCGAAATAAAACTCAACAATCCAGATCAAATGGAATAAACCCAGAAGAAGGCAAAAAACTTTGGAAAGAAAACATAGAACAAAACTCCAGCGAACCCTCTTCTTCCCAAACTAAGAAAATGAAAAATAAACAAAAAGAAAAAAAAATGACAACAGAGCAAGAAAGCACCCGATCAAGATCTAATTCAAAATCAAGAATCAATATATCAAATGAAAATAAATTTGAGCCTATGGAATATATGGAAATAGAAGAGAAAGAAAACAAACAAAATTCAAAACAAAACCAAAAATCTGACCGAAGGATACCACAAGCAGTTGAAGACAAAGCTTCTAAAAACTCAAGAGATGGAAAAAAACTAGAGAGGACAAATGATATAAACCTAGCAGGTAACTTTACCCCCAAAAAATGAAAGTATAATCATGGCACATAAGATCCTGCAATGGAACTGTCGTGGAATAAAATCTAATTACAATGACCTACTCATACTTATGTCACTACTGTATCCAGCTGTCATCTGCTTACAGGAAACTTTTTTACAAGAAAATGCCAACTTAAAAATTAAAAATTATAAACAATACCACTATAACCACAATACAGGACATAGAGCTAATGGAGGAGTGTCAATATTGATTAGAAATGACATACCGCAAAGTAAAGTACACATTAAAACTAAATTACAAGCAATAGCAACACAAGTGACACTAGATAAAACCATCACAATTCTTTCCATTTATATACCCCCACAGGAACCAATAAATACAACAGAAATAAACAACTTGATGGAGCAACTCCCTAAACCCAGAATCTTACTAGGAGACTTTAACAGTCATAATCCTATATGGAATAGCAAAAAAATAGATACTAAAGGTAAAATAATGGAAGAAATAATTAACACCCATAACTTATGTCTATTAAATCATAAATCCTCAACCTACCTTAATCCCTCCAATGGAACAGAATCGTCAAGACTTAAGTATATGCGATCCAGAAATTTGTATGGATTATACATGGAAAACACATAGCGACACATGTGGCAGTGATCATTACCCAATCATTCTAGAAAATCAAAAGCCTGCCAAGGAAGAAAAGATAGGCCCCGTCAGATGGAAACTGAAAAGAGCCAACTGGGAGGGTTTCAAAAACAAATGTAAACAATTACTGATACAGTCAAAAGACACAGACAACTCGATAGAATATTTTACCAAAACATTAATAACCATTGCCTCAGAAAATATACCAAAAAAGCAAAATAATTATAAAAAAACTAAACCCTGGTTTGACAAAAACTGCCAAAAAGCAGTCAGAAACCGGGAAGCAGCATTGCGAAAATTCAAAAAGGAACCCACAACCCAAAATTTGATTGAAATGAAAAAACTCAAAGCAGTAGCACGGAAAACTGTTAAAGAAGCAAAAAGGGAATGTTGGAAAAAATATGTAAATAGCCTAAATACACATTCCAAAACCAAGAAATGATGAGAAAAATAGCTGGGAAAAATCAAATATACCCAATAATACATCTTAAAAAGGACAACACTAAAGTAACTAGCAAAAAAGAGATAGCAAATCTACTAGCAGAGACATTTGCAGAAAACTCTAAAATGAGCAAAAATCAAAACCTACAAAAGTGTAAACAAAAAGATATAAATAACCAACTAAATTTTACATCTAAAAATACAGAAGCCTACAACAATCTATTCACCGAAGCAGAACTAATAGAAGCCTTAAAAAAATCCCATAATACAGCAGTAGGCCCAGACCAAATCCACTATGAATTTATTAAACAACTACCACAAGAATCGCTGAAATACCTTTTGAATATTTTTAACAATATTTGGACTACTGGGAAATTTCCCAAAATATGGAGAGAATCAGTAATTATTCCCATACTCAAAGAAGGAAGAGAGGGAAACAACCCACAAAGTTACCGACCAATAGCATTAACAAGCTGTCTATGTAAGACAATGGAGCGAATGGTCAACGCCAGATTGAGTTGGTTTCTAGAAGAAGGAAAACACATATCAAAATATCAATGCGGATATAATAAAGGAAGAAGTACAATAGATCACATAATAAGACTAGAAACAGCCATAAGAGAGGCCAATTTAAACAAACAACATCTAATAGCTATATTCTTTGATATAGAAAAAGCATTTGATCAAACCTGGAAACATGGTATAATGAAAGATCTGCATAAACTAGGATTAAGAGGTCGACTACCAAACTTTGTAAAAGGATTTTTAACAGATAGACTCTTCCAAGTACAAATAGATGCTACACGTTCTGATTATCAAAAGCAAGAAGAGGGAGTACCACAGGGAAGTGTACTCTCCCCTACACTTTTCAAAGTAAAAATAAATGACATAATAAAAAACATCAAATCAGGAATACACTGTAGCCTTTATGTTGATGATTTTACAATATATTACAGATCGAGAAACCTCAACACAGCAGAAAGACAACTTCAACAATGCTTACATCAAATAAACAAATGGACACTCGAAAACGGTTTTAAAATATCAAAAACAAAAACAAAATCTGTACACTTCTGCCAAATGAAAAAATTACACAATAACCCAACTCTAAAACTAGGAAATGAAGAAATACCAGTAGTTCAGCAATATAAATTTCTAGGAATGATCTTTGACAGCAAACTGACCTTCAGACCACATATCAATTACCTAAAAATAAAATGTTTTAAAGCTCTCCAACTACTGCGAACAGTAGCCCATACAGAATGGGGAGCTAGCAAAGAAACCCTTCTTAAACTTTATAGAACATTGATCCGCTCCAAACTGGACTATGGCAGCATGGTCTACCAATCAACTAGAAAGTCTTATCTGAAAACAATAAACACAATACACCATGAAGGCCTTCGGATAGCTCTAGGAGCCTATCCCACCTCACCTATAGAGAGTCTACATGTAGAGGCAAACGAACCCCCATTACAACTAAGAATGGAGAAACTAGCAACTCAATACTATCTAAAACTCTCTTCCTGTCCTTCTAACCCCACACACGATTGTGTACTTACACCAAATCACAAAGAGAAATTTAATCTTAACACAAATAAAATCAAAACATTAGGATTCCGAATAGAAGGAATCATCCAAGAAAATAATATACAATCTAATCAAATACTTAAAACCAACCAATCAAACATACCACCATGGATAATCAAAAATCCAAACATAATATTAAGTTTAAACAAATTATCAAAATCAAAAACACACCCCACAATATACATTGAAAAATTCTCAAAAATAAAAGAAAAATATCAAAACTACGAAAGTATTTACACGGACGGCTCAAAAGACGAAGAAAAAACAGGCAGCGCAGCAATAATAAAAAAAACAATTATCAAAAAACGATTGCCAAATGAAGCATCTATTTTCAGTGCAGAAGCCTATGCAATAAAACTAGCACTAAATTTCATATCAAAAAACAAAGGAGAAAACTACATTATTTTCTCAGATTCATTATCTGTATTAACATCCCTAAAAGGGAAAAGACTGGAAAATCCATTAATACAAAGTCTTCTATATAAACTACATTCAATGGAAAAAAGCAAAAATATCATCTTCTGCTGGATTCCTAGCCATGTCGGCATCCGAGGAGGAGATAGGGCAGATATTGCTGCTAAATCATCTTTAAAAATGACAATAGACGAAAATCTTCAAATTCCATATACAGACTTAAAATCTAAAATAAATAAATACATAAGAAACAAGTGGCAAAATTCATGGAAAAACCAAACCGGAAATAAACTATTTCAAATTAAACCTAAAATAGGAAAATGGGGAAATAATATTGGAAATACTCGGAAAAAACAAGTCGTCATAACCAGAATACATATAGGACACACATACTTAACCCATTCTTATATATTAAAAAAGACAAATCCACCAAAATGTAGATGTGGAAGCTTAATCACAATTAAACATATTCTATTGGAATGCAAAATCATAACCGGAACAAGACAAAAATATCTCAATGGAAAAGGGTTAAAAGAAATATTCAAAAATACAGACACAGAAAATATATACAGTTTTCTCAGGGAAATAAAGATCCTCAATAAAATATAATCCTTTCAAATAATGTATATGTATGTGCTTATAGACATATATATGCATGTACAAATGTAAATATTAAAATACACAATCAGAAATAGTCACAAGAAAAAGTAATCCCAAAAAACACAGATTATGAAACCCAACAGCCTCTCAACCTTTTATACAAAATAACCAACTTAAATTCATAAATTAATAAGGCTTCGGCATAAATTGACCCAAATAGGAGTTGACATGCCGTTAAATCCAACAACCAACCAACCAGAGCAGTCAGTTTACTACCATTTGCTGACTTGACATGTAAACTATGCCATAAAAAACCCAACAACTCCTGACTGAAATTATTTTGAAGTATTTGCCAGTATGCTATTTTAAAAAATTTTTTTTTTATTTTTTTTATAATCTTTTCCTTTTTAGCCACTGACCATATTCACACGCACTTTTTTTTTTTTCTTTAATCAACTCCAGGCAAGGTGATAATGCCACTAAAACAGAAGGTGCTGCTAGGTGTGAAAGAAAATGAGAAGGCGCAGGGCTCTACGGACAAATTTAGTTGACCTTTGACAACTAAATATTTTCGTTTACTAGCCAAATCCATGTAATGTTATTTCACTCTAATGTTATAAATAAAACAATTCCAGGTAAAGTTTTGTTTTATTTTCTAATTCTCTAAGACTATACAGAGGAAATTTAGAAATTTCAAGAACAATTACATTCAGTGGTACTGTTACCTGGCAAATATCACTTAGAATAATTCAGTCAACTGACAAATACATGTTTGAAGATTTCATCAGTTTCAATATTAGTTACTAAACTTGAAACAACAACCTCATAAAGACATTACATTCACTTCAATTGTTACCTGACAAACTTTGAAAGGTGTCATTTAGAAATATTCAGTGAACTTACTGACAAAATTTAAATGCAAATTTGATCAGTTTCAATATTACTAAACAACCTCAAACAAAAAGAGCATAAATACATTATATTCAGTCTAGAAACTGTAGAACTGTTTACAGTTACCTGGCAAATATCACTCAGGATAATTCAGTCAACTGACAAATGCAAGTTTGAAGATCGCATCAGTTTCAATATTATTAAACTTGAAACAACAACCTCATAAAAACATTACATTCACTTCAACTGTTACCTGGCAAAGATGTCATTTAGAAATATTCAGTCATGATTTGCAGTTATTGTAACACTCTTAACAGGTTTTTACCTTTTCAATTTCCCTATCAGGTTGGTAAATGTCACTCAGAAATATTAACTATATTAACTATAGTAATGCTGATCTAAGATCTTAAAGTGGGACTGGAAAGGGAAATGTCCAGATGGTCTGGCAAAGACGTACTGTGTCTTTGTGTTACTGACATTGAACTTATTTCTATCTGTTTCAAACTGAAATTTTCTTTTAAAATTTATAACTCCATTTGCCAAATAATGAATTGCATTTACCTTTTTTATTCCAATTTCCAGTCCCACTTTAACACTTGCTCAATTTGAATTGTCAAATCAATAGCTTGTGACTCTAAATCTTTTTGTTTTCAAACAGTACTGCTTTCTCCTTACACTTTTGATCAACAGACACAATGTTAGCTGGCCAGTCCCACTATCCTGCCCCCCCCCCCAAAAAAAAGCAATCCTTCTCCCGCTGTTTGCCATCCACTTGTTAATGGCTTTCTCTGGGTTGAATTCAGCCATCTGGACCTTCAGAAGAAAGCAAGATTAAGTCTCACAGTCTCTGTACAGACAAGCTGCTCCGTATGTCACTCTTTATTCTCTTCTGTGCAGAAAAGGCTCTCTCACACTCTGGAGCTGATTGGAAGAGTGAGCATTATTCTCACAAGATGAAGTACATTGCAGAAGTCAGTCTTGTATGGGTCCTTGGTCAGTAAGATTTGCCACAGATAAGAATAAGACTTGTCCCTGAAAGTATTTGCAATAAAGAATTTCATGTCTCCATTCCCTCTGAACAACTTCCATATTGCGTCCTGCAGCCACTAGAAAGTTTTCCAAACCAGTCACAAATGTCTTTCATGATTTCCAAAAGGAACAAGTTCCCTTTTGCATTCTGGCCATGTCATAATTGAACACCTTAATGAAACTTTTCACCACACCTTGAGCATCTACACTTATATTTGTTCCCAACAGATTTTGAAACCTTGACTCTAGTTCTTTGATTGTAATGTCAACTGTACTCAACAGGCTTCTTTAGTTTTTCTTTGGCCTCATAAACAGGAGTCCCAGTCATTTCAACTCCTCGAAATTTGGGATTACCCTGCAAATTTTCAGACTGTTGTTCTTCAATACACAGGATAAACTTTTCATACATTCCCCCAGGAATGTATTCCTCCTTCATACTTGAAACAGTTTCCATACAATCCTTAATTGATGCAACTGCTTCAGGGAGAATCAGATTGTTTGTCTGTAGTTTTAGACTGAGCAAAGCTAGCTCGCCAAATAGATCGGATATGAAATGGCAAAATGCAGTGAATACAAGATCCTTTAATTACTTGTTTATTTTCTTAGCTCTACCAGCAATGTCTGCATTTGATGATGTTGCTGCAAGATTTTCCATATAAGTGTAGACTGCTGCGTATTGACCATGATCCTCAGCCAAATGACCATCTTTCTTTCCTTGGAGAAAGATTCTCATTGCCATGTCTACATGGGGAATCCATCTGGTAACCTTCACTGGCACTGGTGAGTAGATTCTTGCTTCAAGTTCTTCTCCAATGATCTTGAGTTTTCTCTTGCTCTTTGGACTGAAGTGGTAAGTCTTCCATATCAAATGTAGACAGTCATTGACAGACTGCATAAATAGGAGTCTGTTTTTGTAGTTTCACTAGGGCTAATTCAAGCCTATGTGCCATACAGTGGATGTCTGAGATGAGGAACTTTCTGCCTTAACAGTGACACAACACCATTCCTCTGTCCTGTATTCACATTTGCCCCATCTGCACAAAACCCAACAATTCTTGATGACATTTCATCATCACTGATCCCCACTTTTGAAAGAGTAGATTTAGTTGCAGAGATAGCCTTTAGCATGGCCATGTTTAATGGCAATAACTTCAACAAGTTTATTTTCTGCTTTGCCATTCAACACTGTTCTTACACAGAGCGGTCAGTGGCACCATTGATTATAACTGACACATAATGAGTCACTGATAGATTCCAATGTCTCATCTCTGATCATGCTTGCAATAGTAGACATCATTTCACCACACCTAACATCGTTACTATATGCAGGTGTCACAGGTAGCCCATTTTTGTATTGAAGTAAGAGTAGGGGCTTGAGTTTTGTAAAAGCCATTTCTTCCTTCCCTATACAATAAACTGCGTTAAATTTAACTTTCAGATCCGTCAAATCCTTTTCGTTTGATTTGATTTCTGCATCGAGAAATTTCTTGGCAATGTGAGACTTTTCAATTGAGTGTTTGCTTGTTTTATTAATGATAAAGTCACGGCACTTGCTGTGTCTAAGACTTTTACTATGGGCAAGGACGTTTTCACATTTAAATTTAGTACTACCATCTACAAAATCAGTTTTTCCAGCCAAAGTTGAACCAGCCCTACGACTGCCCCCCCCCCCCCCCCCCGCAGAGGGTAAAAGTCCCTCAATGGGGCCACCTGTTGGCCGTGGGCGGCGACCCGTAATGTCTGGGGATGGGATCCTGGTGGTTGAGCAGGTTATAACCCAGGTGTAAAGCGGTCACAATCCTGTAGCACACCACTTTGGCCCTTACCTGGGCTAGGCTGGCGGTCGGAGGGGCCTGATCTGATCAATCGACTGGTCATGTCAAGCCCCATCATATATAATCCACCCCAAACCTATAACTTACACTCCTCTTCCCAACCAAAACTAACACTTAACCCTAAATATGTGATGGAAGGCGGTGGCTGAGGGTCAATCGATTTGGGAGAAAAAAGGATCTGACACACCTGCTAAACCTTCACAACTGTAAAACTTGGATAACGGAAACAAAGGAACACGCGTGCTCAAAGACTCCTCCCAAAGAGAGTATACCATTCACGTAGCCCTGACATTGCAAGGCGAATGGGTTTCTCCCATTGTCATGTCCCAATACTGGACTCCGCGGTGGGTAGGGAGCGTGGATGATAAATAAAAACAATCAATGGAAAAAAAGAAATCTTCCAAGAGACCACATGTGGATAATGACTCTGAATCAGAAAATGATAGTGAAAACTTTCCACGATTTATTGTTCTCGAAGCAATAAACAACAAAGCACTAACAGAAATATCTCCATTTAAAATCCAAAAAGCTATATCAAATATAATCATACCAAAAAATGTAAAAAAACTGCAAAATGGAACATTACTAGTGGAAGTGGAAAAAAAGATATCTGCGGATACACTAATAAGACAAAAAAAAACTACAAGGAATAGAAATAAAATCCTACCCACACCAAACCCTAAATTTCTCGATGGGTGTAGTAAAAAGCAAGGAGCTCTCCCTGTGCACTCTAGAGGAGATAAAAATAGAACTCCAAACTCAAGGTGTTACAAATGTCAAAAGAATCACAAAGAAAAATGAAGCAGATACAAACTAATACCTACATTCTAACCTTCAACTCCCCCCAAATTCCGACAACGATTAAAATTGGATATGAAATTATAAAAGTAGAACAATACATACCAAACCCTCTTCAATGCTATAGATGCCACAAATTTGGGTATCAGAGATTCCTGTCGAAACAAAAAAACATGTGGAAAATGTAGTGAGAAAGAACCAGAACATAAAGAAGAGAACTGTCCAAATGAGAGCCTATGCTAAAACTGTTTGGGAAACCACTCTGCCCTCTCAAAACAATGTAGTATCTACAAACAGGAAAAAGAAATAATCGTAATAAAATACAAAAATATATCTTTCTCAGAAGCACGAAAGGAAGTTAAAAATAACAAAAGAAAACACCTACACCTCCATGGTACAAAAAGCAAATAAAATAAACAATGAAGATAAAATAAAAGGTACAACTGAAATAACAAATTTATGTAAGGAATTAAAAGCTTTCCTTGAAGAATTAAAAACCTTTTTAATTGAACTTAAAGATAAGCGTTTTATTATTTCTAGTCGCCACTTGGAAAAATCACTCGCAGATGCAACTTTTTCACTCACAACGTAGAGCCCTGAGGCGTTAGAAAGAACCAGTAATCCAATCCTAAACAGGAAACATGGGATAAACCTGTACTACTATTCAAAAGATTGGGAGGGGGTGAGCTGGACAATAGGTGAGCTTATCTACTCCCATATAAAACATGTAGCACAGTTCTTTTATGCAGGCTCTGCCATCACCTACTGGTGCTAATAGGAAACTGGCAATTTCGTGAAGTAGGTATGTATATTATTCCCCCTCTTTCTTTGTCATCATGGAAATGCTAATTAGGGTGCAATAATTTTTTTTTTGGGGGGGGGTCCATAAGATGGATGCACTTTTTGTATAGCAATAGTTCCTTTGGAAGAATTCTCAAATTGAAGTTTTAACCGACTTGTGAAAAGTGAATGAGTCATTTGTATGTTCAACTCTGTATATACTCACTGATATATTTGGTAGCTCAGAAGACAACCCTGCCCACAGTGAACCAGTCAGGTTTTTGTATTTCTCAGGTGCAGTTTATTCAATATATAAAGTTTTTCATATTTTCAATATTAGTAGGCAAAGTAAATGCAAACAATAACCATTCTATTGGTTTGTTTGTGCGTGTTCATCATATACAGGACTTAAGGTTAATTCCCAACTGCTCATGCATGTCTTTCAAAAGAATAACTCATCCTAACAGATGCTATAGTCATGTTTTGTTTGCTTACAAAAATATGACCTTAAATTCAGTATTTTCTCATACATTGTATAACTAAGAATAGACATGTTGAGTAACCACAAAGATTAAAATGTTTCTTTTTATTTATATTGAAAGAAAGAACACTACTCCCCCCCCCCAGATTTAAATGATTGTTCCATCTCTGTTTATTGTATTTGCATATTTTCTTGCCTATTTACTTAGTGAGATTTTGTAAAATCAACATATCTAAGCTAATTAACTTTGCTTAAATACTCTCTGAAAAAAGTCACAAATTAAAGAAATCCATTTCACTCTTGTTTGTAAGCTTTCTTTCTTCTTGGTTGTACTCAACAACTATTTCATATCGTAGGTAGAAGTTATTAAATTAATGCAAGAAAATTTAATAATGTAAAATGGTACAACCAATATTAAAAGCATGTATAAAGATACCCATATTTCCAAATTAAATGTGAACATATAGTGAATATAATAATTTTATAATTTATTTTTAATGTTTTGCTAAAAAAAAAAAAACTTAGGTAAAATATTAACTTCTGGGGGATAATTTTTTTTATTTCTTCATCCACTCACAGAAGAATTTGTAATAGCCCACTTTTACAGAGTATTGGTTTTGGTGAAGGATGATGATTTTTCATAGGTCTATAATAGGTACCTCCAAAAATTCTGTATACCTAAGGTATTTTTCATAAAGAAAAAATCCTTTTCACAGCTTTCCAACCGCTTCAATTGAAAGCTAAAAGATTAAATTTTCTAATTCCAGGAAAAAAAAAAAAAAAATACTGCGGAGTATTTCAAATAGAAGAAATTTGAATGATTTTTCGGGTTTGAAAATCTCGCTAAAATAAGATACATTTCTGAAACATTACTTTCGTAAAATTAGCAAATTTAAAGTTAAATTAATCTGTTCTGAAACAATAATCACTTATAGCATAAAATTTTCTAGACAAACATTTGACCTCAGGGGTCTTATTTTCACATCTCCATTGATAATTTGATGGCTGAATGTGTTGGCAGGTTTAGTATGGTGCATCAAAAGTGACATAACGTTTTTGTTTTTTATAATAATTTGAAATACTATAAAAATTTCTTACATTGAGTTACTTCTATCTCTTTCATTATTTAATAGCTAAGATAATAACTAATTTTATTAATTATTAATATTACATTGTTATTAAATTTTTAATTTAATAATTGAGATAATTAATAAAATTATTATATTAATAATTAAAATATCTCACCGAGTTATTGTTTAAATTGATAAATGAGATAATTTTATTATCTCAATTTAATTTTTCATTTAATAACTGAGTAAGATAAGACCTTTACATGTCAAGGGGCTTTCCCCAAGGAGGAGACAAGCTTTGCAACACGTGACCTTTTAACCATAATGTCATTTATGAGATATCATACTAAAAAAAATATATATAACATTTTGACGCACAAAAAATATTTTTAACTATGGTAAAAAGTTTTGGTAGCATTATTTGTATTAAGCTTTTAATTTTCGCTTAATAAATATAGTCTTCACTTAAAAGCTTAATAACTAACCCCACACTGCATGAAAGAATTTTAAAACATTTTTTTAAAATTAAAGAAAAATGAAAAAAATAAAAATGCAAACAATTCTTGTAAAAATTCTTTATTCATCGAAAAAAAATTTTCATAAAATTAATTTAGGGTGGGGGATAACAGATGTGAAAAAAAAAAAAAAACTTAAAAAAAAAATTTACCAAGATTTTCTAAGAATAAAAATTTCAAAAATAAATTCATTCATTTTTTAATAAGTCCTGAAAGTTTCATTAA
Organism: Acanthosepion lycidas; assembly: GCA_963932145.1. Lineage (NCBI taxonomy): Eukaryota > Metazoa > Mollusca > Cephalopoda > Sepiida > Sepiidae > Acanthosepion > Acanthosepion lycidas. The sequence continues at coordinate 4,840,603 of OZ010599.1, read as the reverse complement.
AATTAGACAATTATTTGATTTTTGCAAGAATTTCCAAATTAATGGGTTTCCTCTGAAACTGCTACACTAAAAAAAAAAAGTGGCGATGACCACTCTTACCAAGTTAAAAAAAAGAAAAAAGATTTTTGACCCAAATTTAGAACATGTTAGAAAGAAGGAAAAACTTAAAAAATATTTAAAAAATACTTTGTTCTTTCCTCTTAATAATAACATTAAACATTTTAATGATGAAACTTTGTTTTTATTAAGTTTCGAACCTTTTATCATTATGCTATACTGATTTTTTTAGCGAATTATTGAAGGTACGTAGTCTATAAATTAATAAAAATCACCATAACACTGTTGGCAAATAAAAGTAAACTTATCCATTGAATTATACAATTTTATACCTAAAATTTGAGTAAGTTTTGTCAGTATTGAAAATAAGGGATTGTTGATGGTCAAGAATGGATGCCATGATAATTAATCTTTTGAACTTTATGCGATATTATTGAGGTCAAGGATTCTCCTTCAAAAATTATAATTTTGTTTTATGAAATATTTCTATTTTATTTTTATTTTTTTTTTAAATATGTACATTCCTGATTTTAATATTTTTTTCTTTTTCAAGCAAAAATACATGAAGACAATCAATTATTTGTCATTTTTCCAACACCAAGTGAATTAATTTTTTTAAATTGAAATTACTTCAATATAAAATTCTGTTGATCTTGCTATTTTTGCCAGACTTTTTTTTTTTTTTTTTCCTTATTTTATCTGTCCACTTATGCATTTTTCTCCCATTTTTAGTGTTTGACCTTCATCTTAAATTGGATGGGGTCCAAGAAATGAAGAGAGGCAGAAATTCGTAAGTTTTTCATCTCACCTTTTTGTTCTTTAGTAATGTTAATTTTTTTTTTTTTTTTAAAGATATTTTCATATTTTGAGAATTGTTGCCAGAAAGCAAAATTTGAAGTAAAAAGGAAGAAATGCTAATAGTTTTATAGTAAATTTGGCATTTGATATTTTCTGTTAAGTAAATTTAGTATTCATTAGTATTGTTATCAATTTAGTCTATAATAAAAGTGAAGAGTAAATTTCTGTCTTTTTGCCATGAATAAAATTAAAAACAAAAATCAAATTTTAAACTATAGTGTATCTAGGCTAATGTAGCCTGTTGGTTTTTTAATTTCTACTTTTTTAAGTTAGCAGGCATTGAACAGTAAGAAACTGACTACCTTAATCGCTTTCACACTTGATTCTTTGAAGTCTTTTATTGTTGCTCTTTTAAGTCAATTTTAAAAACGTGACTGTCTTGAAAAGATGTAGTTTTTCCTTTTATATGAATAAATTTGGTGTTAAAGAAGTTTATTTATATTGCCCAAATTTCTAAATTTGAAAGGAATAGTGGATTAATTTTAAGGAAAAAAAAAAAAAAAAAATGTTAAACACAAAATTAGTATTACCTTTAAGTTTGCTTTTGTTTTTTTTTTGTTTTTTAAGATAATTTAAGTAAATTTTGTTTCTGAAATTCATTAAAATACAATTAAACCACATATAATTTGTACTGTTTTTTTTTTTTAAATTATGGGTTTTCAGCTAATGTTTCCAAGGCTATTTAACCCTAGACCACTAACCATGGGTATATAGTACCCAGCACAAATTTTTCAATTTTTAATTACAATTTTCAGTATCTGCTTTTCAGTTCCTATTAATGTTAACTAAAAATACAAAGTTTGAAGTGCCCGAATGTAAAATCTTTCAAATAATGATTTATATTTAATTTTTTTTTTTTTTTTTTTTTTTCTTTTTTTTAATTGGGTGATATACCCATGGTTAGTAGTGGTGTAACTTTAATTGATGTTTAGTGTTCTAGGGTTAAAGTAATCATACAGTTCAATTTTATAATTCATATATAGTCTAAATATTAGTATTTTAAAATTTTGTCATTTATCTAGCCCAGATTTTACATAAAATCTGCCTCCTGTTAAATATGAAATTCATTTTATCAAAGTCTGTTAAATTAATCATTGACTATACCTATAAATATAATTTTGATATGACTTAATGAATTTTATATACAAAAAAACAATTACAAAACATTAAAATTAACAAAAATATAATACATTTAATATTGAAATAATTCATTACTTCTATTTTAGATTTTTATTTTAATTTTTGGAAGTAAAAGAATTTTTGTTAGACAAATAAGTGGCTGTTAGTGAAAATTCTAGAATGTTTTTTTGTTTTTTTTCTCTTTCAGAATTGGTACCACAAAGAAAGGAATAGGTCCAACTTATGCATCTAAGGTATGCAAAATCTGGTGTTGAAGCTCCTTTTGCCATGAATTTTTCAATATTTTCACTTTGAAGGGAGATGTTCAAATTTTTTTTTTTTTTTTTTTTTTTTTTGTACAAGTTAGGATATGTCGTCAATTTATGAGAAAAAACTTTCATTAAATATCGAAATAGATTTTATAACAAGACATGTTTGTCTCTGTTGCATTGTGTTAGTTTTGGATTCTCGATAGAGCCCAAAAAGTGCCTAATGCGGCCTTGTGAGTAATGGAATGTTTTCTGTCTTACAAAACCTTTTCCACAGATAAAATGTTGCAAGTCACACGCTATTCTATTACTATTTACACGAAAAGTGTTCAGACAACCTACGTTCCTTAGTTCCACCAGTTTTAACCATAACATCTAAGAGCCGCCATGCCATGCCATGCACATTGTAGCAAACCATTTCCAGCCCCACTTCATATTTCATTGGTAAGATAGAAGTTCCACTCCAAACACCTTTTCATGAACCACTACTTTGTGGAGCTAACCCTCAAGAGGAGGCTTCCCTGATCACTACAATCTTAACTTGTTCAAATTTAGAGTCGACTGCTATCTTCCCCACATATCAAATTGTTCTTGTGACTTTTTTTTTTTTTTTTTTTTTTTTTTTTTTAACTCTAATGGCTCTTGAGCCATGTATAGTGTGAACATTATTGTAGAAAAATTATAGTACTTTTATTTCTTGGAACAATATCAGATCACCACACACACACACACACTCTCTCTCTCTCTCATATATATATATATATATATATATATATATATATATATATATGAAGAAAAATATAGGGAAAAAACAAACAAAAATCCTAATATGCAATTATGCTGTTTTAATGTTGGATGTTTCGGTCTAATAGACCATCTTCAGGACATATTCATAAAACATAATTAACATTAGACCATATTCAACATGAAAAAGACGATGGACATAAGAGCAAGACCAATCCAAACAGATAACTGAAATCTTTTATAAGATCAGTGTTCCGTTTAAATATGATCACGTTGTCGTCACATGGGCGATGTTGTGAAAACGTATTCCTAAAATTTAAGTATTTTGAATGAAAACCGAAAAGAATATATATATATATATATAAATAAAAATACACACACACATAATTTTTTTTCCTCGCTGGTAGGACAACTCTGGATTTCATGTACAATGTAGTTGTCAGGTGCTGAGTTTTGAATCAGCATGATTGCATTGTGCATGAAAATCAGAATTGTGCTACTGCTGGGAGAGAGGAAAAAAATGTATATTTATACAAATTATCACACTTATTATGCATCAAGCACTAAGCACATGAGATATATGAATACATATATACACGCACGTACACAATATATCTGTAAAAATATGAATAAAGACAAAGGGAAAACATATCTTAGATGTGTTTTTCCTCTGATGGGCTTTATCAAGGCAAATGTAAGGATTTTATTTTACAAGTATTTATAGACAAAAGCCAAAAATAGTTTCTAATGCATTAGTCATACAGAGAAATAAATTTAATCATGACATTGATCTAAAGAATGTCATACATATTAAAAAGAGAAAGTAATTTAGACAAAACATTTTTGAGAGAGCTGCTATTGAATCTTATCAAAACATAAATCTGCACTTTTTTCTTTCCTTTTTTTTTTTTTTTTTTTTTTTTTTTAATATGTCCATTCCTGAAAAAAAAAATGACTACTTTCCCAAGCCAAGATATTAATTTAAATATGAATTACATAAAAACAAAAAAAAATTCTGCATGAATTACCCACTTTCATTTATTAGACATTAAATTATATCACTTAGCATCCTCCATAATTTACCTGTACTTTTCAGTTAACCGGATGAATATTTATGAGCATTTCTTAAATGAAAAAAATATTGAGAAATTTAACATTTTTAATTTTGTAAGTACTTGTTGCAAAATTATAAATCCTTAAGTTTTCCTTGAAGTCCATTGGAGGATGAAATGTCAACTAAGTTCTTATGTATGTATGTGTGCTCTGATATTGAGTACTTTATCTCATCAATATAGCAAACCTTAAAACTATATTTCTTCATATATAAATTGAACAGGAGACATTTGATTTGATAAACTCCCACATTTTAATTTTTTTTTTTTTTTTTTTTTTTTCATCCTGATTATTTCTCTGGAGGTGGTTGGTAACAATCCTTGTATTAGGGATGACTAGTTCATTTGCGAGTTTAGTTGGAAGGTAGGATTATGAATTTTGTATAATTTTTGTTGTAAGTATTCGTTTGGTTTTATGGATTTTGTGAGCACCCACGTATTTAAGATGAAATCGTATGGGTAGAGTAGAAGTTTGAATGTGTTCTCAGTATAATCCTCTTTTTCACTGATGTATTTCAGGGCTGCATATCCTAAGAGCTCTAAGATAAAATCCTATAATTTCCAGATTTTATTCTCTGGTTGTGGTAGGAATAGAAATTGATATGGTCATTTTTTTTTTTATTATCGCGACTTATACATAGGATATCAAGATAGTTATTTGTTTCAAATTTGTGTGTGAATTTGATGGTTGTTTCAACTTTGAGTTTAGTTATAACCTTTTAAAAGGTTATCATCTTAGGGATAAAATAAGGATATCATCAATGTATGTTAGGTATATATTTTAAATGTGGTGGATTCTAAGAATTCGAGAAAGAGGAAAGTGAGAACACTGGTGATGGGTAAACTGAATTTTTTGTTTGTAGAAAATGTTATTGAAAGAAGTTCGTGCAAAGTTACTTCCCTTGATAAATAGTTCTACTGTTTTGTCCTCTCCCTGGCTAGTTTCTTTTTTATTAGACTTCAGCAAAAATATTAAATTTCTATGAACTGCTGATTTAAAATAATTTCTAAAATTACAAAGATCTTAAACACATGAATATCAACTAAATAAACAAACACTTAATATTTTGAAAGTTTTTTTTTTTTTTTTTTTTTTTTTTTGTATAATTTTAGTTAATTATCACAGAATAGGATTTGGACGAGGAGACTTAACTGTTTAATTGCAGAAACTAATCTGGTTCAGTTTACATTTTAATCTTTCTCAAGAGATTTTTCTTTTGGGTTATTTTCTGTAAAATATTTTTCATTGTCTTAAACATCTTTTTGAAAAGTTACATAATCTGTAAGATGTCTATATTATTTCTCGGTGATTCTCCAAATTAATCAAGTACAAACATTCTTTTTTTTTTTTTTTTTTTCAGAACTCTTACTTGTAAACTTTGCTGATGTAAGTTAGAATTGCAATGAAAAATAGATAAAAATTGAATGATACAGTATTTAGAAACAAACATTTATTTTTTTAAAATGCCTGTACAGAAGAATGTTTAAGCGTTACTATATTCACAAGACAACTGATATTCTGTAAATATTGGGATTTGATGTGAAATTAATGATTAAACCTCTTTCAACAGTAGATCAAAGGGAATTTAAAAAGAGAGAAGTCTGTCTATTTTAATTGTGAACTGGACAGAAAGGCTAAAGAAATTGTTTTGCAGTGTGAATTGAGACACACACACATATATATATATATATATATATATATATATATTCAAACCTAGAGAGCCAGACAAACCTACCAATAGGTACCCTGACGACCCGTTTAGGTGAAACCTTGGTAGGTTTGTCTGGCTCTTGGTTTGACTAGGTCTGCTCTACTTTTGTATTGAGCACTTTTTTAGTTAGTTGATTACTTGTATTGGGGTTTTTTCTTTGAGCTTTAGACCTGTATTCTGTGCGATTATTTTCGACAGATGTTCATGTTCCTAGCTCTTTCTTTTTTAAAACCATTTTTTCCATTGAAATTGATTTGATCATTAGCAAATCAAGAAACTGATGGTTTTCCGAGATGAGTGTAGTTACTGATATTTATTATATATATATATATGCCCAATGTATTGGGTAACCAACAAAACTCTATTTGCACATTGAGTGTGTGTGTGTGTATATATATATATATATATATATATATATATATATATATATATATATATCTTTTGAATGGATATACCAATTGATTCATAGAATAAAATTACTTTCGTTAGTGCCTGCATAAAAGGGCTGTTATTCACAACCCACATAGTTGATAATCTCATGCGTCCACAGATACTTGTCTGCATTTTAATTAAGATGATATTTTACACCTGGAATGTTGACTGTTGTTCAGATTTGGGAACTCTATCAAGAATCAATGCTGCAACAAACTCTGGCAACTGCTTTACTAAGGCAAACAGGCCTGTAAGTGTGTCTGTCCCTGCATATATGTATTTAAACTAAATAATGTTTTAATTAATTGCCAGGCAACAAGGAATGGTCTACGAATCTGTGATCTTGTTGGTGATTTTGAATATTTTGCAGAAAAGTAAGTATGACACGAATTTTGTATTGTCTTTTTTGTATAATGCTTTTTTTTTTTTTTTTTTTTTTTTTTTAAATATCATTGTGTGTATTCAGACAAGAAGGGGTTCATAAAGCAAAGAAAATGTTTTAAATATATGTACATATATCATTTAACTTTTTAATGTATGTCTTTAAAAAAAGTTGTAAAAGTTCAAATGACTGAAAATTACAAATTGCTGACTAAAAAGAGTTGGTTATTTCTTTTCTGAACTGTTTCTTCTACTTTTTATTGTTTACTTTGACGTGATGTGTATTGAGTTCGGTCTGTGAAAAAATATCTTATGCATGTCCTTTGCTTTTTTTTTTTTTGTTTTATAAAGAGGAACATTTAAATTTTATTTTTTTTTAATTCAATTATTTATATATTTAAGAAAATGAATCGTTTATTTACATTTTTTTTTTTTTTTTTCTTTTTTCTTTCCCTTACTTTCCTGCCTTTTTGTTTTTTTTTCTGTTTCAATGAATTCTTTTTGTAACAGTTTCTAAGGCAGGAAGAGTTTCTCTCATCTTTGAATTTACATGTATGATATCTGCTCTCAAAAGCCAAAAACAGCACTGTCACATTTGTGCTGTGTGAACATGGGTAAATGCCCCAACCAGCTTCAAGTGGCAGATTGCATGGCAACCCATTCACTTAAAATAAAAATAAAAACAATGAAAAATGTCTCCTGTGAGATGAGTATTCACTTTGTCTTTGGTTTGACTCTTCTTGGAAAAAAATCCTTTCTATTCTGAAACTCATTTTTTTTTCTTTGAGATAAAACATAATTTACAAGCTTTATTTTCTGGAAATGACCATTTTATAAGATTTTGTTTTTATTATTTAGTGTGCTGTCTCTTAAGATAGCTTTATTTTTAGTTTATTTATTACTAGCTGTACTCCATCTAGTTTTTGTTACTCCTTAATCATAACTCCCTGGGTTAATAAAATCTTCATTATATCTTAATTTATTCTTAGCTTGAGACCATTTTACTGTTACTTCATCTTTCAACAATTTGGGATGATTAATTCTTTCTATTTAATAATATATAGCCTGGTCCTTGTTGTCCCCTTTCCTCTGAACTTTGTAAAAATTACACTTTATTTCCATGTTGCTTTTTACTCCTTTATAATAATAATTTAGGCATTTAATTCAATAATTCCTAACTGAGTTTTTTCTTTTCTTTTCTTTTCTTTTTTAATTTTTGCTGGTGTAGTTAATGTCATTACGTGTAATGAATTTTGATTGTATTATTTTAGCAGGAATATTTGTGTTGAACCTTTCGTCACAATCTCAGAGTTGTAACCATCTCTCTTAATGAATTGGTCTTAACTTGTTTGTCCAGTGGTTGTATATCGGATTTGCCCCAGTTTGAGCTTTTCCATTAGACAATTTTTAATATTATTAAAGAATTTTTCTTGTATTGAGATGATTCCACGCACTTTTTCTACTGAGGTTGTTCCTCACTCGGTGCCCCATTGAGTTCCTGTGCCAAATTAGGACTAGACTTAGTAAATATCTCCTGAAGGAATTTGCTGCTTGATGGTCAACTGGACTGGTTAGTCTTCTAAGTTCATTGAATGTTCAATAATTGTGGCCTTTTGCTAAACTAAGTTAAGTTGGGTAAATGTCTCCTAAAATCATTAGAGAAACAAACTGGTGTAAAGATGACAATTTGGATAAAAGCTTGTAAATCTTGTTGATTCTTTTTCTTCTTTTCCCATTTCTTTGATAGGCAGAGATATATCAATAAGTTTCTAACCAAACCTTATATATATGGTGAATTTCACTTAGAATTTTGACAGCATTAAAAATGTTATTTTTCATTATAGCAAAGCAGAAGCAAACATTGAAAATCATTTGAATAAATGAAAAAAAGATAAAAATTACTGTTCATATTAAGGTCACCATTTTTTGTATTTGTTTCTTATGACAATAGAATATTGCATGCATTTAATGAGCTATGGATAAAGGCATTTATCTTTCTCTCTCTTCCAAATAAGTGGTCAACTTGTATTGCCACTTGGCTTACTACCACTCCTCCTCCTCCTCCTTCTCTTGAACATTAAGTTGTTCATGCCATTTTCTCTGTAAATATCTTAGCATTTTTAAGTTTTAAGTTTTCAAACATTTAGAATTTTATTTTGTTCCTTAGATTCAGAAATCTCATGGAGTACCACAAAACGTCTTGTCCAGAATTGGAGATTGATGTTGAAGTGGAGCTGATTAAGTACAAGGTTTGTTGAGATTTGAAGTTTTTTTTTATTGATTGAAAATTTGATTTCATTTATTTGAAGAAATTTGGATTTATTAATTTTCAGATAAAACAAAAGTGCAACCTTTTAATTAAAATGTGTTTGAATATCAAATTAAATTTCAAATGCTTGATCTTCATAGATCTTTTTTCTGCTAGAAGATAAAAAAAGAACAGAATGTAATATATTTGGATGAGCATACAGTCACTAAAATGTTAGCATTATCTTAGTTTTATTATAAATTGGTCTGAGAATAGACTACTTCAAGTTGCAGATTTGTGTAAGACAACAAAATGCTACGTTTGCTTGAACTTAATATAAAATTAAAGATTTTTGATAATTATTTTGAATATGAAGAACATTTTTAAAATATACTTCATGTAAAACCTGTTTATGCTTACTTTTAAGAATATAGGAAATAAATAAAATAAAACTATAATAGATATTGACTACACTATATACATTGTTCGGACTATCAGCCTCATCTTTGTTGCCATATTTATCCCAACGTTTCGGCTGTTGTGCGCTCCGGCCTTCAGGTGGTTGGAATGTTGAACTGAACACTATTTCGCTTGCTGGGGTAGACTGTTCTAGTTCCATGTGTCGTGCCTAATGGATGTCAATTATCAGTTATCTCCTGTTAATTCCCCTTCCAAGCTAGCTCCTGCCTTAACCAGGCATTGAACTCATGCTCTTTGGGTCCTGTCACTGGATCTAACGCCTTTATCCACTGTGCCATGTGTCCTTGTGATAAATATGGCAACAAAGATGAGGATGATAGTTCGAATAATCTCAATAGTGCACATAATACCTCATCTCAGAAATATAGAGAAATATTGACTAATAGAACAACTTATGACTGAGGATTAAATGAAAGTTTCAGTTTAAAGTTTCCTGAGGGTTATCTTGATCAACAAACATCTAGAGATGGCTTGGGGGAACAACAGTCAAAATTATTATTAATATTAATAATAATAATATTAATATTAATAATAATAATAATAATAATATTAATATTATTAATAATAATAATAATAATAATAATATTAATATTATTAATAATAGTAATAATAATAATAATATTAATATTATTAATAATAATAATAATAATAATAATATTAATATTATTAATAATAATAATATTAATAATAATAATAATATTAATAATAATATTAATAATAATAATAATATTAATAATAATATTAATAATAATAATAATATTAATAATAATATTAATAATAATAATAATATTAATAATAATAATAATATTAATAATAATAATAATATTAATAATAATAATAATATTAATAATAATAATAATATTAATAATAATAATAATATTAATAATAATAATATTAATAATAATAATAATAATAATAATATTAATAATAATAATATTAATAATAATAATAATAATATTAATATTATTATTATTAATAATAATAGCAAAAAAAAAAAAAAAAAAATGATGGCAATAATCTGAATGTAAGTACTGTGTAACTCGGATATAAGAGATTTCTTCTCTGGTCCAGACAACTCTCTTATATCCGGGTTACACTATAATATAAACAAGATTAATCTTCACTCCAAAAATTCAGATGAAGATGTTAAGTTTATCTAGGTAGTTGTCCATTGTCAGTCTTGAAGAAGCCTATTCTAGTTGCTTGACCATGGCGAGTGGGGAAGCTGCCAATTCATTGAAATTGTGTTAACTTTTTTTCTTTCCTTCTCCCACCTAACTAATCTAATTTTGTTGCTAACTTGAAATACCATTTGTGCATTATCTTAAATCTATGAAATGTTAAATATTTACTATTTTTTTTATTTTTAGAAATTACGAGAAAAAGTGATGCCTTTTGTTGTGGATACAGTGCTCTACATGAACAAAGCAATTGAATCTGGACGCAAGATCCTGATTGAAGGTGCACAATCCACCATGTTGGACATTGATTTTGGTCAGTTTTTTTTTGTTTTTTTGTCCCCCCTCCCTCTCCTTCCTCTACATACGCACACTTTGTGACTGATTGCCATTGGAAAGGCTTTTCAAATTGAAGGGTTAGATATTTATGATGATTGCTGAAATGACTTTTGAACAATTAGTAAAATTGTAATTTTTATTCTCTTTCTGGTATGATATATAATCTAGAATTGGAAGATTTGAAAAAAAAAAAAAAAAAATTAGCCAACTTAAATCAAGATGAATAGTTTCTGTTGTATCGGACATTATCCAGAATTGGAAGATACTGTTGTAAGCGATCTGGGAGTGCAAAGGAAATGTTTATTGCAGATTATTTCCAAGTCACAGAGAATAAATCACTAAGTTCAGACTCAAACATCGGGGGACAGAAAGAAATGCTGAAAACTTGATTTGCAAGTACTATCTCACAAATCACAATGCAATAACTCATTCTCCAACAAATGCGGTAGCCAAAATGCCCAAATTCGTCCTACCGATTCAAGAACACTAACTGCTTTTATCGGCCGAGAATTTTTTCCATTCGTCGACAGCTGGGAGAGGATGTTCAGTATTTTGCATATCAAAATACTTTTATAGCGACTCCTGCGACAAACTTTTTTTTAATTCAAATATTCCATCTTAAGCATGTCGTGCAGAATACGTGCCCTTTTGTTTGGTAAGTAATTTTCTTTTTTGACACATTTTCAGTTGTAGAATACACACGACACACTGTCGCTTGGTTTGACGAGGAAAGTCACCGTTTTCTTCGCTATAACTGTTTGATACAACAAACTCTATTCATCATCTTGATTTAAGTTGACAAAATTTCTGTTTTAAATGCTGCTTGATGCTATACGATTTATAAAGAGGCTAATGCTCCCCTTTAAATTTCTTCACCCTACATTACTCCTACAGTTGTGGGTGGATATGAACATCTCCTTCATCTGTAATAATTTTATTGCCTAAAGACAAAAGAAATAAGGGGAATTCTTGGAGTGACTTAGCCAATCTTGGTATAAAAGTAAACAATAAAAACAAAATAAAATTGGTTTCTGTTTCTAGGTCCATATCCCTATGTGACAAGCTCCAACTGTAGTGTAGGGGGTGTGTGCACTGGGCTGGGCATCCCACCCAGAAACATTGGCAATGTCTATGGTGTTGTCAAGGCTTACCTAACCAGAGTTGGATCTGGGGGATTTCCAACTGAACTTCTCAATGTAAGTATTATCGACCTTATTGATGACGCCATCTATCTATCTATGTCTCCATCTTATTTGAAAGTAATTGTTGCTGGACATTAGGTTAAAACAATTTTTTTTCTTTTTTTTAAATGATTTATGTTTTTAGGTTGGAAAATTTTTGCTGTTGAAGCCACTTGATTTAATGGGTTGTTGTTACAAGCATCCCTATAGCTGCATTGGCATAAATGAACGGAAATGAAGATTTCAATTTAAATTTGCTTTTGTTATTAAATTAGATCCACAAACTTGCAGCTTTAATTTCTTTTAAAAAAAATAAAAAGTTTTACTTTTAAAAAGTGGGGTGTATTTTTACATTTTAATTCAGTGTAAAATGATAACCCATTTCCGGAACATTTTGTTCGAAAGAACAAATAACCAGATGGGAACTTTTTTAACTTCATGGGTGGGGTGTGGGTTTTGTCTTGTGTGTGTGTATGTATGTATATATATATATAATATATATATATATATATATATATATATATATATACACACACACACACACTCACACTTGTCAGTAATGAAGCCAAGATAATTCATTAACCTTACATCATAAGGAAAAAGGATGAATCAGTGATTTAATGTGTCAATTTAGACATAATGGTAAATAAATGTCTGCGAACAAGTGCTGTACTAGAAAATGTGGGAACCATTTTACACACACACATATATATATATATATATATATATATATATATATATATATATATATGTATATATATATATATATATATATTCAAAAATTATAAAATTAAATGTGTTATAACATCACTACAAAAATAGCCATTTTGTTTTGACACTTCTGGTGCCTTATCAAATGATGGTGTTGATTGCAAAATAAAGATTTTATTCTCTCTCTTTCTCTCTCTTTTTTAAAATTCAAAACCAACCCCCCCCCTTTCAATACGTAACCTATGATGAACAATCAGAATACAAGTATATGAAAATTCAGAAAAGATAGCGTTGGTTGATTAAAGTCAATGCTAGATCAAAGCAAAAAATCAATATAAAATAATTAACCTTTAATTGATGATAAAATTAAAAATCAGAAATTTCAAATTAAATTGAGTATTACATTTAAAATATAATGTTATTCAAAAATGGAACAGGAAAAGAAAAATAGATATACATTATCATTATTCTTATTTAAAGGCCAATATATTGAGTAAAATCAACAGATGTGAAATGTATGCTTGAATACTACTGATCTCAAACAACAGGACGTTGGCTGATGGCAAGACATTCACATCTGAAAACACAGATACATTACTAAAACTAAACATTATCACACAAATATAAGAATGCCACAGGGAATAGAAGAAAAGGAAAAAGAAGAAAGAAAAATAAAAGGTGTGGGTGGGGGAGAGAAAATTCAAAATTTCAAGAGAAAAAGAACAACTGGATCAAAATGTAAAAAGGAAATTACAACTGAAACAAGTGTGTACAAGTAAAAAAAACAAAATACAAGCAATCATAGTAGCCAAATACAAATAAGCAAAGTCATCGAGATTTAAGCACATATATAAACATAAAACACAAACTACCCATCAAAAATTACATACAAGAAAAAACAGTGTGGGGTGGGATCAAATAAAGGTAAAAAAAACCCAAAAAAAAAAACCCTAAAAACAAATTAACATATGTAAGATGCATAAATACTTGAATGACAGATATCGGGTTATAAACAAATAAAGGAAAGAAAGTATATGTATGCCTACACACACTTGCGCATATACATATAGCCAGCCACTTATATACGTATGTAAAGTAAAAAAAAAAAAAATACATAAACACCCACATATAGACATGCATATAGACATAAAAACTAATACTTAGACATACATGTGCCGAAAAAAAAATATATAACCATATAAAACAGAAGTAGAAAACAAATATACATACATACATACATACATACATACATTCATACCAAGAAAACCCTGATAAATCCGGTGTCCATGCAGGATTAATGCTTTATTCAATATCAACTTATCGTTGGGTTAAATCAATAGCAAATAAGAATAGATAATATTTAATGACAATGATCAAGTTAAAAAAAAATATATATATATATATATATATATATATATGAAGAACCAATAATAATACAAACTAATAATACCAATCCAATGTCTAATCTAATAAAAGTTCTGCGCAGATTGCAAACTAAATGTCTGCAGTTGTTAGTCCATTGCTTTGATTTAATAGATTCATTTGTATTACTTATTTTTTTTTTTTTTTTATTGGTTCTTTATTTTTACTTGTGTGTGTGTGTATGTATATATATATATATATATATATATATATATATATATATATAATATTTTTATAACTTTATCACGTCTGTGTTTTAGGATGTGAATGTGTTTATCATTCCATCAGCTGATGTCCTGTTGTAGCGCTCATGTATACATTTCACATCAGTGTGGATTTTTACTGGATATATTGGCCTTTAAATAAGAATGAGTGAGTGAGTGTGTGTGTGTATATATATATATATATATATATATATATATATATATATATATATATATATATATAATATATTTTTTTTTTTTCTTCTCTGTTCCATTTTGAATAACTATATTTTAAATCTAGTACTTAGTTTAATTTGAAATTTGTTTTTTTTTTTTTTTTTTTTTTTTTTTTAATTTTATCGTCAATTAAAGGTTAATTATTTCATATTGATTTTTGCTTTGTTCTAGCATTAACTTTAATCTACTAACGGTTTGTATTTAGAATCTATCATGTTTTTTGAATTTTCATATACTAATTGGTCATCACAGGTTACATATTGAGGGGGTTTGATTTGATTTTAAATTTTTGAAAAAATAAACAGTTTCACAATCAACATCATTTGATAAGACACCAGAAGTGTTGGAACAAAATGTTTATTTTTGTAGTAACATTATAACGTGTGTTATAATTTTTGAATAAATACTATTTACTCTATTCTGTATTGAGCACTCTTAAGAATAATGTTTTGGTTTATTGGAATTTTATTCTGTCTACACCAATCCTATAATTGAGTGTGTGTGTGTGTGTGTATATATATATATATATATATATATATATATATATAATTTCTCTCACTCACACATTCTAAATAATAATTCACACAGTTTATTATTAACCTTTATCCCGCTGTAATTTTATTTGTTGTGCAAAAAGTTTATCCTGCCACTGAAGGTGACTGATCCCTGAACAATAGGGTGTTTGGATTTCATAGTTGTTGCCATATCCTGCTATGGCAACAGAAAACAACTTTGAGTTAAATTAATAAGGTTACTGCAATTGAGAAGCTATGAAAAAGAAACTCAACTTTGACCCTAATCAACTGAAACAAAGAATTCTATGACAAATACCGAGTTCTCATTATTTACATGTTGACTGTTATCATCTTTCTTGTTGGTATTACAATGTTTTGCCTATTGTGCTCAATCCAGGTAATATTATATTTGTTGTTAGATGATTTTGGCATTTAGTTACCCTGGCAGAGAGGATGGATGTGTGGGTGATGTAATATATATCAACTCAAAATGAGAAACAGGACAGCCAAGTTCAAATTCCAGTTATCTTTGTTCCATTCATTTGGATTCATACTTTACTCCAGGGTATTTGAATGTATCTGCTCCCCCACTAGCTATGGGTTAAATAGTGAGGCTTGTATCTGGAAAAATCATCCAAAAAATTGTTAATGCAATATTCACTTGCAAAAAAAAATGAATTATTCTTACAATCCAAAATGTTTTGATATTCAATAACCCACAAAAGGTTGATGAGCCGTAAAAAAAAAAAAAAAAAAAAATTTCAATAAATATCATGGCAGGTTTATATTACTTTATAATTGAGATGATTTTGTATCTTTAATTTTTGAGATGAGTCAATATAGTTTAGTTATTTTGAACTGTTTTCTTTTGCTTGTTATAGATGTCATTTTAGTAGATAACCCCTACTTTTTCACTAAAAATGAGCATAGTATGATGAAAAAGGCCCTAAATTTGAAGAAAACAGTTTTACCATCAGAATGTTTAAGATGAAAAACCAAAGAATTATTTTAAATTTTTTAATCCTTTCTAGCAAATTCAAAATTTTGGTTAAAAATCTTTTTTTTCCCTTGCACTGGTGGTCTGCCAAAGCTTACTATTAGTATTCTCGTGTCTTTTTTTTTCTGGTTAAAAAAACGAAAACACACAAAAATCCGACAATTGTTGGATTTTAATGAGATTTTAAGGACTGATTCACAAATGAAAGAAATTATTTTTTAAACATATTTTTTATAAAAATCTGTGTGTGTGTGTGCACGTATGTGCGTATGTATGTATGTATGTGTGTTGTAGGATTCAGCGTACCCGGATTAAAGAGAATTTAATACGGGATACCCTGGCCACAAAATACAACGCAAATTTCAAGAAGAAACAACACGATAAGGAACGTTTGTAGAAAATAGAACATTGTATATTTATTATCTTGTGAATAGGTAAAAAAAGATTAATGCTTTACTTCGTTTAAGCAAAATGTGATTTTGACAAAAATGTCTGTGTTCGCTGTCTGTCAACAGAGTAGCAGAGTAATGTGTTTCTTTTGTTTTTGTATAGGTGTAAAGGAAAAAGGGGCGATCAATTTAAGTTGAAAAAGAGTGCGGATGAGAAATAAAAGATAAGAGGAAAATGTACTTATCGGGTTGAATTGTTTTGGAGTCAGTTGCAAATTTGTTGTTGTTGTTTTCCTTTCCTACTCCACTTTTGGCTCTTAGTGTCGGATTGAGTCAGTGATTGTCAGTCTTCTGTCCTCTATGATCTCTGCGCCCTTCTGACTGGTGATTGACTTGAAATTCTCTATTGTTGACTTTTTTTTCACACTGGCTTGTTATCTTTTTTTTAGTTTAGCAAATCGCCTCCTTTCATTGGTCAGAAAATTAATTTCACACCTTATTGCGAAATGTTTTTAGTCGTTTTGATCCGATTTTGCGGGTGTGCAAATCTACTTTGTGTTTTTTAGTCATTTGTTGGGATGATATAGGATTTGTTTCCTATAATATATATATATATATATATATATAAATTCCAAGGAGGACATTAATCCAAAGAAAGCTCAATGTAAGAACAGACAAATGTAATAATTTTCTTTTTTCCTCTCCCTTTTCCTTTCGTCTGGATAAATGACTCCATTTATTAAGGAAACATTGGTCTGAGGAGATGAATATATCTATGTGTATATTCATGAAATAAATTATAACATAATGGATTTTTAAGGATCATCTGGACTTGTCTGTTTTTTTTTTTTTTGTTTTTTTTTTACAGCTTTCAATTAAAGCTAAAAGAAATCTTTTTCATTTTTAAAAATTAATTTAAATCTTAGTTATTGCAATTCTAGTGGAGGTACCTATATTATAGATGTTTTGACTTTCATGGAAATAATTATTCTAAAACCTTTTCTAATAAGTTCTGCAACCAGTTTTGAATTACACGGCTTTTGTATTCAGTGTTTAACTTTGTGCCCGACACATTACAATTTATAACACCTTTTGCCTTTCTAAAAGAAATTTGTGTTTTAGATTATCTTGATCTTTTTTCCATGTCCTGACATTTTATTCAGCATTTGTTGGCTGCCCATTTTGCACGAGAGTTGGTTTTACATTATTTGGTCATTGGACACATCACAAGGCTTTTTCACTATCATATGAATCATTGTAAATTTTCTTATCTCTAGGAACTACTGTATTGGAGCTATTTGTTTGCTGTGTCATATGACCCAGAATAATTAATGCTAAAATTTAAACAGTTCTTCTTTTAAGAGAACTCTGATAATATTTAAGGCTATTAAGTAAATTTTTTTTTTTTTTTTTAATTGACCAGAAAGGTTATTTCACTTTATTCAATACAAAAAAATCTTTTCCTATTGAAAACCTGGTATAAATGTTTACTGTTATCTCTTAAACAACATCACTTTTATAGTCAAATAATATCTTCCATTGTAATCTTTAGAGAAACAGGATTGATGTTTTTTTTTTTTTAATTTTGATTTATTTTATTTGATTAAGGAAACTGGTGAGCTGCTGCAAAAGAGAGGGCATGAATTTGGAGTGACCACTGGCAGGAAACGAAGAGTTGGTTGGCTGGACATGGTCATGCTTCGTTATTCACACATGATCAATGGATTCTCAGCGTGAGTTCATTTCCAGCCATGTTCAGTCATTCATTTTGTTTTGAAGTAAATCCAATTTTTTTTCTCCTTGTAGACATTCTGATGAAATTCTCTATTTTAACAAGTTTACATCAAAAATAATTGTTGTCCATTTAATCTATTTGGATTTGTATATCCTGATCTTGATTGTTATAACAATGGTGTTTTGCCCGCATTTGTATCTTTCAGCTTTATATCTGTTGTATTCGGTCAGAATTTTGTGTTTACACATGGTTGTTAATTAAAACAAAGGAAATTTAAATCTTTTGAAATGTTTTCAGCGTTGCCATAACCAAACTGGACATAATGGATGTATTAGAAGAAGTGAAAATTGGAGTGTCTTATAAATTGAATGGCAAGCCTATTGAGTCCATACCAGGTAAGCGTGGGTGTTTTTTAATAATATACTGTTAGATTATCATGTAATAAGATTTATGAAGTTTGAGTTCTCTTTGTTTCTTATATCCTATTTTATATTTATTCTGAATCATTTAGTATATCCAATCTTAAGTAATATTATAAGGCTTTTCTAATACCTATATGGTGCATATGTTAATATATTAGTTTAATATTTTTATTTTATAATTCAGTTTAATTGTGATTGAGTTAAGGTTTCTTTGATAAAATTGTCTACAAATTCATGGTTACTTTATTTATCGATTGATTCAGTTAAACTTTTTTTTATATATTACTCTCTTATTTAGAGTTAGTTTTGACAAAAGGAGAAAAACGGAAAATTTTTCCTCAAGATAAAATTTCCTTTAAAAAATATAGTGTAAAATGTTTTAAGGTTTAATTCTAATGTCATTTTTCTAATTTTGTAAAATACATAACATTTTTGCTAATAAGTTTTCTCTTTGTGGATGGGGATTTATTAATGCAAGTTTAATTGGATATATGTTGCTCTGTATGTGAGGGATTAATTAAAATGTTTTATCCTAACAGGATTATATGTAGATGTATGTTGGTTGAGTATATGTATGCATGTACATGTATGTGTGTTCTTACAGTGTATGTACACATATATTCAAATTCTCTCTAAATCTTTAAAACACTTCTTTTTTAGGTTTTGATGTATGGATAAATTTAATACACTAATAATTTTGAATTATCTCTTTCATCTCTTATATAAATTAGGTTTTTTTTTTCTCTCATTAATTTCTGTGGACATAATTTCTGTAGAATAAAACTTCAGCCATTTTACCATTAAGATGTAGGTCAGCTCATTGGATTCTCCTCCTCCTCTCCCCATTCACTTCTACCTCCATGATATCATATCCCACATTACTTCCTGTAACTATGCTATCTTCTATCTTTTCTCCTCTGTTCCCTCTGACCATCACTAATCTTATATTAATTTGTCTTCCTTACTACCTCTCTCATTATTTCTGTATTTCGTTCTCTCTCTTTCTTTCTTTCCCCAGCTAGCCAGTCGTCTTCAACAAACTAACACCATAAACAGTTTGAAAAGTCCTGTGAATTTTGAAAATTTGCAGGTGAAAATGATAATTCACTAATGGTATTTTAATTCCAATTGTATGATTATATATATATATATATATATATATATATATATATATATATATATAAAATATGCTAGGACAGGTTTCAAGCCTTGAATGGTAACCTTCCTATTCCTAGAAATGTTGTCTCAATAAAACACTCAATGTACTTGGAATACCGTGAATTTTTTAGTTGGAAAAGGAAAAGCATCTGGTCTTGTAAAAACCTTACCTCAAATCATGATGGCAAATCCTTACAAGTTACAATTGTGTGAAATTAGATCTGTTTCTGCCTTTCTGCCTCTACCAAAAAAGAAAAGAAAAAAAACATGGCTATAATTGCTCTTTAGAAAAAGAAAATGTAAACTAATTAATTTTTTTTTTTTTTTTTTTTTTTTTTTAAGCATCTGATGAAGATTTAAAACGAGTGGAGGTGGAATACATTACATTGCCAGGTTGGAAGACAAGTACAGAAGATGTCCGCAAATTTTCCGATCTTCCTGAAAATGCCCGGACTTATGTCCGTACAATTGAAGAATTATTAAAAGTACCTGGTAAGTTGTTTTTGAAAATTTTTGAAAGATTTGTCAAAAGACCAAAAATAAATTTTAACCTTTTTAATACATATATATGAACAATGAAATCAACATTCAGTTGGACTTTTTCATTTTTCATGCTAGATGCAATCATCAGGCCACATGACTTAAAACACTTCAATATTCATTTTTATATTTACATATGCTCTATCTCTGATATTAAGCACTTTATCCCATAAATATAGCACATCTTTAAAACTATTTCTTTAAGAGAGATGAAAAGTGTTTAATCTCTAATAAAATTTGCTGAATTCACTGATTTTTTTTTTTTTTTTTTTTTTTTTTCTCCCCAGTAAAATGGATTGGTGTTGGTAAAGCCCGTGCTTCCATGATCCAAGTCTTTTGATACAACTTGAATCTGTAGTCCCTGTTGCTGGTGGTAAGCATTATAAATCTACTGCTGCAGTTTGGCCTACTGCTGGGTCCCTTCTTTTTTTTAAAACACCCCCTCCCCTCCCACTTTGACTTCTTTAAGCCAAATGTTAAGTTGTCTTTCATTCGTTACTTTGACCAGAAACTGTTTACACCATGGACACACACACACACACACACACATAATTTGGACTAGTAGGGGAGACCTTACACCAAAGAAATTTCAAATCTTCCCATTCTTTTTGTTTCCATGCCAACTGTCTTATTCTTGTTTTTAATAAAAAAGAAAAGTAAAAAAAATAAATAAATAAATAAAATAAAGACATTTTTAGATTTTAAAATTTGTATCCAAGTTTTAGCTATTTTGATGCCAAGGTTTCAATTTTTTTTTTTTTTTTTTATAGAATGCATGAAGCACAAGTTCACCAGATTGTCTTTTTGGTCTACTTGTCTCTCCGATTGAATAGAAAAAGTGGAGATGTTCTTTAGTTCAGACATCTCTGCTTTTTATTTTGTCCTCCCTCATTCCCCCCCTTTTTTTTTTTTTTATTATAACAAATTAAGGAAGGGAAGAATTTTAAAGGTTTTGGGTATGGGACATATATAAACAAAACCTATCAATACTTTGGGATTGCTGGATTGGGTTCATCTTATTTGAATAAATATATCCCAAAATCTCTCCTCATTTTTTTTGTTGTTCATTTGTAAGAATCACACGTTTTGGCTTGGTTAATTTGGACAATGATATCCAAGGAAATTTTCAAATGTGTAGATTTCAATTTCAAATGATTAGTGCAGTACATTAATTGCTAATGAAATAAGTTTTGCATTAGTTTATATATATATATAAAAACACTATTTTAACAATCATTACAGGGACAATCCAATTAATTTACCTACTCTTCTTTATTGCTAGAAAGAAAATCAGCCTTAACTCGGTTTTTAATTACTGCTCTTCATTTTGAAAGCAACTTAAATTATGTTCTACTTGTTTCCCTTCACCTTTTAAATGATTCTTTTGTCTAAGAATCAGTTAACAATAGATTTCACCACAGGAAGCAAGGAGGATTTGGAGAATTTGATACTCACAAGAGTTTGAAACAAGCATGTCACAACAGACTAAGAAGGATAATAAAAAGAAAAACATAGCTAAGATCTTCAAAGAATAGAAAGTTATGGCCATCTCTGATAACCTACCTAATGAGATTGTGTAAATGGATGGCTGAACAGACTTGAGGGATGGTAAAAAGAAAAAGATTGCTAAAAGCGACAAAAAAAATCTGGCTTTTAAACTTTATAAATCAATAAAAACCTGAAACTTACAAGTTAATCTGTAGGCAGTTGTAATCTGTGCAGCATTTTGATTAGACTTACTCATGTTTTTTTTGTTTTTTTTTTAATAAATTTTACTGTCTATCAACTTGTGAATTTTACTCTCTTCACAATAAAAAAAACTTTTGTAAGTTGCGGACTTTCCACTTACTATGCATTAGAGGGACAATAAAAAGCAGAAATTGCAGTTATGTAATTTAGAAAAATCCTGTTCAAATAAAACGAGGTACCTTCAAACTTATTGATTAATGAGACATGGCACTCGTACTTGACAATTCATCTGTCAAAACTAGCAGGGAATTATTTACCAATATATACTCTTATATCAGCTAATTTCATGTACAGTGTGGCTGCTGAATTTTTTTTTCTTTCTGAAACCTAATTTTTTTCACATGACCTGTGTATAATGTTATGCCAGCTTCTGAGCATGCACCATAATATTATGTATAATCTATATATAAATAGGGGGGGGGTCTGCTTTTATAATGTTTCTCAATTTTGTTGATTCCTATTCATATTACTGATATACTGTAAATAAAGTTACTAGAATTAAAATCCATTTGGTATTTCACCTTGTGCAATTATTATGTATTGTATATTGCAGTACATCTTGTCAAAATATTTTAAGAATGTTACAGTATAAGATAAAATAATGCCAGAATATTATAAATAATATAATAAAGGGACACAAGAGGAAACGTAATACGGTTTTGTTGGGAAATTAATACCTCAGGTGAAAATACATGTAAACAATGAATGCAAAGTGTAAAAAAGAATATTGATTGTTAATTCTTCATTTGTATAAGGTATTTGTAGATTTTAAGCAGCACACATAGCAAATGGCGTTCTATTTATGTAGCAACATTAAAAAAAAAAAAAAAAAAAAGTTTAGGCTAAAGGAACTTACCTGTACTGTTAAGGTTAGCCAAAGGTACTGTGAAACTGTAAGCCTACCAGGTAGGTTACAAACACTGAAATTGCATGAATTTATATCATCCAGAGAAATTTACCTGTGTATAGTGCCATCTGGTTACTGAAAATGCATGATTTTTAACCTCTTTAAAAAAAAAAAAAAAAAAAAATTTACCTGTTTATATTCCAACCCTCACTTTTTTTATTTTTGCATTAAAAAATTTTTTTTTTATAAAAACTCACCCTATACTCAAGTAAATATGGTACATATAAATTGGCACTTTCATCTCAAATCAGTGAAGTATTTGTTCACAAAAATAGAAATTATATAAAATAAACTTGCTTTCATATCTGTTGATTAATGCTTCTAAATTACATAAGTTTGTGTAGTACAGTGTAACCCGGATATAAGAGAGATTTTCTCTGGTCCCAAATTAGAGCCTGTGTTAATGTATATAAATTAGACCAAACCTGGATATAAGAGAAACCCGGATATAAGAGACTTCTTCTCCGGTCCCGACAACTCTCTTATATCCGGGTTACACTGTAGTAGTTTATGTAATTTCAGAATATCATGTCAGTATTTTTTAAAAAGTATTTTAGCTGAAATTGCAATAGTAATTTCATCAGTTGCATAAATAAGTTTGCTTCTCTCGCTATAACAAAAGCAGATAGAATTCAATCAACAACAGTTTTGTAGAAATCTTTTGAAAGAGAAAATAGTTTTTGAAATGTTTGCAAAAAATTTATGGAAGTAATTTTTGTGAAGGAAAAAAAAAAAAAAAAAAAAAAAAAAATCCAACAGTTCCCTTGTTGATGCATTTATCGCAACAGATTATAGTGGCAATTTCAGCTAATTACATGACAGGCCATGAACTTATTGATTCACTCTTGTATGCAAATTCCTTAATTTTATACCTAATTCCTTGGCATAAAAGTTTAACCTTTATCATTCTGTATGTGACTTCATTTGCTTTACAAAAAAAGTTTTTCCTGCCACTGAAGGGGACTCGAATCCATTTGAATTTCATGTTGTCGTATCCTGCTATGGCAACAAAACTTTCATTGAAATTAACAATATGGATACTGCAATTGAGACCATAAAAAAAAAAAAAATTTAGCTAGATAATAGATTTATTAAGGGGGGGAAAAATATAGAGAGAGAGGAAAAAAAATGTAGCTAGATAAGAGATTTATTAAAGTGGGGAAGAGAGTGAGGGGGGAAAAAAAAAAAAAAAAAAAAAATGAAAACTTTCATTGAATTTATTTCAGGATTTTGATACAATGTTTGTTGGTGGGGGGGAAGGTTGTTTTGTTCCAGCAAACAGATATCACTTTGTTTTTCAAGTTCCCATTAATTAAAATTTTTTTTTTTTTTGGTAATGTTGATTTTGATGAATCTGTTGGCACAGATGGTCAGTCAATTTCATTCCTTTTTAAGTATTTGTCCTTCAGGCACCCACTTCCCAATCATTACTTTGTTGTTGTTCAGGGTTGTAGTCCACCTGAATTGTGTAGCTTTCCACTGTAAGTTAGGATGTCATGGAGTATGAGCAATTGTTACTTTATCTTTAAAAAAAAAAAAAAGTGTGTGTAAAGTTTGATATTCCACTTCATCCTTTATTAGTTTATAAGAAGGGTGAATGAAAAAAAAGGTACATCTTTTGGCTCCCAGCTGCACCAATACCTGATTGGCATATTTCTTATAGAATTGTGTTGCCATGACTATGTACAATGAATAAGAACTGCACAATAGGGGGCAGGGGAATGAGCAAAACAAAACACAATATGAACAATGAAAGAATATATATAGGTGTTTGGGGTGGGAGACAGTTTAGCCAGTAAACTTTTGTAGTAAGCCCTTGATATAATTCATGGGTTGCATCAATTATTTGAGTTAATAATTTAGACATTAGTAGAGGTAAGCCATACTTTAAAAAAAAAAAAAAAAATGCTTGATAATATTTATCATGTTTGCCAACTTGATTCTCTTATCACCAGGGTTTTCAACTTTTTAATTTCCAATAACAAAAAAAAAAAAAGTATGAAAATTCCCAACAAATTACACTAACCCAGTATAAATACTATTAGGTCGGTGCAAAAATAAAGTCGTTTTCTCACATAGTAACGTGATAAAAGGACATGTTACTATGTGATAAAATGACGTTATTTTTGCACGAACCTAATAAATTTCATTGTTAGGTTGGGAAGATAAAACTTTCTTAATCTTACATCCACCTCAGCCCATCAAATGATAATCGCAAAGGATTGTTGCTAGAACTTGGCCCCTACCTGTGTGTGTGTGTATATATATATATATATATATATATATGCGCTCCTATCTGTTAGTTGAGCACTTTGGAAGAAAGGGTATTTGACAGCTGCTACTGCTAAGCTCTTTGCAATGTATAGAGCACTCTGGCAGCTGATAATTTTTATATCATGTACATAACGCATTAGAAATCCCCTTTCTCTGTAGTGTGCACTGATAGCCCAGGGGTCATGTCAAATCGATCAAGTTTTGATCCTGGCTTGAAGTAACCGAGTGTCTATCCACACTGAAGGGTTGTAATACAGCAAAACAGTCTATGGATGACATCCTCAAAGAGAGTAAATAAAACAGGTGAATATCTTAATGGTTGTGTAGTTTTTTATAAATATAGGACTGTACCAACTTCCATGAGGCATGGAGTTGATCACAGTGAATTCAATTTTAACTGGGTGTTCCCCATATATAAATTTGACCATACATATTTCGGCAAGGGATGACATGTAAAAATGAACCAATCTATCTTGAGTATGAAAGACTACATGTCCCCCTTCAAGGCTCAAATAATATCATCCATTTGTATAAATGGTAATAAAAACAAGAATCGGCATTCAGGTCAATGTAATCTGGCCAATTCGGTATACATCTATTAATGGTCAGAAATTCTGTCTAATAGCTAGACAGATTAGTAGAAAGGGGGGAGGCAGCTATTTTATTTTTATGAAAGAAAGGTTAAAAGAAAATTGCATTTAAAAAAAAAAAAAAAATAAATTCTGTAATGCTCATCTGCCTGATGAGAAACAGTTGAAAATTACATTCATTATGTCTAACATGTAAACAAAAAAACAGTAAAATTAATCTTTTTTTGTAACAATTCAGTTTGGAACTTAAATGGGAAGACTTGACCTCTTTTTACCAAACCCAAAAGTGCATAGATTAGTTTGTCTTTTGGGAGGGGGGTGTTGTTGGTTGTTTGTGTGTTGGTGGGGGGGGCACTATTTCACTGTCCAATACAGAGAGGACAGATAGACATCTTTCAAAAGGTCAGAGATACAAATATATAAACTTTCTTTCCTCAAAATTATTTTCATTTTTCGTTGTTAATATTAGTTTAAAAAATAAATAAAATACAGCATCAACCAGTGGAGAAGACAACGATGACAACTTGAAAATCCCCCCCCCTTATTTTATATACAAAACATGACACAAATTTAAATACAAATAACTTGACATTTACTTTCCTTAACTTGGCTTGTATTATAAAAGAAACCACTTTGTTTGCTTCACTGTTGAACTAACAAATACAATTATTGTGACTTTAATAAAAAAAAAAAAAAAAAAAAAGTTGCAATTGAATTTTGAAATCTTCATTTCTGTCTAACTTCCTCTTTTCCCCAGGCTTTGAACCATCTATTTAACACTCCACTCATTGTATGAATTGTATTTTCAAAGTAGATTTGACTTGGAGTTAGAGGAGAAAAAAAAAGTGTTCCATAATCATCCACTTTTTAAGTGGTGGCGGAGTGCTAAAATCTTTTGATAGTGGGAGTAAGGGGACAAGCAATTCATATTACACGTTCAGATAGTTCCTGTACGGTAGGTGGATGTGAATATTTCACAAAGTATTTAGTTACTTGGTTAATGCTCAAATATGACAATAGACTCAGTGGCATCACAACCTTTCATTCATGCCTGGGACTGTCAGTCTTCTCTAATCTTGCTCACACCTTACTTAAAAAAATTTTTTTTTTTTTTTGTGGATAAAATATTTCTACTATATTAGGGCATTCCATGAGGTCAGTGACATCATTTTTAGCTTTTGCTACTGAAATCACTTGATTATGAATTCTCCAGTTGTAAAGATGAACTAATTAATAACATACTGTTTAGCAAATTTGAAAATTACTCCCCCTCCCAACCTCCAATATTAACTTGGAGGGGGTGTTAATGAAGGCTGAATTAGTTTTGTTCAACAGAAGAGTTGGTTGTGATTTTTACTTTTTTTTTTTTGAAAGTTTGATAAACAACTTTCAACGATGGCGGAAGGAAGCAAAAGAAATGGTGGTGGATGTAAGTATAACAATTGAAAGTGAAATTTAAAAGCAATTGTATGAGGCACATTTTCTTAAAATAATGTCTATTCAAATATGGGTAGCCATTGAAATAACATTTGAAGTGATAAAAATATCTTTATAAATGACAGTGATTAGGGTTTTATAAGACAAAAAAAAAAGTCTTTTTTTACAAAGTATGCAGTGGTCATTATTCTTCTAAAATCTGTATTACCTACAAGATCGAGTACTTATATTTGATGGCTGTCAGGGAATGGCTTCAACACTATAATGCACAGAAATTAATTGCTCAAATTAGTAAGTAAAATTAACCTAAGATTAGAATTAAAAAAAAAAAAAAAAACCATAACTGTTTTTCAGGATAAAGTAGTAATCTCAAAACAAAGTTGATATTTTACAATCTGTGGGGGTGGAGAGTAGCAGAAGCTGAGGTACTTCCCCTGCTACATAAGCTTTGACAGTGCCTAGTTTATAAATTGTCAATTTGAAAGTAATGATTTGAGAAAATGTCATTGTATGTGCAGACTGGCAGCAACAGTTTGCATGAAGACATTCCCTCAGCTCATTAGTAAAGTTGTAGGGTAGTTGGAACTCTTTAACCATACAATAAACACTCCATTTAAACAAGCACTTTAGTCCTACAAAAATTCATAGTTGTTAAGTCATTATGGATTCTCAGAGACTTGTGATATAGGAAAGTGAGTTTCTAACAGCAGAGTTACTGACAGGGTGTGTGTTGTGCAGTTGGCAAGAAAAAGAAACATCAAACCAAATAATAAAGAATTTCATTTGAGAGAATAAAGACAAGATAAAATAAAAAACTATTTTGTTTTTTTAAAATGCATTTTGCTTAGATTTGTTGGGGGATAGACTAAATTGAATTCTTGGTTCAGTTGCAAGACTAACTAATTATTCTAACTTGTTCTTTGAAGAGAAACTGTTTTCTTCGTTTTAAATTATTTGCCAATTTTGTGAAAATCAAAAGTAATATTGGTTGACTAAGCACTCCAATCCTGCAACCTTGTACCAAACCAAACACATGAAAGTTTACATGAAATAATCCAGAACTGGTTTCAACAGATTTATTTCTTATAACAACTGCTTAACATTTTGTATTTGAAGGGGGGGGTATTACTTGTATTTCTGGCCCCTTGAAACTATGAAAAACAAATAACCAAAACTTAAGGGGGGTCATCTGCATTTTATGGGGGAGGGGGTCCATTTGTTTTCTGTCAATTCAGTATTAAGCCTTTTCCAAGTGTGACCAATCATAGAAGTGAAAAAATAATGATCTTTGACCTTGAGTTGGCATGTCTAAAAAGCAGAGCAAGACTTTTCTGAAACAGTAGTCCTATAGACTGATTTTCTTTTTTGACTTCCCATTGAAAGTGAAATGGGAAGGTGTAGAGAGGAGACATAGGAGGATGAGTATAGGAGAGTCAGATAAGAGATGTACAGGAACAAACTGGGAGAAATAGTCAAGAGTGTCCAAAAAAAAAAAGAAAAAAAAAAAACTGGAACAGTCACTTTTAATACAAAGATTAAATTTCTTGCTTATTACTTCAAGGTTTGATTCAAATTTCAATTGTGAGATTGTTAAGTTCATATTTTTGAAACTAAGTAGAATAAAATGTGTAGTCTCATCTTTTATTACATTTCGTTCATTGTACACTTAGAATATCGAACTGAAACCTTCATTTCACTCGCTGGGGTAGACTGTTTAATGGATGTCAGTTATCTACTGTTAATTTCCCTATAAGTTCTCCACTGCCATAACCAGGTATTGAACTCGCACTCTTTGGATCCTGTCAATGGATCTAACCAAAGTCTTTATCCACTGTGCCATGTGTCCTAGAGGATATCCGTGTATGAATTTTGGGTATTATAAACCTTATGTCTCGGCAAACATTTTACCAATGCTCATATTGCAATTTTTGCTGTTATCATTGCATATTTTTACCAGAGCTCATATTGCAACTTTTTTTTTTTTTGTTTTTCTCTGGCACTCCTTATTACTGGTTCCCATATTGTATTTATTTCTATGCTTGGTTGGCTCAGGAGATTTTTGTGGCCTAGCATGTGCTGATTCCTTAAGTTTACAAATTTTCCAATGGTGTTCCTTGTCTATGATCTCAACCTGATCCCACAGAGGGCGGTGATCTCCCTTCTCTCTCTCCATATGTGGTCACTCACGCCTGATTTTTCCACTTCCCCTCATGTTACAGCTTCCTGGTGTTCTTGAAGCCTTACCTTAAGGGGGCAGCCTGTCTCCCCATTATATTTCTTACTGCAGCAGCACAGGATAGTGCACACAGTCTTTAGTCATGTTCTCCTCTGTGAGTGGCGGTCTTACTCGGGAGAGATATCTGCGAATGTTGTCAAGCTTTTGAAGGTTGTCCTGATGTTATATGGACCGCAGATCCTTTGTATTTTTTTCTGATAAGCTCTTTCCATAAGGCAGGCAGACTGTTTTCTGAGTGTTGTTGTCGTCCTCCTCCTCTTGTACCCGCCCCTTCCAGTTTTTTGGGGCTGCTGCCATGTAGCCAGGATAGTTGCTACGTTATAGGGTACATGCAATGATAACAAAAAAAAGAAAAGAAAAAAAAAAAAGGTTGCTGAAGACATTAGGTTTATAATACACAGATATCCTCAAGGACACTTCATACAGTGGATAAAGGCGTTGGATAAGGCAGTGGAGCTGCCATCCATTAGGGACAGTCTACCCCAGCAAGCGAAATAAAGGGTTCGGTTTGACATTCTTACCACCTGAAAAAAGCCAGAGCATACAATGGACGAAACGTAATAAATATGGCGACAAAGATGAGGACATAGTCCGAATAATGTACATAAATAGACATATTGTTTTGATTCATGGAAGATGACAAAATTGAACTATTAATTTTCATTAGGGTGTTTTTTGTTTTATGGCACAAAATCAAGCCAAGTGTTAGAGAATAGCACCTGGGCTACAAAGAAATAAGTAAACATATTTGCCACCCACCACTCAAAAATAAAAAAAAAACTACATGTCAGGAACCATACACAATTTATGTATTGTGAATCTAACATGAATTACTACAGAGCCAATCATCTAAAGGAACCATTTGAATATACCGAACTACGAGATTTTGCAGTTTGGAAAAGAGATTGTCTATTTCTGTTTGGTTTAAACTTGAAAAAAATCCTATAATCTATTTTTAAGAAATAAAAAAAAATTCTTGTACAATTCAAAAATGTTTCAGCTTCAAATAAGCCACAAATCAAATCAATTATTGCAACTTTTAGAAGATTTTTTTTCTCATCAATCCACGTAGATTGTAAACAAAGAATTTGAACTTTCCCATCATTGGGAGCATGTCAGAGTTCAAATCTTACCTAAAGAAATTTTCATAAGTTAAACCCTTATAAATTCCAGTACTTTTACTAAACTGTTCCTAGAAGAGAAAGAATCTTTAAACCTTGGTTTAAAATTAGTGATTGAAATTCCGCTCCTTTGGTTACCAGTGTATGGTTCTAACACTAAATCAAGTATTAGTGTTATCATTACAAGTGTGATATAGTAAAAGAATTGTACAGAAGGACTTTTAAAAAAAAAAAAAAAAAAAAAGAGTGTGAAATCTGTTGTTTTGTAGTTACATTGTTTTATGGCAGTTGGAAATCTGAAC
Organism: Acanthosepion lycidas; assembly: GCA_963932145.1. Classification (NCBI taxonomy): domain Eukaryota; kingdom Metazoa; phylum Mollusca; class Cephalopoda; order Sepiida; family Sepiidae; genus Acanthosepion; species Acanthosepion lycidas. The sequence goes on along the minus strand of OZ010599.1, from coordinate 4,809,548 downwards.
TATTGCACTGTGGTTGTGTACTAGTGGCTTACCTGAAGACCGAGTTCTGGCATGGTATTTGCGAGACCATTCCTATAACCTTCTGAATCATTGAATATGTCCTTTGAAACCTGGTTACATTCAAGGAAGAAGAAAAAGATTAAAAGTGGACAAAACTGACCCTTGCTTATCCTTGACAAAAATGTTATCAAAATCAGCTGTAAGTGCATTTAAGCAGTAAACACCGGAAAATATTTAGTTGTAATTTGAAAATGAAAATCTTTTGAATGCAGGACCAACAGTTGATACTACCAAAAAAACAAAAAAAAAACAAAAAAAAACAGGACAGAAATGGTAAAAATTATGTGTTGATATTAACCAAAGTGGTGTAAAAAGACAATTAAAATTTTAAAATGACCATAATTAGGATGTCATGTGATTTTAGTTTTGCTATATTAATTTTTTTCATAATTCTTAATTCTTAGTCTCCCTGCAAATTCTGTGACAATAACATTTCTCTTATATTGCATTGTTAAATATTTGGCCTTTAAATAACAGCCTCCAATTTAGATTTGTTGTAATATTTTAAGAAGTAAGATAGTACAAATGTGAAGTATTTCCATTTCACTGAAGCAGATGTTAAATGCTATGAGAGCCTTATCTATTTACCTCTGCTTTTAATGGGGGTGGGGGGGGGTCTTTTTCTTTTACATTTCCTCATAATTAAAACTGAAACATCTATTATTAGAATGCACATTAACTAAGATACTAATGGAAGAGCAAGTCGAATTATAATATTCCTATTTTAAAGAGTTTATATCAAAATTGCTCACCTTTAATTTAATTTGTTTTTTTTTTTTTTTTTTTTTTTTGAGCCAATTTGAGAATTAGTCTTTCTGGAAATCAATTGAATTGAATTGTGGTCTGATTTCAAAAGAGCTCGACACAAGGACGCTTTTAGAACTGCAATGAATTTTAAATTATTACCATTTATGAAATATGAGCCAATGAATGCGGACAGACACAGTTTTAAAATTCACTTGCTCAGCAGTTTTTTCTTTTTTTTTTTTTGTCATTTTTTGACTGCAGTCCAAACTCGGCTCCAATCAGTCTTGGAAATTTATAGAATGAATGTAACAGGCAGATTAAAATAAGCTTTTAATAAAAATACAGCTGTGTTTATATTGGATGGTCATCTGGTAAGAGGCGCTGCAACTTTCAACTGTTTAAAAGCAACTTATTTTCAATTTAATGTTTTTCTTTTCTTTTTCTTTCTTTTTTTGGCAAGAGAGAGCAATTTCACTTTCTGCCATTTAGACAACAAATAATTCAAAATTCATTACGGTTATACCAATGTTCAAATTGAATATGAAAACATTTTCAGGCAAGGAGCAGAGGGAATGTGTGGGTCAGGATTACAGTACCTTGCTCTACAAGGGCTTCAAATTAGAAATAATAATTCAGAGACAGTGTTGAAAGAGAAAGTTGGAGAAAGCATTTTTTTTTTTTTTTTTTTTAATAAATTTAAATGCTGTAAGAAATATAAATAAAGGGAGACATTTTTAGGGTATGTATTATTTTAAGGGAGAAAAACAGCAAAGTAATAGAAATAATAAGAATAAAAAAAAAAAAAATGAAAACGGACAGTGAGAATTGACAACAAGGCCTCTCCCATGTTGCACAAACCATATTGGAACAAAATTCTCTTGAGCAGCATGACCTCCAAAACTGCATCCACGCCTGGAAAAACATGGGCTGGGGTAGGAGAATGAGCCAAACATTTGATTATGTAACAAACATTTTAAATTTCATAGTTGCTATTTTGCCTTGTTATATTCAAAATAAAATTGGTCACACTGTTGATGAGGTAAAAAGAGAAAACATCCTGTAGGGAAAGAGAAAGGGTAGAAGGTCAGAAGAAAATGTGTTCGGAATGTATTTTGAGGAATGAGAAAGAAAAATGGTGTGAGTGGTGGACAGACGTCAGTAGATGTGCATCATGGAAAACAACTTAAGGCACACCCAATCCACCAAATTAACCTTGGAATTTTGTTTTCCTTATACATGTTTCTAAAGGATTAATGGATTTTTTTTTTTATTTTTATTTTAAATCTGACATTTTTATTACTTCAAATGTTATTTTTAGTGGTTACCCATATTTGAGTAGAGGCTCCGTTTTATTTTAAACAATATTTATTTCATCAACCAGCTTGCACATCCGAGAAGACTTTTCAAAGAAAATGAGTCTTCTAGCAAGATTGAAACCAGTATCTGCCCTTTGAAGAAAGAAACAACCAGCATACTTTAAGCACATGACTATCAAGCAAGGTTCTATTTGCAGTTAAAGCATGACAGATCAGACAGTGGTTTCTCCTGCAAAGGGGGACACAGGTTCAAATCCTGCCAGAAGACTCATATACTTCAAAAAGTTTTCTCAGGTGTGCAATAAATATTGTTTAAAATAAAATGGAGTGTGATAACCACTAAAAATAACATTTGAAATATTATTTATGTTTGATTTGTTTTTTTGTATTTTTTTTTTTTTTTTTTTTTTAATTTTTCTTTCATTTAAAAAACAAAAAAACAAAACATGCAATTGATTTTGGAGGGAGGGGGAGAAATAAAAACAAACAAACAATCAAGACTCAACACCACACAATTTCCAAACCCAATGAGTAAAAATGATTTCAGACCCCCACCCCCAGCAGGGAAAAAAAAAAGTTTCTTGTAGAAATAGATTCCCAGCAATTATCACCTTTTCTCTGAAAAGAAAAAAAAAAAAAAAGAATTTTTTTTTTTTTTGATCAGCACAACCAACCAAGAGTGCTTATACGTTCTTTGTTTGTAAAATCCTCATTTAAAAAAGAAAAAAAAAAAAGAAAAAGTAAATGATCACCAGGGGGAGGGGGGGAATGGATAATCTTTGTTTCTCATAGTTGTCTCCCTTACCATTTTTTTTTTTTTTTTTTTTTCCTTTCTCTTTTTGTGGTCGTATGAGTTCCAATTCATTTCTTATTGTGCAAAATTGTTTTTGAAATGAAATTTTTCAAAGACCACCTGGTCTTTTCCAATGCTGGTTGCACCCACTCCAGGTAAATAGGGCTGAACTTATTTTGAGGGATCGTGGGTGATGCCGGTTGTGGTTGATGAGGCATTACTAGTCCAAGTGTCAAGAATTCTTAGGCATTAAGATGATCTTTCCATCTTTCACAACAATGTGCCCCATCACATGACCATCTGCGGAAGGGGTGGAACTAGAATTGGATGCACCAAGGTTGGATACAGCTGGGCGAGGCAACTCACCCGTTTGTGTGGGGTCAGCCAAAATTGGCGGAGTCAATATAGGTGGGTTCCGTTCTTGTTGCGGTCGAATAAAAGATTGTGATGCTGGTGCAGATGTTGAAAGAGTGATAGGGGAAGAGGTCTCTGCAGGTGCCGAAGCAGCCACAGGGGTTTGTAGAGCAGGTGCTGTTAGAGCTGGTGCTGTCGATGAAGCTATTGGTGTTGACCTATCAATGGTGCTATAAGGAGGAGGAGGGGAGCACTCCCGTCCAGCCATCACGGTGGAATAAGGAGGTGGAGGCTCAATGTAAGGGGGATATTCACTGCCTGGCACGTACTGCACTCCATTGTTGACGTTCACGATAATGTTGCCATACTGTGACTGTTGGTTGTTAGGAAGGAAGGGGTCATACTCAAGTGGCACCACACTTCCAGTGCCAACAGGTGTGCCCCCTGAAGCAGTGGAGGGAGCTGCAGCAATGGCACTGCTTCTGTTGGACAAGTCATTTGGGGCAGCAGCCCTTCGAACAGCTGCACGCTTCATTCGGATGCGAAACACTGCAATGATGAGCACAGAGATGAGGAGAATTACTCCAATCGTACAGCCAATGACTGAATAAACGGCCGTTTGCACAAAGATGGTACCAATTTCAGGATCTGGGTTCTTCGTCACAGCATATGTAGGCTGGAGGACTGGAAAAGAAATAGGGAGGTGTAGAAAAAAGAAAAAAAAAAGCAGGCTGTCAAAAAGAATTAAAACATTTGATTTTATCACAAGAAAATTCTATTAGGTTGGTGCAAAAATAATTTCGTGTTCTCACATAGTAATATGTTAGAAAACGAAATTATTTTTGCACCAACCTAATAGTCAATGTTAATTTATAAGAATGCAAAAAAGTAATTGATATACAGACAAAAGGGATTTTTTCTAACTTTGATATTCAACTTTGCAAAAATGTTATAAATTTTGGCAAACAGATAAATGTACCTGCAATAAGATGTAGTGTCAAAAAGATGGTTTTTCCCTATGACATCACTTTTTTTCTTTTTTTAAACTATCTTCAGCAATGTTTCTTATTAAAAAAAAGTGGTGATTAGAAATTGAATAAAACCAAAACATGATGAAAGTGAATTTATACATTTTTTTTTGTTTAATATTTTTGTTGTAAATTGTCAGCACTATTTATTTACAAGATCCTAAAAACTAATGCGATATTTATCATTTACCAATTTATAAAGGAATAAAGATTTACCATTTTATAAATTTCAAATCAATTGGCAATTAGCCAATGTTTTACCAACCATTCCAATAAACAAATAATGTTTATTTTTGTTATCAATTCTCAAGAACAAAAAATTAAATAAAATGTATAAATTCCTTTTCATCATGTTAGGTTTTATTCCAATTCTAATCATTGTTTCATAAAACAAACATCAAAGAATGGAGGCAGTTAAAAAAGGCAATGTCAATTGAAAAACCATCCTTTTGACACACTGTCTTGTGAAATTTAAACTTGAGAGCTATTTGTAGAATATTTATTTCTGATCATAGGCTACTAGAACCATTTAGTGTTATCACCTTGATAAAAAGCACACGTGTTAACACTTGTTTTGCAGACCCTCCCTTGTGTAGTGAATGAGATCCTCACTTTTTAAAATGTTAATACAAAGCTCATGAACCCCTCAAAGGTAGTGTCAGTTACTAAACGAGATGCATGAGTGATATGAATGTAAGAGTAGGAAGTGAAGATTATAGAGGATAGGTAACAACTGACTATGCCCCTTAAAGAGGGTCAGGCTTACTTCAGGGAAGCATCCACATGGGTGTTAGCCCCTCAAAATTTTTGAGGTGGAAAAGCTATTGGAGTAGAACTTCTTCCTTACAAAGTGAATACAGAGGACATGTGGGTGACTTGACTCCACGAACAGATAGGGGAAGGGAAATAGAAATGTTGGAATATAATTAATTATAAAACAGTATTTAAATATACCAAGTGTTGATAAGATTTCAATCTGACCAAGAAGGGGAGAAAAAAAAAAAAGGGAAGTTCTGATGTTTGGTCATTTGGTCAGATTTCGAGAAGTGATCCAGACAGAAGTTTTCAGCCTGTATGTTATTTTCCTGATCTTTCTTTAATGTCATCACTTCTCATATGTACAAGGGGATACCTAAAGGTTCTTCACTTTTCCAAAATTTAAGCATTTTATCCCTGTAGCCAAAAAGATTCTTCTATTATACTGTCAAGTGCCAATGAACCTTTTGCATATTGTTTCAATTTTATTTCAGATCGTTGCTTGAAACGTGTTAATAGAATGTGTCAAATTTTGAAGTATGGAATTCTGGATACTCACAAAGTTCTGTTGTGGTTGAACAAAACTCCAAAAGAAGTCCATTGGCGTATGATGCAAACATTTGGGTGACAAATGTCCGCCCTGCTCATCTGTGAAGAAGTGGAGCACTAACTTACAGCACAAAGATTTCGAGATCTAATATGCAGCACAGTGGAAATTTCACATACGCACATGGATAAATAAAAACATGATGACTGAAAAAAGTGAGGAGTTATCTCCCCTTACATATCGAGTTATGTTAATAGAAACAACAACTTCAAGAAACACACTGTTCCACTTAGACTTTTCAAATTAGAAACTAATTTTGAATGCATCTCAACTTGTGGAAATATTAAGACATTTTTCTATAAGTCCTCCAATTTTTCTAAAGCTATTTGTACACTTTAAGTAATTTATGTCTCTAAATGGTTAACTGGCTGAAACTGGTCAAGTTGTTGAGTGATTCATTTTCTATGGCTTAACACTTTGCAAAAAAATATTTTTAGATTGTAAGGATATTGGGGTGGGGTAGCGGAGGAGGAGATAATTTAGTGATACAAGACTTACTAATTAACATATAGCTGGAGTGGGAGAAGATATGGATTTGTACAAGGATATTTGTACACATAACAAACCTGACGTGAATTGGAACTTGGTTCTTCGATTAACAATTCCAAGCCATTATCCATTACACCACACGCACATCTAAGTTTACAGCACCTAGAATTCTCAAGCAGTCACCCATCTAGGTACAGACCAGACTAAATGTTGCTTGACTCTGGTTATTGTACAGGAACTGGTATTGGGTCATGTTGTATTGAAGGAAATAGCATTTGGATAGGTTTAAAATATGAACATTAACCTTTATTTCTTTTTCAATTGTCTTTTGATAAATGTAGATTCTATTCTGTCAATAAAGCTGCTGAAATGCCTCTGAATTTAAAAGTTTATGAATTTAAGAAAATTTACCTTTGTTTGAAAAAGTAAATATGAGAAGCAAAATGTAGTCTGGCACATGGATGAACTAAGTATCCAAATAAAGTGGAATCCAAACTAAAGTAAGGACTGGAAACACTTTTTTTTTTTTTAAAAACAAAAAAAACAAAATGAACGTTTTTCTTTTAATGACGCAGAGAATATTATTCAGCCATCTAGAATTATCATTTCTCTTGAAATTTAACACCTGCTGCAAACAGACATCAACAGAAAATAATGTCCTACCATTTCTTGTGATATGTGATTCAGTCACACACACACACATATATATATATATATATAGTGTGTGTGTGTGTGTGACTGAATCACATATGTGTGTGTGTGTGTGTGTGTGTGTGTGTGTATCTATTTAGGTAGCAAATTCTCTTAAGCATGTCTGATTGAATAAATTGCAGGCATTATGTCTGCTAAGTTAGCAGTGTGTTGTTATCCCTTACCGTAATTTTTCATTATGCTTTTAAATGCAAAATGGTTGAACAAATACTTATATTAATGAACAACATATAGTTTTGTACCACATGCACCGCTGAAGATGACCTTTAAAGATCGAAAGTACTTAGTAAATGAAAAAAGAAATTTAAAAAGCTATAGCACATTTCTCTCATCCTTTAACAGCAATACACGGAAGGTTATTCATGAGTACAAATGAATTTTATTAAAAATTAGCAGACATAATGTCTGTAATTTATTCAATCAGATATGGCTACACATTAGTTGAGCCAAGTTACAACACACCTGATTTGGAATTTCATGATACAGACTACTGTCGCTTGGTGTTAACCTCAGTATCCCATTTTATATTTAACATCTGCTTTATCCCTAATATTGAGAACTTTTACCCATAAATCTCACATACCTTAAAAAAAACTATATAACACAACCTAAAAGAGCAATTTATAGAACAACCTAAAAAATGTCAAGGAATACATTCTGACCATAATTTTGATTTAATGTTCACTTTTATATTTACATATGCTCTATCTCTGATATTGAGCACTTTATCACATAAATATAGCACACCTTAAAACTATATTTCTTCATATCTATACAGTCTGACCATAATTTTGACTTAAAAATTCATTTTTAATTAAAAGAAAATTTATAAAATGTGCACTAAAATTCCAGAGTAAATTTGTCTGGGTTCATACACATCTTTCTTAAAACTAATGCTCTGAGTGTTCACGTTATATATATATATATATATATATATATATATATATATATATATATATATATATATATATATATATATCTGGCCACTCATATTTGAGAATACCTGTTTACTAAGGCGGATAGCCGGATTGGCTATCCACCTTAGTAAACAGGTATTGCAGACTCTTGCTCAGGCACATTTGTGTTTGTTTAACACCCACAGAGCCCACCTGTGGTTTATACTGCAACTATGCTGAGCAGACCTTAGTTACAGTTTCTGGGAGAAAGCGTGTTATCTAGAATGATCAACAATCTGAACAAAACCATAACACCCTTGGCCAAGATGAATTGTGACTTCGTGCTAGCACAGCTATTGTTGGCCCCAAGTCTTCCGTCTACCCAAATTCACTCACAAGGCTTGGGTCATCCTGTGGTATGGTTTTCAGGCACTTTCCAAAAGTGCTGCATGCTGGGATTGTAGCAAGAACAGTAGATTGCTTAGCTGTTATTTTTTGCAAAAAGTTCTTGTTCAAAAGAATTATTATTAATCAAAATTTAAGAAAATCAATAAATTAAATTTTAATTTTGTTTGAAAACTTCAGATTTATTGAAATTTAAACTATGAGGATTTCATGTTCATAAATAGAGAACTATTACAAATTACAATGTAAAAAAATGAAACAGTTTCAAAACAAGATATGAGGTTTTGTGCTATGCTGCACAATATGATTTTGTTCTAATATATTTTTTCGATTGCATACTTTAATTTTTTGAAGTGATTGGAATTTTTTTTTGGAGCCCAAATCTATTAATATTCAAAATTAAACATTCATTCTTGCACCATTCTAATTTTTTTTTTTAAACTTTTCATTTCGCAGCCTTAATATAAATATATATGCAATTTACTGATGATAGAATTATTTTAATTTTTTTTTTATTTAACAAAACTGGTAGGGCTATAATTGTGTGTGTAAGATCGAATGCTTTTTACAGTCGGATTGGTGTAAATTTTTGGTGACTAAAATTTACCTGTTGGGCTCTGGAAATCCCAAAGAGCCTTCTTCCAATTAAGTAATCCTTATTTCAATGATTACTTAATTGGAAGAAGGCCGAGGAAAGAATTGTTTTCGTTAATGTCGTAAGGGTCGTCTGTCTCTGATCAGTGTAAATTGTGACCAGTTTCAGTTACGAGTTGAAATTAGTTCTGCACCCCTCTGGAGTACAATGACCCTGGCAGGGTTGGGGGGGGGATGGCTGACTGGAGAACCACTTGGTAAATTTCTGATTTTTAAGCAAAACCAGACTGAGAAAATTTCGCGTATGCAAAATTTCAAATGATAATTTTAATGACCATAAGTTAGACCACACCAAAAAGTTGGGAGCAAGATTGTCTGAGGAGTAGCCAAGGTGGCGGGCGCAGGTGAAATACCAAGGAAGGTGGAGGAATTACACTCACCTATTGGGAAGTGTTAGTGTGAGATGCCAATGAGAGGAGGAGGAAATTATTGGGGTGGATTGATACCTGTGACTGCTACCCATAGGAAAAGGGGATCTCCCTGATTTTGGTGATGTTATCCATGAATGCTCTGGAAAGAGGAAAAACCATTGGTTCCTTAGTCATCACCAACTTTGCTGTTTCCGCTGCACCCCATAATATGAGTTTCATGGACATAATGAAAAGAAGTGGTGAAATCACACACTGTCACTGTCTTGAGAGGTTGCCATTTGGTGGTGTAGTTACCAATGGTAAACTGCAGAAATGCTGTTTTGAATTATTTCATTATGATTTCCACAATATTATATTTTATATATATATATATATATATATATATATATATATATATATATATATATATTATGAAATGCACAAAGTCCAACAATATTTTTTAAGACATTTATGTTTATACATTCTTTTTTTATAGATACAAATATTTAAGTAAATGCTGTTTATAATAAACAGTATTAACAATATTTACTGGCCTGAATGAAATTGCTAACTGAACGCTCCTCTGTGGCTCAATCAGTAAAGGCACGTCAGGCTATATGACGGTTCCGTATAGGATACAGGTTCGATTCCTGTCAGAGGACGTATATTTTCTATGAAAATTTCTCGGACATTCAGGTTGGTTGGTTGGGTTTTATGGCATATCAACCACCGTTCGGACATTCAGGCCGGTAAATGTTGTTAATACTGTTTATCATAAACAGAGGAAATATTTGTATCTATAAAAAAGAATGTATAATTATAAAAAATGTCTTAAATTATATATATCTATCTATAAAAGACAGGATGTGTGTAACGAATGCACAGCCACAATTTTCAACGGATTTGCACCAAAATTTACATGCACATGTTCCAAATTAGCGGGAAGGCCAAAGACTGACGTTGCATTTCCCAACTCCCATCGATAGTGGGAAAAAAATCGATTTTTTCATGCTTCTATGGCAGTTTTCATGTAGTTTGCAGCCATTTTCTACTGGCCAGAGTGAGAGCCTATAGCTGCCTGCCATGAATAGGCAGGAAGATTCTATTGGCCAGCATGAGAGCCAAAAGCTGACTGACACAAATGTTAATTAGCATGCAAAAAAAAAAAAAAAAAAAAAAAAATTTGATATCTGCATTTGTCACAAGTGGGAAAAATTTAAATCTGCATGGCACTTTACTCCAATTGTCTCATTCGCTTGCTTAAACTGAACATTGATTCTGATTCCGCAGAACTGGGTTGGGTGTGAAAAAGTATTTGTTGTTAACATTCTTTTTTCATTCAGTTTTTCAAGTTACAAGTCCCTTTTTAAAGCCGATCATTTTGTGTTCATTTTGTTTAGTTCTTTTTTCGTAACAGATTTAATGTTTAGTATACAGCTTAGAAAAAATTTGCAGTGTGAGATAGGCAAGAAGTAAGGCATGTAGCAACATCAGCACGGCAAAGGGCACTCATTTAAAGGCAGGGAAGGGGAAAATATTTTAAGTCAAGTGATAGCGATTGCTGTATGAGTCGTACGATTTTTGAATCAAGAACAGGCAACACCGGGCCATGCTGCTAGTATATATATATGTGAGATAAAAACCAAGAAGAAAAGTTACCTATACAGTTCTCCTCATCAGATTTGTCAGGACAGTCGAATATACCGTTACATCGGAACTTCTCTGCAATACACAACTTGTGTTTTTTGCAAATGAAATGGTATTCATTGCAAGGTCCAGGCATTTCTAAAAAATAAAAAAATAAAAAAATAGAAGAATGTGGAAGAAGAAGAAAAAAAAACAAAAAAAAAAAACAAACAAACCATCCAATGACATTTACAATCCCCCCCCCCACATACAGACAATTGGGTGCTCCCTATTTAGTCGCTCTTCCCCCTTTCTTCATCAGATTTAATAATCTCTCTCTCTCTCTCTCTCTCTCTCTCTTCACACACTTACAAAGCAAGCAGTAGCAGAAAGAGGAGAGTATATAATTCTATTCATAATGATAGAGGCAAAATTGGAGAAAAGAATTGTCAGTTATTTGCCACATTTAAAAGGACCGGTCCAATGACACAAATTAAGATAAACAATTTATATAACGCTACAAAAAAACAAAAAAAAACAAAAAAAACAAACCATTAATTGTTGCTGCTATACATCTGGCTAGAGGAAAAACAAAAACAAAAAAAAAAGATATTAGGGCATGATTTTGCTGTAAAAAGAGGTATTGAACTTAGGCCAAACAAGCACATTTCAAAAATTAATTTTAACCAGAAGTCTTATGATGTGACTATTTGGAATTTAACCCTGCCTTCCTTGAAAGCATGAAGGCAGTGTGAGAGTGAGAGAGAGAGAGAGACACACACACACAAAAAAAAAAAAAAAAAATCACTTATGAATGCTCAAGATCTAAAATATTTAGAAGATACACATTTTATTTACAGATTTACTTAAAAATGTTTTTTGTATTTACCCTTAGTTTTTTCTCAATAATGAATATTAATTTGGGAAATCAGTCTTCCAAAATAATAATCAAAAAAGTTTCTGTCTGGAACCAAGAGTTTTAAATTTAGGGGTTATTTTTATATGCGACTTTTTAGAAATTATAAGATATTCACTGGAAACAAAAAGCCTCACACAAGGATCAACTCTAAGAGCTTCCAATGAAGATTAAATTCTTTGGGGGGGGGGGAGAAATTAATATCTTCTCTCCGAGGAATTGATAAATTTTGAATGTTAAGAGACAAATGTAGCGACCCACCCCCACCCTCGGTATACCAATTACCGTGTTCTTGCGGCAGGAGGAAACACTAGACTCCACAAAATTACTGTTAAATAGAAAAAAATTGATGTAAAAGAAAATCTGCTCTTTTCACTTATTGCCACTTAGGATTCCGTACACAAACACACATGCAAAGTAGCAAATTTAGTGCTGGCTATAAACAGAAATTCTGATTATTGTTTCTATAAAGCCAAAATTTGAACAAATTTGAAAGTAAAAAAAAAAAAAAAAAATCCCAGAGAGTGGAATTATTAATTTAAAAAGACTTACTGCCTCAGTTTTATTGTATCATAAAAGCATTCTGAATCTCTAATAAAACAAAGTGTGTAGAAAAGAAAATTTCATATTAATTTTTCAGATTCACAAAGAAAGTAATCATCTTGAAACGTACGTTAGATGTTGGTAAGCATTTTACAGGGTAGCATTCTGACCTATCTTTTTATAGTCTATAGAAAAATTGATTTTTACAGATTATTGGGAATACTTTGTTGCAATCAGACAATCTATATATTTCTATTCAATATTCTTACTCTTTTTATGCAGGATTACCTTTTAGACTGAATCTGATCAACAGTTTTTATTATGTGTGTATATGTAGGGTGGGAATTAAAAAAAAATTTAAAAATAATTTTACACTGGTATTTAAATTTACTGCCCTATTTATCCTTATCCAAAATGCTTACCACGGATTATTTTGAGAAAGATTGCGTCATTTTGTAAAACGTAGAAAATGGTAGGAGAATTATGTATACATGAATTTTCATTTTTTAAGATATATATATGGGCAACAACCCATCTTTTATACAAGTTTTCTTTTTCTTGTGTTCTTATAATTTTTTTTTTTTTCTTTTCTGGATTCCATCATCAACATACTCGTTCACAATACAAATATAATAGGCTCATTAACAAGAAAGAAAACGCTAAAAATAATGGAAGTAATATTAATGAAAAAGAAAAATCCAACACTCAATAACATCAACTATGAACATGTGCTGACCATGTTTGGAAAATAAAAACATTGCTATAACTCTAGATACATACATAAAAAAAAAATAATTCAAATTTTTAGTCAAAAGTAAAAAATAAAATCATCCTTGCTAATGACCAAAATAGTCAAAAGTGCATGGATATACAGAACATTTGGACAATTTAAAAAATAAAAAAAATAAAATAAAATAAAAAAAACTTAACCAAATTACCGTGTCAGTCATTTTTAACAAAACTAGAGTATGTGTGGAGGTAGGGGCATTTTACTTTTAGAGCAAAGTGTCTTTTCCCCAGTCTATATTTATAGACAGATTTAAAAAAAAAAAAAAAAAAAGAAAATCAGCTTTAGCAGTCATTAATACCTGGATTATAAAAATATTAGAAGAGCTTTTAATAAGACAATCCATCTAATAAGATCAAACTTTTATATTCTACCATTCAATTTCATTTTGCTCAAAATGCAGATCAAATCATTCAATACTTTAAATTAATATTGGATTAGTTTTTTTTTTCTTTCTTTCTAAGTTTGCTGCAATAGTTACCAGAGAAATTGAAGGATTGCTAAAACTCGGGTTATCTGGAACTGAAAAGGTGACCATTTTTAAGCTTTTGCAGAAGATGCTTTCTAATAAGAGATTAATCAAATTTAAATAAAAGCTTCAGTCTGTTTTGATGAAGAGACAAAGAAATTAACCATTTTTAATTGATTTAGGATATAAACAGATTAGAATGCTTTTATAAATGCTTGACATTAAGAGTAAATATTATTTTATAAATGAATTAAAATATGATCTTCTTGGGTACAGTGACATCTATATTGGTCATCATTTACATTAAGACTGCAAAACAATGATAATAATAAGAAGAAATTATGAACAAAGATTAAATGAAAAAACAAAATCCTTCATGTACAACAAAATGATAGGATAAAGAAACAAATAGGAAACATTTATCAATCTAACGTTTCATTTTTATTAAAGCTGAGTAACCTGATAATAGGAGTTTTTTTGTATAGAAATATAGAATGTTATCTTTTTGAAGTATTTTCTTTGTACAGACAAGATGAATTAGGACCAAATATGGATTGGAATCTGACAGAATGAGAAGATAAAGAACAAGTAAGAAACTTCTGTCAGATTCCAATCCATATTTGATCTATATTTGAGTAAAACATAATGTAAAACTTAATACACTATTTACTTGCTGGATTACTGGGTGCAGACGATATAACAACACAGGGGAAAAATATTCTGTAACATTACATTTTACACAAAATAAATAAGTGGGAACTTATTTATAGTAAGCATGAAGTACTGAAAACATCTGATGTCAGAAACATCGCCTCTGGGTAGACAATGAACTGGTCATAAGGAAAAAAAATTCATAGAGGAGTCTGGTTGAGGACAGCAATTTTGAGAGATTACTCTTGAGCTTTCTTAATTGGTATGGCAAAGCTGAACCTCGAATTCAAGAGGCAAGTTGGAATTATAAGGATCATAGGCATGAACTCCAGTTCAGATATTTGCCTCAACAACACGTGAGAGAAGTTGTTTGACAGCTAGATGGACCACTCTGTAGACTTAAGGTTGCTAAATTTTAGTTTGATGCTTGTCCGGGGGGGGGGGACACACACACCAGGTAACTTGATTGTATTAAGGGATTCAGTTTCTGAACAGGCTGTTAAATGTCCCGCACTATCAATTGACTGTCTAGGAGATTGCAACAAAATTCCTTTCTTTTAATTTATTTCAGATTACCTTTCAAGTTTATTTCTTTGGCTGGTGATAGAAAAGCTATTTTAATCTGTATTATGAAAGACTTTATCTATCTCTATCTCTGAGATGAGGTCCTCAAGGACACATGGCCCAGTGGATAAAGATGTTGGTTAGATTCAGTGACTAGACCCAAAGAGTTGTGAGTTTAATACCAAGCCACAGCAAAAGAAAAGAAAAAAAAAAGTTGTTAAAGGGAAATAACTGGCATCTGAAAGAGACATGGCACATGGAACTAGAACAATGTACCCTGGTGGACAAAATAAAGTGTTGGGTTTGAAGACTGCTAAAACAAAGGGAGAGAGAGAGAGAGAGAGGAATAAGTTAAAGAATTAAATGAACTGTCCAACCTTCATTAAATGAAACTAAAAAAATGAAAGGGATATAAGCAGGGAGTTAAAAGATTAAAAAAAAAAAAAAAAAAAGGAGTGAAATACTAACATCCAAAGAAGAAACACAAGAATGTTGGGCAGAATTCTATGAAGATTATTCCAATCAACAGACGTCAATTCTTGAAAATGAACTAGAAATAAGAGAAGGCATAAAGAAACTGATGAATGAGAAATAAAAGTCTTGGCATTGATCACTCATGCTGCATTTTTACAGCATGGTGGTAATGCTATTGAAAAGAGTTCTGCTGTCCTTTTTCATTACAATGCCAAGAATGTCATACTTCAAAAGATTAAAAGAAAAAAAAAAAAAAAAGAAAAAAAGAAGCTATAATTGTGATTATAAATAAGAAAGATCCGATTGTAAAAACTACTACTCAATAAGCTTAGCCAAGTCTCCAAACTTTTCATGTCAATTCTCAGTAACCTAAAGACAGACCTTTGTGCTTACCAACAGCCTATTAGTCAGGCAGAATCATCACCACTGTAGAAATGTTACTTTATGGAAGAAACTCCTGAGAGAATGCTTCCTAGAGAACTACAAACTTTGTTTCTTTAAGCCCAGGGTCAACTGATATCTATTCTACCTGTCCTCATAATATTAGGTCGGTGCAAAAATAATGTCGGTTTTTGATGTTAAAAAAAGATGTCAAAAACCGACATTATTTTTGCACCAACCTAATAGTTATTTCCTTCTCACTTCCCTTACATCAATCTCATTCAGTAAGCCTCTACCTTGAGTGGCCCTTGAGGACTTGTATTGTGTGAACTAACAGTTAAGCAGTTAAAAAATAAAAATAAAAAATGAAATTTCATAATGACAGTTACATTAATTCCTGACTCGAGTCTTTCTTCCAAATTTTCAATGCATTTCTATAGTAAAATCAATAGATATACCTTTACATTCTACATACAATAGCTCTATTTTGTCAGTAATGCTTGTATTAATTCCTGACCTCTGACAATCACACTTTTCCTGAATTTTCAATAAATATGAGTACCAAAATGTGAACAAATTTTTAAGTGAAAAATGCAAAATTTGAGGCTTAACTCTTTCCTCCAAAGAAATAGTCTGTTAAAATGAAATGACAACGCTAACTGATAAAGTCAATTATGTAACATTACAAAAAGGTTTTAATGCAGTTGGTACCAAAATACAAGCGTCATATTATCATTTTGTCCACTATTGCCAGAATTTACTGTATTTATAGAATTGAGTGAATGAAAGTTATAAATCCTACCTGTGATATGAGTGACATTAGCAGTTATAAAATTTTGATATTGTACATCTTGTTAAATACATATTTTATGCATAACAATGTCTTTTTGCTTATCATTTTCTGCATCAGCCCTGTTTCCTAATCTAATGTTAAATTAATGTGGTGAAGTCTGCCACAGCTTCCCCCGGGATAAGATAACTTACGCCCCCACCAATCGCTAACACAAACCCACTCTCATTAACAAGGCCTCTATGAGAGGAGGACTGACATTGAAAATAAACTTAAAACAATGCTCCAAGACAGACACTTATAGTCTGATGATATGTGTACAGAATGGCTTGAAATTGACTATCTCTATGTTGAGGTAATTTTTGTTTTTTGCTGTGAAAAAAAAAACAAAACAAAAAAAAAAACATATGTTCTGTTAAAATAAAAACATTGAGCTCTATGTGGATCAGTTTTAGTAATTAATATTACTAGAATCCTCCCGAATTATGTACTAATGAATTGATTACCTGTACTATCAAAATATATATATATATATATATATATGAGAGAGAGGGGGGGGGGGGCAAGCAAAATTATGAATGATACAGAAGTTTGGTGGTGGTGGGGGCATTCTTGTTGCTGGTGCAAGGTATGCATGGCTTTTTATTATTATTTAATATTGGCAAAGTCAGGTTAGCTGTATTTTATGGATAGGCTGTTTAATCGTTAATCTAAAAATAAGAAGAGATATATTACTGCTGCATTGTATCAAAAGTCAAACGTAATAAACCCTTCCCTGTATGTTTTCAAATGATTGACAGAAATGGAAGAAAACAAAAGAAGCCTGATTGCAAGCTTAAAACATGATTCATCCAAAAAGCATTACAAATATGGGACATTTGAATTACACAGATGTATCGCCTGAAAATAAAAATAAAATGTTAGTAATCCAGAGAAAATAAAATTTACTGATTATTGTGGGTCATATAAAGTATATTACTACTTATGATATACTATAATTTCTTGAAAATAATACACACCCCAACAAATGATCCAAAAATTAATATATCTATCCCTGTGTATAATACGCATCTATAAATTTTGTCAAAAAACAAAAAAAAAAAAAAAATAAATAAATAAATAAAAAGTCATTTTGTCAAAATTGACATTAAGAATAAAATGAAGACTAAGCAGCTAAAATAAAGAGATGCGTTAAAAAATGGAATAACTGGATGTTTTCTGGTGTTCCCAGTTTTATTGCTGGTGGCAACAGAAAAACACCAGATTTGGAACTTATTGTAAAATGAATTCAGGAATCTTTGGATTCCATCATTGAGGATGTTATAAAGAGAGGTTTCAAAAAGTGTTGTCTCATGATAGCCATGGATGGCTCTAAAGATGACATCCTTTGGCAAGAGAATGAAGAGGCCAAAGATAATTTTGAACAGGATGAAGATTATATTGTGAATGATAATTTGTTTAATGGCAATTTAGATATTGATTCTATAATAGAATGTGGTAATGATAAAAATTAAAATTTCAATTTTCTTCAAAATTGGCCTTTTCATAGATTTAAAAAAATTTTTTTTGTCAAATATAAAACGCAGTTACTGATAAACAAATTTACTGACAAAAAATGTTACAATTATTATTGTTGGATTTAAAATGAAAATTGGGATAATATCTTATTTTAGAACAACAAGTACATATTTATTATTATAAATCAATAACAGAAAAAAATATTTTTGTTTAAACCTATCTATAATACGCACTCCTACTATCACCTGTAAGTGACAATAAAAAAATATGTATTACTTTCAAGAAATCATAGAAAGTATATTAATATACTTATAAAGCATATTACTACTTATGTTCCATTATAGTCCTTACATTTTATGTATGAAATCCATCCTGAAATAGTAAGATTAGTAAATAAAATCAAAATAAGATAGATTCAATTATAAAATAAAATTAATTCAGTGCTTTTTGGAGCCATTGATATACTAATGTAGCAAGCATTATGGGACAAAGGTTGTATTACATTTATTTGTACAGGGTGTGGCAGAAATACCTCCCACATAACGTTAAGACATTAGCTAGATGAAGAAATCATTGCTACTAATATTTTACCATTTTTGCGGGAGGGGGTATTTCTGCTGCACCCTATCATGCAATATTGAATGCAACTGCTATATATCAAACCTGATTGACAGGCCAATTGATTATTGATTTTTTTTTTTTTTTTTTTTTTTAGAGGATTGGAGGGAATGAAATCAGAAACAAAAATATTGCCAAATTTGAAAATTGGATAGGGAGTTAGGAGCATAGTGGGTACCTAAAATAGATAATAATTAATATTCAATAATAACATGTAAGTAGCAACTAAATATAAAACTAGTATAAATAGGTGTAGATTTCAAATGAAAATCCAACAAGGCTTGAATATTTCATTTGGATAAGAGTCAGTAATAATCCAGTCAGGTAGGTTTCCTTCCTTTAATCTCCATGCTAAACAGAAATCCTGCAATGTACAAATGGCTTACACTACGGGGGAGTGAAGGGGAGAGAGGGAGAAAAAAAATAGAAAGACATATGCCATGAGAAGTCTATGAAAATTTTTAATATAGTAAAGAAAACAAAATAGAAATGCTGCATATTATATTTGTAAATGCAATTTGTTGAAAATAATGCAATTCTTGTGCTACTTTGAGAATGCCCTGCAAGAAAAAAAAAATCTATCAATAAGGCTGATCTTAAATCCCTGGTCACTGAAAATAGCCCCACCCCTACTCTGATTTTTAATGTATAGCATACAATTTGTGTTCAAATTGTATCTAGAGAAGAAAAAAAAAAAAAAAGGATGTTTAGGACTGTGAAAAGAATTCATTTTTGTGAGTGAATATTGCATTGAAAATGTTTGGGAGATAAGAATGATTACAAATACAATCCCAATATTCAACCCTTAAAAGGAGCGAAGAGAGAGATTCATACCAGACTATTTGTACGTAAGTGAATGTAATGAAATTGACTAGCTCTCAGATTTTTTTTTTATTGTTTTATATATATGTGTATATATATATATATATATATATATATATTATATAAAAATAAAATAAAAAGGCATGCCTGATTCTGCTTATTTTTAGCATAATCCATTCATATTCACAGATATTTTTCTGTATATTACAATCAAATGAGGCAAGTTACAGTGAATTCCACTGTAACAGTGAAAATTACTTGGGAAAGAAAAGTGATTTTCACTGTTAAGATGTATTTCATTTCTTGTCTCATTTGATTGTAATACACGGAAACATATCCGTGAATATGAACGGATTATGCTAAAAATAAGCAGACATAATGTTTGTAATTTATTTAATCAGACATGCCTAAATACACAAGTGTGTTTGTGTGTGTGTATATATATATATATATATATATATATATATATATATATATATATATATATATATATATATATATATATATATAGAGAGAGAGAGAGAGAGAGAGAGAGTTTTATTTTTTTTTTTTTTTGTCCAAAGAACCCTTTTCATTGTATGTCAGAATATTACCCCTGCCCTTCCAAGATTGTCCAACTCAAAAGGTGCATTCCAAATAAGATGCATATATTATTGAAAATCTTCATTCTTTTCCCTATTAGTACATATACACAGATTATTTTCATAGGAGTTTTACAAATTTAATATCAGTGGAAAATATTGATGGATTGATTATTAAACAGTACAGTACTCGTTTTAATTCATAATTATTAAATAAATAAACTGAAGCATACTTCAATAGACACACACACAAAAAAAACAAAAAATAAATCAATAGAATGTCAGGGTATTGTAATTCAATAAACAAAATTCTGTAAATAAAAAAAAAACAAGATTAACCGCTCTCCTCTGAAACTACCCCCTTGTATGAAACAAATGATCGAAATGGGCATTATTAGATTATGAAATGCTGTTCAATTTAATCCCCCCCCCGATACAAATAGTATTCCAGCACATGCATATACTAATGTGTGGCACTGAATGTTAGTATATCTCTTTTGTACTGACCAAAGTAGTATAGTGAACTAAATACTGTCCATTGGTCATTGTATCTGAACAGGGAGGGAGGGAGCATTAGAAATCATTTAGATAAAGAGGCAGTATTTATAGGTAAATGGCTAAGACTTGAAACTATTATTGGTATACTGGTTTTTATGAGTCATCAGGTATAAAATACTAATTAGCATAAAATTTTGTTCTTCTGTCCTTATCAGAATTTTAAACTGGAAAGATAAAAAAAAACAAAAAAAAAAAACATAAGAATTACCTCAACAGCTAAAATGACACAGAAATAGCAGAGGAATGAGGTATTTTAAAGAGGTTAAAAAGTCAAGGTTAAAAGATATCAATATTTACTAAGCTATCGCGACTAATAATGGGGTCACCCAGTGGGAAGATTAGACTCCCAACACTAGCAAATATTCTCAGAGATGATCTTATTAACTATTGTTCGAAGGCAATTATTCTTGGACTATCAGATATGATCTCTTGCGACTTAGATTGGGAGAAATCAGTTGGATTTATTTTGATGAAGACAAACTAATTGTTATTATTCGATTTCAACTACAAGGAGAAAAACAAAAATCAAGACAGTATATTTGAACTCTAATTCATTAATCTAAGAGTAGATTTCAAATATTGATCTATTATGCCTTTTAAAAAATCTTAACCATGGTTTATCTAGTGAAAGTTTATTCTGTAATATAAAGGCATATTATTATAATGTAACAGCCTTGGAATACTTTCTTACTTTTTGTTGATGTAGATTTTGCTCCTATGTAGAATAACACTAAACCTGAAGTGCCTATTCAGTAGAAAGATTCTTTAGAAATTGTTTGATTAACAAAAAAAAACAAAAACATTTCTTCTCCCAATCCTTTGACCTTATATACAAGGATGAATCAATAAGTCTGTAACTTAAGTATTAGTTATTAGCTGAATTTTGATATGAAATTCTATAATGTTCAATTTCTATTAGGTTGGTGCAAAAATAACGACGTAATAGTGTCGTTTTTTGACATATTTTTAACGTCAAAAAATGACATTATTACGTCATTATTTTTGCACCAACCTAATAATTAATGCAGAAACACTGGATTAAATGTAATGACATAAGAGATTCTGAGGAAAAATAGTTGTGCAATTTTTTTTTTTTTCATCCTTAGACTTATTCATATACATGTATAAATTTCTATTTAAAAAAAAAAAAAAAAAAAAAAAAAAAAAGAATATATTGTATTTATATTTTTAAATTTTCAGTAAATGTTTTGGTAGTTTTTATTAGTCAGAACTTGTTATACTAAGAGGATGCATGGTGTAGTAATGGATAGTGGCTTGGATTGAGGAATCGGAGAGCAGAGTTTGAATTCCAGTCGAATCCATTACATTCACCTATGTGCTCAGGAAAGGTATGAATCCTCTTCCCCCCCCCAGCTATGGGTAAATAGCAGGAGTGAATGGGTTCTATAACCTTGGATGACAACTGGTCTACTGAAGAAAGAAATGGCAACCTACTCTGTGAAAAAAAATCTGCCTTGTGAGTCATGTATCAAAAGATACATGATTGCCTAAGCATGTATCACACATGGCACATAATTGATACTAGAACAAAATGAAAACCATTATTAGAATATTGATACATTTTCAGAGAAGTTTTGATAGAAGAGTAAAAAAAAAAAAAAGAAAAAAAAAAAAAGCTCTTAAAACCATTGAAATTATAAAACTTATACTTTGAGAAACAAATTCCAAAAAATGTGCTTCAGTAATCAAGGATAGAGGAAGATATTTTGACAAGAGCAAAATTTAATCAAAAAAAGTGGTCTTTGTCATAATAAAATTTCTAATAATAAAAATCATTTTTTTTTTTTTTTTTTAATTTCCAGGAGTTCGTCAAACTTTTGAACTGTAGTGTATACAAGTAAACAGAGATTTTGTCTTGAGTTCATTCAGCACTTTTTAGTTATACGACGTGTGAAGAAAGGTGAATAATTTTTTAATCCAACAGATTTTTATTACTTAAATGTTATTTTTAGTTAATATTTGTATTTCAGTAGACTATTTATTTATTAAACAGTACATTTATTTTTGTCTATTGAATATTTGAGAAATCTTATGAGATATAAAATACGCACTCTACATATAATAATGCAAGCGAGTAGTTGAGCAATTTTAAACAACTACATAAATTATATTTGTTTTATTAATAGTTATTAATCTTGAAATGTTAATTATTCTATACTAATAGCTACAATTTTCCCAGGATTAATTTTCTACAGATGGCTTTTATATTTTATTTTTAGTTATAAAAAAAGAATTTCATTTTGAAATATTTTTATACAGTGTAACCTGGATATAAGAGACCTGGATATAAGAGAGATTTTCTCTGGTCCCAAATTAGAGCCATACTTACCTAAACAAAATAGACCAAACCCGGATATAAGAGAAACCCAGATATAAGAGACTTCTTCTCTGGGCCCCGACAACTCTTATATCCGGGTTACACTGTACTTCACTTTATTTTAAGAAGTTTATCCAGACAGACACACACACACACACAAAAAAAAAAAAAAGAAATATTTAGGGAATTTTGAAATTGCAGCAATTGCAACAATTACATTCTTATCAATGCAATTAACTATTGGTGTTTGCAAAAAAAGAATTCTTTTTAAACATTCACTGTAAAAATATCCAAAGAAAGCTAATGCAAATGAAATAAAAATTAACATATTAGCTCTGATTTTCTCTTAGAACTGAAAAATTCCTTTATGTTAAAATGAGACATGTCACCTTAATGTTGCCAAGTAATGGCATCTAATATTTCAAATACAGGAGATGAGGATGTGTGACCAATAAATATATTGTCATACTCGAGAAAAAAAACTTATATAAAAAAAAATGTGCTCTCCTGCAAGATTCGAACATGCACCCCCTTTTCATCTACTCAAATGAAACATTTTAAGTAATAAAAATGTTGGATTAAAAAATAAAATCCATGAATTTATATATATATATATATATTACACAGAAGAAAATATTGAAGGCCAATAATCATCAAAATTATATCACAGCTAAAGACTAATGTAGAGATTTTCCATTTTAGAAACAACTAATTTCTTTAAAAAAAATTCTTACTTTTAATAAATGGATCATGTACAAAGTAAAAAAACCAAAACACAAAAAAAAACAAAAAAACAAAACACAACAAATAAAAGAACTTCCTTTTTAAATTGGTGAATGAAACCAAAAGATAAATGAAGGGTGAATGACTTAAATTTAGATATTTCTATTATTTATCACTAAACGTGAAGAAAAAAAAAAAAAAAAAAAAAAAAAAAAAAATTAAAAATTTTAAAAAATTAAAAAAAAAAAAAAAAATGAAGCAACAAAATTATTTTTTGCTGGCAATTTTTGATTAAAAACTTGAATGAACCAGCAACCAACAATATTTACGTTATATTTTCTGCTTACCATACACTAAATTGTAAATACAATTGAGAATTTAAAAAATAAACATGGAAAATTTATTCATGGAATGAGACAGGTAATTGTAAATGAAATTTTTTTTTTTTTTATATAAAGTTTAAAAGCTTAGTTGGAATGCGTTAAATATCATTTATATAGAAAATGAATGCTTTTGAACAGAAAGTTTGATAAAAATTACCAAGCAGGAAAATAAGAACATTTCTGTTTAAAATTCTTCAAGATGATTGAAATATTTTAAAAAAAAAAAAAAAAAAAAAAAAAAAAAAAAATGAAATCAAGTTTCTTTCTTTTACATTTATTCATTTTTAAAACTTAAAAATATTAAAGTTTTTTTTAATTTACATTCTAAACATTTTAATAGTGATAAACTTAAAAAAAAAAAAAAAACAAAAAAAAAAACATTAATTTTGGGATGATTAAAGTTGTTTTTTGGAGAATTCGGAGATGGAAAAAAGTTAGTCTGGCTAGAAATATTTATTTTTAGGAAATAGATTAAATCCAACATTGTTATTTTTAATTTATTTTGTTTAAACATTATATTTTGATAGATACTCATATTTGAGTAAAAGCACTGCTTTTTAATTAAACAGTATTTTTTTATCCAATTACATCTACTGGCATGAATGTTTGAGAAATCTTGTCAGAAAAATATGCATCCTTTGGCAGGATTCATACCTGCATCCCCCTATAGGGAACGGTCATTGGATTTGATGTGCCTACCCGCTCTGCCATGTCGAACTTATGGTCAAACAATTTTTGTTCCCTATACGAAATTCAGACAAATAAAAAGATTTTCATGTATCATAATTTGTGTATAGTAAATATTTTAGTATGCTATATCTAATTAGAATTAGTAGCAAGAAAAGAAAAGGAAAAAAAAAACTCAAAAATATTGCAAAAATAAAAGCAATAGAGAGAAAAGAAAATTAGATAAACAGAAATAATGACAGTTGATAAATAATACCTTTATCAACAATGAAAACTACAGCTTCTTTATTTATTACATTTCCATCATCCAGTTTGACAACACATATATAGGCTCCTGCATGATGTACCTTTAGCTTATTGATGGATAGGGATATGGAGTTGTTTCCCTTAGTGTCGGCAAGGCTGACATTCCGTTTAAGGTTAATAAAGCACCATTTCATGGAAACTGGAGGCTTAGCCGTGTTTGCTACACATTTCATTTGCAGACTTGTTCCCTTCACTTTGCGGAGTTTCCAGTGAGGCAAGATCTTTACGGAGGGCTCGAAGCCATAGGAGAACGCTGAAATGGAGAAAAGTGATATGCATTAAAAAAATATCGAAATAATGTAGACATTTACAATGAAAATACAATTCAAAGATTTCTAAGCTTTAAAATAAAAAGAAATGCAAGTTGAAAGCAAAGTTTTAAAAAGTGTGTTTGACAAACTACAATTGTGAAACAGTGTTTATGAAATTAAACTTAGTTGATTAGTCTATGTTCAAGACACAAAAAAGAGGAGTTGGAGAAAAAAAAAAAAGTTTTTAACTTTATTTTTTTACTAATATTCGCCCTATACAAGGCTCAAAAGCCATTCAAGGTATAGGCTCACTGTGTGTAGTTATATCAGCAAAGGAAAGGCCAAGTGTTAGGAGTATAGAGCTGAAATAGACTTTAGAAAGAACCAGTAACCTAAAAAACAACATTACAAATGATTTTTTTTTTCTTTTATAAAATTTTAATTTTATAAAATGTTTATTGACAAAGGAAAAGTATTTTTAAAAGGTTAATACTATCATAATGTAGATAAGAGTAATGCATGTTTCTATATTTAAAGTATAAATGCAAACATTACTCAACTTCTGAGAGACCAACATCATAGACATCTTCGGATGATTTCAATCAGTCAGTTATGTGCTATGCATGATACATGCTTAGGTGATCATGTATCTTTCAATAGATGACTGACGATACAGATTTTTTCCTGCATTAGGTTGCTATTTCTTTCTGTGGTAGACCAGTTGCCATCCAAGTCTATAGAACCTGGTCTGTCCTGCTATTTACCCATAGCTAGGAGAAGAATACAATTCATATCTTTCCCATGTGTATTAGCACATAAGTGAATGTAATGGATTTGACTGGAATTTGAACTTTGTTTCTCTGAGGAATCAGAGACCCGTGTTAAAATTGTTAAATGATAAAAGAAAATTACTTAATCCTTGGCTATTAACTAAATATGGTAAAACATTCAATATAAAACCAAAGCAAATAAAAATTTGTTTAGTAAGCAACAATGTAAAACTGGGAATATATTACCCATACAAGTCATGATTAGTTTTGCATATGTAATCCTAAAAATGTTTAAGTTTTATAAAATTTTTGCTTACAGATATAATACAAAAGATACAAAAATTTTTTTTTTTTTTATAATCCATGAACACTTTGTTAATAAAATTTAAAAACAGTAGAAACAAGAAAATTAAAAATAAATGAATTCCTTAGTTCATCATAAAGACGATGAATAAAGTTGAAAAGCAAGTTGAAAGACATTCAAAAATGTTAGTAACCAAATTTATATCTTAGTTTGACAGACATCATTGATCTTTTTGCCACCTTTTCTCAGCATGTGAACAAAAATATTCTTATATTTCCCCAAAAATGAGGGCAAGCCAAGAACATAAAAGGGCTTTCTTTCTTGTAATAATTTTTGTCATTTTCTTTCAAAAACTAACAAATGAAGTTGCAAACATCAGCAGGGAAATAACCTGTATCAAGGAAAGATATTTTCCACATTAGATACAAAATTTCAGAAAATTTACTCCTACTACCCTAAAAAGGCACTTGCCCCTACCCCTTTTTAAATTTTTTTTTTTAGTCTACAATGCAAAA
The DNA here is from genome assembly GCA_963932145.1 of Acanthosepion lycidas. Lineage (NCBI taxonomy): Eukaryota > Metazoa > Mollusca > Cephalopoda > Sepiida > Sepiidae > Acanthosepion > Acanthosepion lycidas. The sequence goes on along the minus strand of OZ010599.1, from coordinate 4,782,807 downwards.
AATAAATAAAAAAAAAAAAAAAATAAAATAAAAAAAAAAATAAAGAAAGAGGAAAAAAGTTCAAACTTAATCTATAGAAATGGAAGAAACAATCAATATAGATTTTATATTGACCAACAAATTGCATGTGTGTATTTATATCCAAAGTTTTTTCAATCATGGTTAGCCATTGTCAATAGAAAAAAAAATTGTTTTCTATGGCTATTTAAAGCCAGAATTTGTAAGATTTTTGTTTTTGGAGACAATGATTTATTACTAATTAACCCATAGCTGGGGAGGAAACCGGTGGATTCAAACCTTTCCCAAGGGTATTTTGCACATAAGTGAATGTAACAAACCCAACCATAAATTGAACTGCTCTCTGATTTCTCATTGTGAGCCACTATCCATTACAACAACATAATTAAAAGTTGTTTTACCTTTCGAAGAAACAATTTCATTTCTTTTAAATTGTATTGATATTTTCAGACTATACTACATCTGTTAGTACTACTAATAAACCGTAATATCAATGGTACATTGTTGATTCCATTGTCAGGGCTAAGACAATGTTATGGCTGATTTGTAAATCTCCTGGGCAACCCCTGTACTATATTCAAAACATGTGGCACACCATAGCCAGGTTGTATAATTTCAGATACTTTCAATGTTGTTATCTGAAATCTGCTACAAGTATAGAACCAGCAATGGTAGTATGGCTGTGAAGCTGACTGTAGCAGGAGTGGTTTAAAACATGCTGAATCAAATAGTGGTTCTTCCTATGAAGAGGAGGATGCAGGTTCAAATCCTGCCAGACGATACATTTTCTTTATCAAGTTTAGACTGAGAGACAAAATAAGCAGTCTTTAAGGGGGGGGGGAGTGGTGGGGAAACATTCTGCACAAATACAGGTATCCACTAAAATAGCATTTGAAGTAATAAAAATTACGTGTATTTTTTTTTTTCTACATAAGTGTGGAAGTATGTATGATACCGAACCTTTATCAGCTGCCAACTAGAGGAGGTAATGCAGTTTTGTTGGCTAAGGCAGTACTGTCACCCCTGGTTGCACCAGCAGCTTTTGCCACCAGATAGGGTATTGTTTTTTGGATAGATGTGTCAGTCTCTGCCATTATATATATATATATATATATATATTCATTCTGTTGAAATTTCATAAAAAAAAACAATCCAACAACCATAAAACAATATTACTGACTAAAAAGCCACATGGGACACACAGACACTCAAAAATAAAATAGAGTTATATTGAAAAGCTTGTAGAGTTAAATTTATTGCCCCAAGCATAACCAAACATCATTCCATTCACTTTTTGAAGGTTTTCCTTGTAAAAAGTACCTATGTAAGTGCATCAATAAGTTCATAATTGAAAAAAAAAAAAAAAAAAAAAAAAAAAAAACAACTTTCTACAGATACATTTTTCAACCCCTTTGTCAACATATAATCCTGGATTGAATGTTATACAGTGACAATTTCAGATCAAAATTTAGCTAATAATTACAAACAGGTTGTAATTTTTTTTATGACTTATCAACCCTTTGTTGATTATTTAGAAGTCAGAGTATATTTTGATTGCAAGAATAATAATTTGGTTTCACAATATTGCATTAACAATTTCTTTGAAAATAACAATTTTTCCACATAAAAGGCCTACTATTTAACCCATAGCTAATGGGAAGAAATGGATTCATACTTTTCTCAATGGTATTTGCATGTAAGTGAACAGACTCAACTGGAATTTGAACTCAGCTCCCAGATTTCTCATTGGGAACTGCTCTCCATTACACCATCCATACATCCTTGCAGACTTATTAATCCAATGTCCTTGTATTGTGGTTTAAAAAGAAAAAAAGTGTGCTGCTTTTAGTAAAAGGACTTGGTATTGTTAAAAAAAAAAAAAAAAAAAAAAAAAAAAAAAATTTAAAGAAATGGACGATCAGTATGTTAAATTAGATTTATGCTTATTTTTACAGAAAATTATATTTATAAAATGCTTAATATGTATTTATCAGTGGTATACACTTGATTACATTGATGACAGTTTTGATAATATTTGTAAAACAAAAAGAAGAAAGCAAATAAGATAGTTGTTTTGTTTTCTCATGTTTCTGCAGACATCAACAGGATGTTCCTTAGTGAAATCTACAGGCGGACAAAAGAAAGAATAATAATAAAAGAAGCCTAGAATCAGTTTTATGTAAGCTTAAGCGCAGATATGTGAGTCATAGAGGATTTTGTAAGAAAGACAAAATAATGTGGGCATTCTTTGTAAATAAGTTTTTAAAAAACCAAACAAAAAAAAAAAAAAAAAAAAAAAAAAATTATGCTTTGTGTTTATTCAGAAATTTTCATCAATCTTTTCCATTCTAAAATAGAGAAAAATTGTCCAGGGATATATTATTGCTCATAGTCATTCAGAAATATAAAATTAATAGTGAGGAGAAAAAATAACATTATATACAAGAGAAAGAAAAAAAAACAAGATCCATGCAAAATGCTGTAATTTTATAGATTTTTGAAATAGGAAAAAAAAAAAAAAAAAAAAAAAAAAAGAGACAACAAATATCAAAAGACGTTTAAAGTATAATTCTTACTGAATTTTAACATTTAAAACCCAAAATAAACAAGAATAACATCAATAGAAAACATCGAAAATGTCTGTAAAAGAAGATGGTGCAATGGGTTAATCTCTGTGGATTTTATTATTTCATGCTTAATCCAAGCTAAATTATCCACATTTGACAGCATTATATTTTATTTTTAGTGATAGCAAATAGATAAAGGAATTACATACCTAAAAGTTGGGAGAGGAAGAATGTAAAACATTTTTTAAATCATTTACATATATTTACCATAGAATGCATATTAAGTTGCATCACTATATAACCAAAAGAGTGCTCGCATGCATGTGTGTGTGCATATATATATATATATATATATATATATATATATATATATACATACGTGTATGTATGTGTGAATTGGGATCAAATACACATTTGAATCCAACAGAATGATAGGATAAAGAACATATAGGAAATATTTATTAATCTAACATGTTTCACTTTCATGAAATTCTTTGAAGATTTAGTAAAAAGTGAAAGATTGATAAATGTTTTCTAGCATTCTGTTGAATTCTGATCTATATCTGATCCCAATTTGTGTGTGTGTTTCATTAAAATTGCAGAATATGTTTTCTGATTATAGAAGAAGTCATAACGAGAAATTAGTTTCTCAATATACAGGTATTTTTCCATCATAGATTCTCTCTAAAATTACTATCATTAAAATTCAAGAGAGTCATTTTAAAAAAAAATTCTGAAATTTTATTATCATTGTTACTGAATAGAAACCATTCTAAAAAAGACTTTTTGTGATTTTTTTTTCAACTAAAAATTCTATAGAACTGAATTTCTTGCATAGTTATTCCAATATGAAATGGACCAAAGATTGACCTTGTGATGGATGTAAGAGAATCCAGACTGAATGATTGCTATGGCAATACTCAGTGCAAGGATGATGGCATTTTGTGCTGATGAAGAATTGAAGAACCAGACTACAGAAAACGAAAGAGAGACACAAGTGATGTGTGACAATAGATGTCCTTGTTGTATAGAAAATGTCACAGATGGAAAGACAAGAAGGGCATGCGAAAGTGTGACGTGTCTATGATGAAGAGGAATGACCAAACTGCATCTCAATTGCAGCAGGATGTGCGTGCATGTCATTCTGCAGGCAGGCAGGCAGGCATGGAAAGTCTATAAGAAATGCAATTCTCAAATGGAGGTGAAGGGAAGAGGAGGAGAGAAATCCCCCCCCCCACCACATACCTCATATTGCAAATAAATCTTTTTAAAACTAAATTCTTTTTTCTTCTTAGACACTGCAAGTAATTTTATTGTAGTTATTGAGAATTTCCTTGATATGTATATTTAATTAATTGGCATTTCTGCTTCAATTTAAAAAAAATATTTTTGAGCTGATTTTTTAAAAAATATAAAAATCAATTTTATTTTTCTATTATTCATAAACTAATGCTTTTTGGAAAATGCATATCTGCAATATGAGGTATAATAAATAAAGTTTAAGTGAGCAAGATAGAGAGAATTGATTGACTTACCCAGTCAGCTTAAGGCTTAGTATTATAACTTTTTTGTTTTTAAATATATATTTTTATAATGTAAAAATCATCAATATTTCATCATAATCATCAGGGGCATTGCCATCAAGCTAGGCTAAAATTGCACACTAGCTTAAGAATGTCTGGTCACCTTGCATCATCAAAATCACCATTAGCATCATCCTGTGGCCAAGTAAAAAAATAAATAAATAAAATAAAAGTCAACTGAAAAGAGGAGACACTTGAATAAAACCAGTTTAATCTGGTGAGATTAGGAAGTATATGTGAGGGAGAGAGAGAAAAGGAAATAAAAGATCCTAAATAGAGAGATCTGAGGAACAGTAAAAGGAGATGACAGAAGACAGGGCTAGGAGGCGACAAAATGGGAGAAGGTCAACTACTGTACATCCTGTCAAAAGGAGAAATAGTAATTTTGTATTTTATCACCCCTCTCAATTTAACCAGATGTTTCACAATGAATTTATTTAGTCCTCTAGTGTTTTAGTAGATTTTAGTGACACAGGAACTACATAAGAGATTTTACTGTTGATTAGAACCACTACCATCAAAGAGAATATGGCACCTGACAGGTCAGTAGAGAGAATACAATTTTAAATTAATCATCGTTCGTTTATATCAGAGGACATCTTGCAAATAAAGTCTCTAGTAACTGTTTTTTTTTTTTTTTAATTAACAAGTAGTATGTTCGTCTTTATTCTCAAATGATAAAAAATTTAGTGCATTAAAAAAAACAAAAATAAACATAGGACAATAGATATTTATAAAGATTAAATCAGTCTGGCACAAGGCCATAACAGGGTACTTTATGAGAACTGAATTTGGATTCAGTTGTTTGAAAATGCCATAAACAAAAATAGTAACAGAGAAGAAAATATACAGTTGAACCCACCCCAATACAAAAAAAAAACAAAAAACTATAACAGTAAAAAAAACTTAAAACTATTTCCCTTGTTTGTCACATTCAATGAAACGTGTGTGTGTGTGTGTATATATATATATATATATATATATATTTATTTATTAGCACACATTGAATGCTAGTACTAAGATAATAGTCCTCAATGTCTAATAACAGGGCTATAATTTATATTACTAATAAATATACATTATTTTTCCTCACCAGTAGCAGTCTCAATTTAACAAAGTTTCATGCACAAGGCAATCATCAGGTGCTGATTGAAAAATGACTGTTGCATAATTTAAATATTGATATCATATTGTAATAAATAGTGGAGCATATATAATAGAAATATAGTTTTAAGGCAGATTCCATTATCTGCAACAATATCCATTACACCACCGACACAATCACACAATTGATAGAATGTTTGGAATTTATTGTTGGCTTTCATGTTCTTTATAAAATACAATGTTTGAGCTTGTTTCTAAATCTGAGAATGCATTATGTGAACATTGCTTTTTTTTTTGCACAAAAGATAAGCACAGTATTGGATTAGAAGCTTTAATCTCTGCTTCTCTGGTTTTATGCAAAATTTCAAAATGTTAGAAATGGTTGCATCTACCATTGGTGCCAATCATGTCCTCGACATCCGATCCGTACTCCACACCATTGGTTAATGTCAGGTTATTCCACTTGTAAATTACAGCATGCAGCTATTGGAGCTTATGTCCTTTATCCAGAGCATAAATGCATTTAATGGGTCTTTCAAAGGTTCTGTTGGGCCAAGATTTGGCTACATGTTTGGCTACCAGCCTCTTGGAGACATTCTAATTAAGCAAGCACAATTAGAAATTAGATTATCATAGATGAAGATTTAAAGTTTGGATTATGGTAGCAACACTGAGGGATATTAATTAGATTGAATAAGATGTGTTAGTGTTGGTTCCATCAACAATGATTAGGTTTGTTTACTTATTGCTGATTTACTCCTATACAGACAGCCAGCTGCAGTTTGATGGTTTGGGACAATATCAACTGCTGCATAATATTCACCTGTCTGTGCCCATACCTGTTGATGATCATTTTGATACAAATGAAACAATATTGACTGCTGTTGCAATGTCCACCTCACATGGGTTTGGATCTATATGTTTGGAATTGTTTGTTCATTCAGAGCATCATCTGCATTGGCTACCTACCATGCATTTCACTACAGGTCTTCTGATGGTATGAGTTGCAGTTGCATAGTGATACCATAGGACACCAATCCAGATGATCAGTAGAGTATGCAGAGCAATGAAGCATGGCTGCTTACAGACTGTTTCAGTCACCTTATGTCTGCTAACACTATTAGTTCAAGATGTTACATCTTGAACTTGCTAAAGAAAGGAGTATAAAATGACCATTTTTACGAATAACAGTTGCCAACTACCTTAGGATTGTGAGAGAACACATCAAACTGGAATTTATTTAGAAATATTAAAGTTCTTCCAGTTAATATAGCATTGAGCCTCTTTGGTTATATATATATATATATATATATATATATATATAAAAATGTGCATGTATGTGTAGGTACCACCACAAAACAATATCTAAGGTTTAAATTTAATTTTTAAAAATGAAAAAAAATCTTTCTTGAAGCTTTTATTGTAGTTTTAATTTTAAGCTAATAAATTTAATATTTTCAATAAGCAAAATACTTTGTTCAATTTCAAAACTAATTTAAATTGACTGAAATTTTTTTTTTTTTTAAACTAAAATAGCCAATAAGTGCCCTTTTTTTAAGTCACCATTCATTGCAATGTAATTCTCTTAAAAAAAAAAAAAAAAAAAAAATCTTCCAAAAATAAAATATACTTTTCTGAAACTGAGGAATATTAACCGATTTAAAACATTGCTGAAACACATTTTTAACACAGCAGTAGCTGTTTATTAAGCTGTTGATATGTTTGACAGATTGATGTTTATCTGATGTTGTTTTATGGAGACTTTAGCCATCAAAAATAATAGAGGAGTGCCTTTTATATATAATTTTTAAGTACTCAGTAATCTTAAAAATTTACAAAAATATTCTCAGTAATCTAATGTTTTATTGAATTTTAGATACCTTATGGCTTTAAATTTACTATATTTGCTCTTATTTTCAGATTAATGTTGTGTATGGCTGAGTGTATCTAGAACTGGCATGTTGATACACATACAAAAAAAATTCAAAATTATTTAAAAAATATTGATGTTTGATGATTTGTACTAAGCTTTTTCATTTATGATTAGTAAATATAGTTTTAACTTAAGAATAATATCATTTAAAAGGGTGAAATTAATACAGAATTTTAAAATTTTAAAATTATTCTAATTAAAATTTTAAAAAAATGAACACAATTCTTGTAAAAATTCATTATTCATTGAAAAATTTTTTTTAAGACAATAGTGTCCACAATATATCTTATTTATAAAAGCAATTAAATTCTTTTCTAATTAAATAATTAGTTTTATTGCATTTTTTTTTCTAATTAAATAATTAGTTTTATTGCATTTTTCATTTTACGATCCAGAGCAGATTTTCAGTAAATGTTTGTTTTACAAAATAAAAGGATTGAAATTCTCCAAGTCCTATATAAACATGAAGAGGGTGTAATTTTAATTTCCCAAAATTTCATCATAAAATTAATCAATTTGGAAAAAAGGAAAAAAAAAAAAAAAAAAAAACTGAAAGAATTTTAACCAAAAATTCAAATGTACAGAAAGGATTAAAATTTGTAATAAAATAATTTTGACAATTTTTTTTTTTTTTTTTTTTTTTCAAGTTTTGGGCTTTTTTTCATCTTTTTTTTGTAAGTACCTACATGTTTAGCAGGCAGTTATTTTTATAGAGAATTGTATCTCAGCTGCAACTTCTGGAGGTTATCATGGTGCTCTTTTTCTCATAGACAGTGCCAAAAATGACCCTACTATACTGTGCAGTTGACAAAATCAAAAATAAACAACATGCGCAAAATTAAAAATATATAAATGGCAACAATTTATACCTCACACCCTCTATATATGAGAGAGGGGTACAAAGATATCTATATATATATATATATATATATATATATATATATATGAGAGAGATAGTAATAGAGAGATAGCAAGATAGTGCTAAAAAATCTGTGGGATAGATGATCCAATAAACAAAGCAATGTGCAATCTTTACCAACATTATATATATATATATATATATATATTTTTTTTTTTTTTACAGATATTTTTCATCATGAACTGTGTTTCACAAAAAAAAAAAAAAAAAAAAAAAAAAAACACTTTGTATTTATTAATTAATTACTTGTGGTTTAATCTATTTTACGTTTTCACTTTAGAAAATTATTGTCACTAGATCAGAGGGAAGTAACTTCAAAGCAAATCTCAAGAAAAAACTAAAGCAAAAAGGAAAAATCACGAAATGTGACAGGCAGTGCTGAGTGTGAAGCATGCCTCACAGATACTATTTTCCTGATTTGAGACTGTGAAAACCTGTAGAAGACCAGGAATACAGTGCTGGAAAAAATTTACCAAGCACAAACGTTCAGCAATTGCCAGAAAACTTTCTTCAACACCAGAATAATTTCTAAAATGTTTAATAACTTTTTCACTCACAACATGCATGCGCAATTTCTTTAAGTTCTGTTTTAAAAAAGAAGTTATTTAGTCTAATGATGTACTCCACTATTGGTTTTTTAATAGTTACTGCCCAGGACAACTTAATAATAATAAAAAAAAAAAAAAAAAAAAAAAAAAAAAAAAAACGCATTTCAAATGACTTCTGTGAAGTTGATTTTTTAAATTACATTATGAACACAAAAAAAAAAAAAAAAAAATAAAAAACATTGTGAAATGATTCTTTCGTATTTAATTCATTGCTTTTTTCTTTTTTGCTTATTTTCATATATCTGAATTTGATGTTATAAAATATTTTTTTTAATTGCACCCAATGAGATTTTAATTGCTTTGAATTTAAGAACAATAATGAAATTGTTACTAACAAAAAAAAAAAAAAAAAAGGGGGAAATTGATAAAAAAAAAAAAAAAGTTATTAAATTGATAGTATCTTTCACTTTGATTTCTTTTAGACTTAGTTATAAAAGAAAAAAAAAGAAAAAAAAAAAAAAAAAAAAAGGACATTGGGTAGAGGTTTTTGCTTTCATTTTGGTTTTGCCCAATCCCCCACCCCATCAAAAAAGACTTTTAAAAACTCTACCTTTGAAGACAGTGTTACTATTAATAGTGGAAATTTCGGATCTCCTTGCTATTGTGGATAAACAATACTTGTATTTAGTGAAAAATAATTTTTGTGCCATCTACTGCCATGGAAATTATTTAACACTTGATTCACAAAAGTGACATGTTTAGTACACATGGTTCATGTGTAGTGTGTACTAAACATGTCACTTTCGTGATTGATTTGTATTTGTAAAATAAAGTTGTCACTTATTTTTTTTCCTCATGTGATTTATTACCTGCCACTGTTTTCAGTTGTGTAATAATACTTTTTTAAATCTTGAATTCTGTAAATACAGAGAGGCAATCAAAACAAGTCACATGGTTGTTTTTTTTTTTATTTCAACAAAGTCATTTTTTCTTTAAAAAGCTTCATTTTAAATTTTAAAATTAAAAAAAATAACAAACATTGGTTGAGTTTAAAAATACAACACACTCAAAATTTTAAAACTTCCGAAATTTACATGGCAGATGATGGTGGATGTTTTTATTTTTTACGTTTACCAACACTGCAACAAGTTAGGGAAATTATTGATATTAATAGTTATTTTAAATAATCAATGATTTTTCACGTAATTAAAAAAAGAAATACTAAAAGTAAAAAGGAAGGTTACTCTGCATTTAATAGTTATTCCCCTTTGACACCAGCCATCAAAACCTCAATAGATTAAAAGTCGCAGAGAAAAAAGAAGAAAAGTTATTTTGGTATAATTAAGAAGTGTGCCATACAAAAAAAAAAAAAAAAAATTGCCAAAAGCAATATGTGGTCAGCAGGTTGAGGAGGACTGGTCTCAAATGTTATCCAATTGTTAGGGCACAAAAAAGTGTAGAGAAAAGAATCTGTAATAAAAAGAAAAATTCCTCAATTGCAAAACTTAACCAAGGAAGTTACTGCCAATTATTCCTACATCTTACAAGAGCTCATGGAGAAATTAGTCCAAACTTTACTCAATCTACATTGAATATGAAATCTGAAATTTTGTGTGTTTGTCCATACGTGTATGGGTTACTTCAGCCACTGTGAACAAATCTAATTTCTTGTAGCTTCTCAGAGAGAATAAATAGAGGCAGTAGTTTTTTATCTAGACTGGTTTGAACAGCTCTGTATTTAACAACTACAGCAGGGGCGAAAGTCCCCCCCTTTGAGAATGCTAAATATAAGACATGATAAAGAAAAAAAAAAAACTTTGAAAGAGGAAAATCAATTGCACCTAAACATCACACAAAGGACATTCATATATATCAGAGAGAAAGAGAAAATCATAGGATTAGAATTAAAGATAGAGTAAAAGACTGGAATCAAATGGGTATGAGGGTTGTATTAACACCACCTGTTTTAAAAAACAAAAAAACAAGACAAGACAAAAAAAAAAAGTCAAATTTTCAATAGATATTTTCAAGTAACCAAATGAAATATTTATTTAACAATCACAAATAACCATGTTCATGTGTGTAATTTAAGAAGAAACTATACTAAGTATTTTTCATAAAAAAAAAAAAAAAAAAAAAAAAATTAACACATGAATTTCACAATCACATGTCATGTAACCCTGAGATAATATGGGCACCATGTACTGCAGCCGCAGTAGAAGTGGTGTGTCTTGGGCAAGATAGCTTGATGGAGACTAACTCTTTCAAGGCTGATTTGAACACAGTTTTACTTCTAGACTGGCTGCCACCCAAGGCTATAGAACCCAGTCTGTTCTGCTATTTACTCATAGCTGGGGGAAGATGAGATGGATTCATACCTTTTCCAAGGGTATTAGCATGCAAGTGAATATAATGAACTTAACTGGAATTCAAACTCAGCTCTCAGATTCATCCATCCAAGCCACAACCCATTACTCCACATTAATTTACCATATGAAAAAGAGATTCAGGAAGACTTGATATTTGAACAACTATGAAACTGACATAGTGCAATAGACAAACACTTTGATAATGGCTTTTAAAAGCCAGAAGAATTAACATTTATTTGAATATTCACCAGAAACCAGGAAAATTGTCCAAAACAAAAATGACCTTAAACAACGTTCATCTTTAACCAAACTTGTGTGTGTATGCACAATAATGCGCAAGTTGAGCCATTCAACAAATCAAGATATTTTAATAAAATTAGGATTTCAAAGTTTATCACAATTTTTGGAATCTAATTAGATTTCAAGTACATGACAGTCCCACCCATCTTATTTGCGACACTCATTGCTACTAATAATAGAAATGTAACAATGACAAATATAATAAGACTAAGTTTTGTTAATAGTTTCAAGTCTACATCATCTTCAGAATTGATTCTTTCCTAACAGGTTGGTTCACAAACTAAAAAGATTTTGTAAAGTGAACATGTCACCACATCATATAATCTTGCTTGTTTCTCCATTAGTTACTTAGTGCATACATTACACCTTACCATTACCTCAGAAAAATAATAGACCATTCTGTTTTGATTGAAAGGAAAGATTAAAGAAAAAGACATATCAGAAATGCTGTTGGGTTTTAGTGAGAAAAGAAAACATACATAAGAAAGAAAGAAAGAAAGAAAAAAGTAGAAGAGGCAATAATGCTCTCCTGTGTTTAACATTTACTTCAGTGAAATGGAAAACTGCCAATTTTCAATCTTTGTATTTGTACCCTCTTACTTCTTGTTTCAAGTACCATGGTAGATTATCTTTGCTAGTATGTGACTGTAATGCTTATTAAAATCTGTGAAAATAAACATTTTAGTCAAGCAAGGCAATTACTTTCAGAATTTACCCTTTCATTTTTAATCAAGAAATCAACCTTTGTTCAAATACAAGTGGCATTTTTTGCTTAAGAGATGAAGTTTATTTCAATACAAAATCTCTAATCAGCGAGGTTTTTGAATCTCATCTTCTAATGTATGTTTTGAGTCAAAATTGATGGCAAGAAGTAACATGTATTATATTGTAAGTAATTATCAGAAGTAACTTTCATTTAATCCAAGTACAATTCTGTAATTTAAAATAATAGTTTGTTGTTAACATTAATAATTGAACAATGTACAATTTATAAACATCCAAGGAAAGATATCTATATTTTATCCTCATAAATGTTACATATTTACAACCCCAATTTTTTTTTTTTTTTTACTACAGAAGTTCCCAAAGCACAATATTTTTTGTGTAAACTTTGGAAGGTCTGATTATTCCTTGGCAGTCCTTAAATTCAATCTGTACTTTCAGAGTCTGGGAAAGAAGGGGATTGTTACACACAAAAAATAGTTAGAATTTAGTTCTCACTGTGAACTATGACACCGCTGTTTGGGACAGTCTCTTTGTAGTTTGTCAGTGTGGTAGCATGAATGGGATCTTGACTGAGCAACTCGTCAAAATTTTGTACACTGCCCCTCAATCGTTACATACACACACACACACATACAAAAAGAAATTATATGTGTGTGTGTGTGTGTGTGTGTGTGTGTGTGTGTGTGATTTATTATTTCAAACATTTTTAGTGGATACCTGTGTTTGGAATAGAGACCCCCCCCCTCTTATTTTTTTTTTTTTTTTTTTTTAATAGTGTATATTGTGTATCAGCCTGTACACTGCACTTGAGAAAACTTTGAGAAAGTGTTCCTTGTTCAAGTGCACATTTTCTTTAAGTTTTGTGCAGGCCGATAGACATACCATATATTCCCACATATAAGGTGACCTATAGATAAGACGAGAACCAAAATCTATGTAAATCTTAGTGATTTTATCTGATATATGTAGTACAAAACAATCAATTGGGACTCGTATGATGATGCTTATGATGAGCACTTTGCATCAGATGGTGATGATCCTCGTAATTTTGAAGGGTTTTACTTATGCATGTGGGTGTCTTATGTTTTTTTTTTTATTTTGTAATGAGAAATAAAAATTTTATGACATCTTAAATGCTTTGTTTCTTAACACCGAGAAAAAATAAAAAAAAATAATTGCATGTTGAAAACTAAAGTTTGTATGTTATACTAAATGTTATTTAACATCACAATGATAATGAATTTTAATTGGAAATTCAGATTGAATGTTATACTAAATGTTATTTAACATCACAATGATAATGAATTTTAATTGGAAATTCAGATTGAATGTTATACTAAATGTTATTTAACATCACAATGATAATGAATTTTAATTGGAAATTCAGATTGAATGTTATACTAAATGTTATTTAACATCACAATGATAATGAATTTTAATTGGAAATTCAGATTGAATGTTATACTAAATGTTATTTAACATCACAATGATAATGAATTTTAATTGGAAATTCAGATTGAATGTTATACTAAATGTTATTTAACATCACAATGATAATGAATTTTAATTGGAAATTCAGATTGAATGTTATACTAAATGTTATTTAACATCACAATGATAATGAATTTTAATTGGAAATTCAGATTGAATGTTATACTAAATGTTGTTATTTAATACTAAAATGAGAAATAACGACTGGTGTCAACACACTCATATCTCTACATATCAGGAATGAAAGATTTTTTTACGTTACTTGTTACTTGTGCATATTGCTCAGTAGATATGATTTATCTAAAAGACAGTGTTGCATAAATATCTTTAGAATGTTTACAAACATATATATGATAAAAATATAGTTTTAATGTTTAAGCGGTAACAGTATTTCATAATTGAATGCAATCTTCAGGCCATGTGTATTGTGTTTTGTCTGTACTATTTATATATGCTAGTTAATGATGCATCATGGATAGCAAGGTCTATTGTACTGTTCTAAAGGGTTATTGGATAAGGTAGTAACAAATGTTTCAAATTATACTAGAGGTTGTTGAGTAGGAATAATTGTGGATCCGAATGATAACCGACACAATCTTAAGAAACTGTAACAGACAAAACCAGAAAAATAATCAAAAATTATCAAAAATGTAGTATCAAATAGACATAAAAATAGACCTAAAAGATTTGCTAGATGTCACAACCTAATTAACCAAATAGAAAATGACAAACCATTTTACATACATGCATGCATCTTCCAACGACCAGCCAAAAATAATCAGGCAGATCTCTTAATTTAACTGCAAATTATCCAACACTTCTTCTAATCAGATATAGATATCAGATATAAATAAGATTGTGACAAATATTTTTATTTTAAGACTGATCACCTCCCTGCAATGAATTGGAAGGGAGACAAAGTTGTTTTTACAAGTCACTGAAATGATACTGATTTTAATTTGTAAGAATTGGGAGGCTGATTCATCTGCACTTGATCATATTAAAACTATAAAAAATACCCAAGTAAGAACAAAGATTTGTTACCCCCATATTATTTAGTTGATTACATTGAACTTACTAGTTTAGCAGAAAAACAACTGCTGTCACCCCCCAACTCTCCTGGGAGAATAGTTTGGTATTGGATTCCAACAAATATCACATGATAAAAGGAAGAAGATTAAAACATGACCCAGACATATCTCTGCAGAAATCTTTTAAGTGGTTAGCTGTTCCCACTTATCATAGGATGCAGAGAGAAAGGGAGAGAGGGGAAAAAAAAAAAAAAAAAAATGTATTTTTTTCTCTCCCCCTCTTAAACTATGTATATAGGGTTGAAAAATTATTGGCCTAACCCAGAGTCATTTAAAAAGAAAAGAAAAAAAAAAAAAAAGCATTTTTTTGGTCTCCCTCTTAAAATATGTAAATAGGGTTGATGAAAAGTTATTGGCCTAACTAAGAGTGATTTAAAAAAAAAAAAAAACAAAAAAAAAAAAAACTATTTAGTCAGATTCAAGATTTTGGGAAGTGGAACTAGCAGAGAACCTCTTAAACTCAACACCAATCAATGTGATTCTTCCCAAAGTTTGATATTTGAAAAATAAAATTTAAAGGATTTATACACTTCACAAGAGTTTATATTACTTTTTAATAAGTAACTATTTCAAATCAGCTTAAGCTTTCTTTTTATCTACCCACCCTACCATAAACTGAAAAATGAGGGAAAGATAGAACCAATATAATGGATTGGATTTATATTTTTTTGAAATACAAGTTTTCCTCTTTTTTAATTGTACAATAAAGAATTGATTAAAAAGAAAAAACAAAAAGTAGATACTATATTTCTCGGTTAGTTATAATAAAAGAGTTTCAAAATATAATTTCCTCTTAAAATGGCTTATTATAGATCTGTTTTTTTTTTTTATTTTTATTTTTTTTGTCTGTAAAACATTGGTGGGTTGCTAATTTGATAAAACCAATTTATTTGCAAATTGGAACCTATATTTTGTGCATTTACAATGAATGACAATTCTTTTGCGGCAAGCCTTCCACCTTTTCATAATCAACCAATGAAATTCAGGCAAACTTTGACCTTCATGCTCATAAAAAGACTGTATCAAAAGGGCAGTTTTTCCATTGACATTGCTATCATTTTAACTACCTTCACTCCTCAGCAATGTTTATCGTCTTAAAAAGTGATTAGAATTGTAATAAAAACTACAAACACATGATGAAAGTGAATTTATACATTTTTCTTTGTCCTTGAGAATTAACAAAAATAGTAAACACTATTAGATAGTTTATTGGAATGGTTGGTAGAACATTGACTAATTACCAATTGATTCAAACTTTACAAAATGGTAAATAAGGATTTCCTTATAGTTGGTTCACATATTTCAATAATTAAATGTTTATAAGTTTATGAATAAAAAATTGTTTTCATATTTATTTCTTTAGAAATTGGTAAATGATAAATACTGCATTGCATTAGTTTTTAGAATGTTGTAAATATAAAATCATTCTTGTAAATAAACAATCTAATAAACAATGTTTAATATTTTAGTAAATTCTCAAAAAAAAAAAAAAAAAAAAAAAAAAAAGTCCTTTTGAAAGCATTTTTTTTTTTTTTGCAGGCACAAAAGTGCAAGTTTTCCAAAATTCTATTGTTTGATTCAAAATAACTAGAAAACCTGCTGATTAAAATTGATTCATATTAGTTTTTTTTTTTTGACAAAAACAAAGTTACAGGATTTAAAATATTTTTGTTTGAATTCATTCTGGATAAATATAGTTTTTAATTTGATTAAATATCCGAGTGTTGTATCCTTAAAGATTACAAACAGACAAAGGTGGTACACTACTAAAAGACAGGAAATTGGTTAGGAATCACTAGCTTACTAACCAATTTCCTGTCTTTTACTTAATCTGATAATACCAAAAGTAAATCCCAGATTTACCTACCACCAAATATTCCTTAAGTGCTTACTAAAGGATTTCTTTGGGTCATTATTATATGAGCAGTAATGGGAAAAAGATATATAAATTTTTATATTATCAGAACAATTTTAGGAAAATCATGATAAAAAAGAAACTAAATGAAAATGGCTAGGCCATATACCCAAACATGTTAAAAAAAAAAAAAATTCAGCATCCCTTCTCCTTCATGTGCATGTGTAATGACATCAACATAAACATTACTTCAGTCCAATAAAGTCCTAAAGTTACACAAAGAATTTTCCACTTTGATTTTCCTAAAATTGAGCACTAATAAGAATCTTATTTTTCATTTTTCTTTATTGCTGCAAACAAACCAGAAAAGACAGGAAGCTGTGAAGAGTCATAATTGGCAATGTACTGAAGAGACACAGCATGTACACTCACATTTTGTAAATACACACATATTTAAACACACAGAATCATTTGAGATTTGAAAACACTGACATCTCATTTTAACAGATATATTTACTAAAAGGACACAAAAATATCCTGAAATGCTAAAAAGTAAATGTATTTAATAAAAATCGCCATTGGCACACATAATAATCAAGGGGGTTGCAGTCTGGTGAGTGAGGTGGCCAGATGTAAGGGGTGATGTGGTTGCAGAAATTGTCTGAGATTCTCTTGCTTGTGTGGCAAGATGCAAAGTCCCGTTGCTAGACATAGGGGTTTTGCAGCAGCCACCCTCTTGACCCAGGGCAGCACTACCTCCCTCAAGGCACGATGTAGGCCTCCATGTTGAATCTAAGGCCCTTTGAGGAAGATGAATGAAGGTATAACTGCCATCACTCCAAACACCTTTGTAATCATCATTAAACTCATCTTTTGTCCTCAGATTGACACCCAAACACTGAAATATTCATATTGGAGCTTCCGGTGCAAATGCCAAGCAGTACAGCATGCAGTTGCCAAATTCTTGATGGAGTGAATTGCATCATGGTGCTCTTTTTCTCACAGTGTCTAACTTACCCTACTATACCATGCAGTCGACAAAATCTAAAACAATGCACATGTGCGAAATTAAAAATATAAAAGGGTGACAATTTACTCATTGCAACCTGTATTTAAATAATATAGGTATATACAAACACACATAAATAAACAATTATATGCTTATCAGAGGTTTAGTTTATAGATTGATTTGTTTAACAGCATATCAGCTTCTTATGGATCCTTTAATATAGGTACCTCCACGAAATCGCTAAAAAAAAGAGCATAGTCTGATGAAAAAGACAAACTTTATGAGAACAAAATTTTATCGTCTAAATGCTTATGTTTTTATGAAGAGGATAGACCAAATTTATTTTTTTAATTATTTTTAAAAAATTTGTCCATCTTTTTAGAATATTCTAAATTTTGATTTAAAAACCTTGTTTCTCTTTGTTGCAACAAAGGGTAGTAAATAACATAGATAATTTTTAGCGCGTTTTTTTTGTATTATACACATTAATTTGGAAAATCTTGCAAAAATAAAAATAATTGTCAGATGTTAATGAAACTTTCAGAAACTATTCACAGAATATCAAAATTATTATAAATGTTTTTTTTTTTTTATTAAAGTCATGGCAGAAATATTTTTTTTTTTAAATATTTATTAACAACCCCATAAATAATTTTATGAAAAACTCTAGAAATTCTAGCACATCGGGTTTAGTGATTACAATAGTTAAAAGCACAAGGCTTTGAAGAATGCAAATCATGTTTTTTTGTTTTGTTTTTTTTTTAATTGGAGCCAACGTACCTGAAAAGCAGCTCTGAATTGTAACATACAAAACTCAATAAAACAAATATATTATTTAATTTCAAATGCTTTTATTTGTTTTTAGTTGTTTTTATGAATATGGACAATATTTCCTGAAAGCAAAAAATTTTTTCAATGAAAATTGAATTTTTAATACAATTATTTGTTATTTCTTTAATTATAATAGATTTTTACAAAGGTAGTTATTAAGTTTTTTAAAAATGTTATAACATTAGTTAAAAGCACTATCAACCTTTCAAAATGTCCATATGAGATTGTCTAGCGCTTTGAAAATTGTATCGTTTGGACCAATCAAGACCCGCAGTAATTAAAAAATGTAATTTTTGTGCTTATAATCAGGCGGTAATTATAAAGTACGGAAGACCAACCAGGATACAATTTAGTTGCATTATTTGAGTTCAGCATTGTTCTCTGCTGTTAAGGCCTTTACTTTTGCAAAACATGTATGGAGAAGTTAATTTGATTTTTCAATTTCAACTGAGAAGGGTACCTATAAGTATCAGTATCATCTTATGAAATTTACCTATTGCTAAACTTTAATTTATATGATCTTATTTTTATATTAATCTCAGTTATGACATTTTTCCATAAATGAAATATCAAAATTAATAATAAAATGAACGGAAATACAAATAACACAGTAAAATGTAATAAATGTACATAAAATTATAGTATTTTATGTACACTTCTGATAAAATTTCATAAGAAAGGTACCTATAAATTAATTAGATACCTTTTTCTTATGAA
This sequence comes from Acanthosepion lycidas, assembly GCA_963932145.1. Lineage (NCBI taxonomy): Eukaryota > Metazoa > Mollusca > Cephalopoda > Sepiida > Sepiidae > Acanthosepion > Acanthosepion lycidas. The sequence continues at coordinate 4,763,746 of OZ010599.1, read as the reverse complement.
ATTTAATCTCACTCTTAACAGTCTTATTTTTTAATTTCTTTATATTTTCCATAAAGCATCGTAAATGTAAAGATGAAAGCTAAGTACAAAAAAAAAAAAAATAAAAATTAGAGCGCTGAAAGTTTTCCTTAAAAGTAACGAGGTAAATAATTTGTTCATTTAAATCTAAATAATTTCACTTCCTTCCATCCGTAGAAAGAATTATCCCCCCGTAAGTTATCTAAACATCATGAATGTGTCTTTCGTCACCTGTCAAATGATGCGAAAGGTTATGACCTGCTTTGTTTTATTTTCAAATTACATTTTTCGGCGCAGAAGCTAAGTTAAGCTTGGTTCAAAATATTTTAAATAAGCATTATAATTTCTGATTTTATTAAAATCAGTTTTGAAAAAATGATAATTGATTTTTAAAAGAATATCAAAGTCAGATTTTCATCTTTTTTGTCAAATTGAAAATGATTCATTATCTGTCCTTTTTTTTTGACAAAAAAACAAAAAAACAAAAAAAAAAACAGTATTTTTAACTAAAATTTCAGACGTGCTAGGAATGATTAAAAAAGTAAAAAAAAAAAAAAACACCCCAAAAATACTTTGATCTTTCGTCTTTAATAATAATATAAACATTGTTTACTGGTAGATTTTTTACTGGTAGATTTTCCGTGATTTTCGAGTTTATTATTGAACAATATAGTTCATGCCATATTCACGGAAAATCTACCAGTAAAAAAAGAATTCTCTTATTGCTATATTTGTACAAAAATGAAGAACCTTAAAATTTAAATTCAAACTCAGAGTTGCGACCGCACGTTCCAAAACAATAACATTTCTCATAGCATTTTTTCAGATTACATTTCTATTTTCGTTGTCCTCTTATTACTGAGAAGTAAAATCAAGAACAAAATCTACTTCCATACCTGATGTCTGTAGGAACAGATGAAAGCTTGTAAAATTAAAAAGACCATATGCAACTGGCATTTATAAACGGGGGATCATATCATTCATATACAGGTTCGGGGTTGATGTATCTTATTTAGATTGTTTGCAACGAAGTATTCTCGCCATTTAAATCATTAACCTCTATATTTGTTTTTTGTATGAATGATTCATGAATTTATAATAATATATATATATATATATATATATATATATATATATATATATATAAATAAAATACATAGTGGAATAAATTTACTCCACCACCTAATGACACCTTGGTAGTGATTAAGGGTATACATTTTCACAATTTTAATTTGTTCTACATAGTCTATTTTCAGAATAGTGTATTAAGCACTATACTTATATTTGTGTGTTAGGCCTGAGATTACCTCAGCCAACAGTAAATTTTGTATTCATATATCTTGAGATGAAGAAAGAAACTGACAAAATCAAGCAATATGACACAATACAGAGGTTTAAAAAAAAAATCTGAAGGGGGTTCTGTCACTGTTTAAATAGAGGCAGTAATTACAAATCTGGCATAGTCTAATATGTTTCTTTTTGCACTTTAGAAAAGCATGAATCTATTTCTCACTGGTCAAACTATGAATTAAACAACTGGGTAGACTTGGCTTTCTAGCATTGAGTGGCAACCAATCTAAAAAGTTGGATTCAAAACAGTGGAGAAAGCAACAGGAAAACACTATCTTTCTCCGAGAAATCATGGCAATTCATAATTAGTGAAGAAGCTGTGGAGAGTCATAAATGAGACTATTTCTTCAAGGGACATGTTATTTTTTTATTTTTTTTTATCACTCAAGTGGTTAATTAACAGATCAAACAATCATGCTGCCTGGCCATTATGAAATAACAGTTCTGAGATCAAGGTGTTTCTTAAAGAGAATACCAACTTTTTTTTTTCTTTTTAAATAAAGCAAATTAGGTGATGGGAAAAAAGGTCTAACTATATAAGGTAGATTTGTGGTAGTTCAATTCTACAACAATACTACCAACTATACAAGACAAATAGGGAGAGACTTCTCTAAGGAAATTTGATCCCTACCCCCCCCCGCCACCACCTCTACTTCTATCCTTTTCCAAATAATAATAATGTCAGCACTATTTTCCTTGACAAGACATTCATTCATGTCAAAACTTTGTGTAAGTTATCCTGTTGAACTCTCTACGCATTTCAAGGCAGAGACCAATTTGCCAGCAGAGAACAAATAGCAAGCATTTAAAAAACACACACACACACACAAGTCCATTTATACATTTTAGTTGGGATGACTAACTCACTGTGAGTATATAGAGACATGTAACTTTTTAAAAGAAAATTTTTAGCTATAGAAGCTGAAGGGATTACTAAACGCTTTAAAATAGGTATTTCTCCCTCCTTAAGTAAAGTAAAAATATTAAAAATATGCCACATTTAGAACTGTTGTTTTGTTCAAACCACAATAGATTAAAATAATGGTGATAAATAAAAAATATTAAGGAAATCTTTTCTATTAAAATAAAATAAAAAAGAAACATCAAGAAATGTCTCAAGGAGAAGTCATGTGATCATCAAAAATAAAATTAAATAAGAATGGTATTGTCTTTTAGTAGGTTGTTATCAAAATCACTAATAGACAGAGAGACAGACACACACACACAGAGAAAAAAAACTGTAGAGTTAATTTTGTTATAAAAACTGGAACAAAGTAAAAGAAAAGTAATTTTAATAAGTATACATCTTGGGTTTTATTCTGTTAGCAATTCTTGACTACTTAATTCCTGGCCACTGAAAATTTCCTTTTCTGCATATTTAAGGCATTCCTTTAGTAAAATCCTTATCAATGCATTAATATCATACATAGCCTTATTCTGTCAGTAACACCAGTCCGAATTCTCAATTTTTAATGACAATCCTTTTTCTGTATGATTTTACATAATTCCAAAACTGGCTCAAATCATATTTTACTATTATGATCAATTCTTTTCCTATTTACATTGTTAAGAATGTTGTCCTCATCTTTATTGTCATATTCACAATGTTTCGGCTTTTGTATACTCTGACCTTCTTCATGTGGCATAAGTTGGAATTTGGAACCTAACTATTTAGTCCACGGGGGTAGATTGTTCTACTTTTACACGGCATGCTTTTTCTGGATATCTTAGTTTTCACTTAAGTTGACTAAATAAAGGGTTTGGTTCAAAATTCTAACATACATCGCCTGAAGAAGGCTGGTGTATACAATGTCTGAAATGTCGTGAATATAACAATAAAGATGAGGACAACAGTCTGAACGATGTAAATAGTGTAAATAGTTACAGTAACTCATCTCAGAAATATAGACAATTCTTTTCCTGTAGCCAGAAATATTTAATCTTTTAGTGATGAAACAAAACTAAATCGAACTAGATGAGTCATAGTGAAACCAGAGGTCAGTGAATAGGAAAAAGACCACGTTTATCTTCGTTGGGGTCAGATGCAGCTGGTGTTAAAATAAATGTATGACTGGATATGGCCTTAGTATTTGCAGTGCTGCAATATATGACATCATTTGAGAGAATAAAACTTTCAAAATATTTGTTTTAAATATATCTTATCCCTGATATCATGGGCTGCATGAACAATTAGAATATTATGTGTCCGGATCTCATCGATATATTTAGAGAGAAGTGGATTCTATTGATTTAAAGACATTTTGTTCAGAATAGTTAACATATGAAGGTTATAATGAAAGAAAGATTCTTTGCAGTTCCAGATAAAAAAAAAAAAAAAAAAAAAAAAAAATCAATAAGAGTACATTTTCTTAAATAAGTTTACTTGAGCGTGCAAGTTGGTAGATGAAATAAACACTGTTTAAAATAAATGGAGCATCTATTCAAATATAGGTATCCACTAAAAATAAAGTTTGAAGTAATAAAAATATTTTTTTTTATCCCAACTCTCTCCAGGCTGGTTTTCAGTTCAGAGTTTTTCCTTTTCCAAGACCAGTTTCCACCCAAGGATATAGAACCCAGTCTGTCCTGCTATTTACCCATAGCTAGGAGAGAGAAAAAGAGGATTCGTACCTTTCCCAAAGGTATTAGCATGTAAGTGAAAGTAATGGATCTGACTGGAATTTGAACTTGACTCTTCGATTCCTCAATCTGAGCCACTATCCATTACTTCACCACGCCTCTGTGGCACAGTCGATAGTAATGGATAAAAATATGCCAGAATAAAAATTAAAATCCATTAATTCTTTAGAAATTGCTTTATGTTTGGAAAGCACAAAACTAAGCAGATATGCCTTTCGAGGAATCTGAATGAGTCAGCATGCTTTAAAAGGCAAATAGAACCTTGTTTGATTGCAAAACTATTTTTTTCAATCATTTCCCCACAAGCAAGGCAAGAGAGCCACTAAGACTCAAGGAGTTACTAAGTATTAGAGAATACGAGAAAAACTACTATGAAGGAGAGAGAACCAATAAAAGAACAGGAATTAAGAAGAAAGACGATAATGATTGATATTGCCTTTAAATTTTTTACGATCAAAATTGACTGGGAAGCAAGAAACCAAAAAAGTTCTACAAGCAAGAAGTGTGGTAGAAGCCATTTCAACAGTAAAATGATGAGACCTTGCCATGAATCTAGTATTGCACTTAAATTCAAAATCTAGGTACCATAGTATCATAGGTTCATCAGAATAATTACCATGAAAGTATTTATAGGAAAAAAAAAAAAAAAAAAAAAAAAAAAGCACTGGGAAGCTATGTTACATTGGTGGGAAAGGTACTGAAGCTGAGATGCCAGGTCAGGACCAATAACATTGCAGATTCTTTGGATTTTATCAAGAATCTTGAAAATATATAGCAGGACCACCAGACCAGATGTGGCAGCAATATTCAAAGCAAGGATGAATGGTAAACTTATAAATATGTAAGATAAATTCTAGCAAGAAAAATTGTCTAGCATGACAGTGAACTATCTGCAGACTTAACACTTGATTCCATATAATTATTCCACTATATGTCAGCTGAAATTGTAGTCACTCTCATGGAGATGAGCAGCTGCCATGCTGATGCTAGGTAAAAAGGGTTCTCTTAGATGATTAAAAAAGAGCAGTTTCCTTTTTGAAAGTGGGAAGTCAGATAAAGATACTCCAGATGAGTCAAGAGAGGAATTTATGAGCAAAACATTCTGCTTTATCAACAGATGGTAACAATCAAGTGAAGAAAGGAGGAATAGAAGACTTTGTAGCCAAATGGTCAAAGCACAACTGGATTTTTTTTTTTTTTTTTTAAATTTTATAGCAAATTTTGATAATATATAATTCCTTATAAAACAGTATACATGAATGGAGATGGAATATACATACATATACTAGCAAAAACACACACTACACAAAACTGGAGATAGGTATAAGAAGATACATGGGTCATAAAAAGATAAGACTTCTTTCCTTTGACCAATCCTAATTGTTTTATTACCCCGTAAGCAGAAGAATACTTTCACCACCAGTCCAAGAAAAATTTGGGTTACTACTACACACAAGACAATGGTTAAACATTGGAAAACATAAGGAAAATTAATTCCTTTTAATAATATGTGGAAATAGTCACAAAACCGGAAACCTGTGTTGCAAAAATATGGAAAATAAAGTATAATATATATTTTTAAAAAATCTACATTATAACCAAAAATGTTTACGGTATATATCTTGAAGAGAAGAGAGAGAAACTGCAAACAGGGGTCATAAACAATATATATGCCTCCGAAAAAATAAATTTCAGTCGAGCACTTTGGAGAGAAAATGCTAATTTGTAAACAATGACTGCTACTGCTGATAATGCAAAGCTCTTCTATGAATTGAGCACTCTGAGTCACTGGTGTATTTATTCAAATACATAAAAATTCACCTTCCTCTCTGGTGAGAGCAAATAGCTTAGGGGAAAAATCTCCAACTGATGTCAAATCAGTCGGGTTTCAATCCTGGCTTGAGGCAATTGGATATCTAGCCACAGTGATGAGGTGTGATACAGTGAAACAGTGTAGATGACTCGTGTGTGTGTATATATATATATATATATATATATATATATATATATGTGTGTGTGTGCGCAATTCTTGTAAGGATTAAATGTTTATATTAGTTATATACAGAACTCTTTGGAGAATTTAAATCAATTTTTTTTCTTAAACAGGACTCCCAGTTACTGAAAATCTCTCTTAATTGTAAAATAAGGAACGTGATAAAACCCAAGACATTATTTAATTAGAAAAAAAAAAAAAAAAAAAAAAACTTAATTGCTTTTATGAATAAAATGTTATGGACAGTTCTCTTAAGAAATTTTTTTTTTCAATGAATAATGAATTTTTTTTTGTTTTCATTTTTAAAAAATTTTAATTCGAATAATTTATAAAGTTTCAAATCTCTTAACATTCTGTACTAATTTGTACTGGTTAGGTTAAATTGTTATTAAGTAAAAAAAAACTAGACTTACTAATCAAAAAAGGAAAAGTTTACTATAATTCAAAAAACCCCTTTATTTAAGAATTTAGAATATTTTTTTTATGTATATAAATATACCAATTTTTGTAAATAGAGATGTCCTTACAGAACATTATCAAAAAATAAGAGTGCTAGCTATAGTAAATTTAAAGCCAGAGTACCTAAAATTCAATAAAACAGACTACTATTTTCCTAAATTTTCAAGATTACCGAGTAGTTAAAAAATTATGTAGGGTGCTCTCATTATATTCATCAAGTAATTTTAAGCTATGTTCCTCTTAGAAAAAATTAGTTAAATTTCTCTAACATCAGGCTGTCAACACCTCATCAAAACACACACCTCCATGTTTATTAATTCACTTCTGCAATATTTTAAAATAAAATTAAGTAACATTTGTTTCAATTCAGATTGATTAAACTTTAAATCATCTAATCTTCCTCAAATAAAGTTTAAGAAAACTATATTTTAATTTTGAAAGATTTAATAAAAGGAATTACATTCTGCTAAGAGAATTGTAAATATGGCTAGAATGTCATTTTTAGCCATTAAAAAAAAAAAAAAATTTCAATCAAAAAGTATTTTATTTATTGGAAATATTAAATTTAATCTATTAGCTTGAAATTAAAACTAAAAAGCTTCAGGAAAGATTGATTTTAAAGCTTTTTTTGGTGGTACATTATATAAGTTTATAATCGTCATAAAGGATCCATTTGTCATCACAAGTCACTATTCAATCAAGAAAAGGATCATTTGAATTTTACAGATTCAGCATCTATCACATTTCAAAACATTAAAAGCCTTTGACTTTCATAGTAGAACTTCAGAAACCAGCACCATACTGTCCAATCACAAAATGGATCCCTCACCCCCAGGATTTCGTAATGTTGGCAGTAGTTTGAGAAGCATTATGACCAAACTTGAACTTATGCAAAAAGTTAATGCATCACTTTTTCATGTTCAAGAATGCGGGTATACAAGTTAAATTCTGAAAGAGTTTGATATACAATTAACAAAGAGGCCACTTTAATCATTAGGAATGGGTAATATATTTTTGTGCAACTATTATAATATATTAAAACACAATTAAAAGGTTTATTCTAGAATTGGACATTATTTTCTAAACAACTTCATATTTTGTCTGTTTTACAATATTATTATCTTTTGCAAATTTCCATCATTGGCTTATTATATTTAGCAAGCAAAGAACTTAGAGGTTGGTTCTGATGAATAGCAAATTCAATATTTATCTAATTGTGTAACAAATAGTAGAAATATACACACAGGAACAAAATCTCAAAAGTTCAGTTCTTTGTTGTGAATAGTTTTATATAATTTTAATTTACTAAATGGAGACTAGCACAAGGATACAATAGTGGAGGCCCTCAAAACTGATTTTCTTTGCACTTGTTAATTTGTCCATGAAACTAGTTTGTTAGCCATTATTTACCAAATCTGGCACAAGTATAGAGCATTCAGCAAGGATTGAACTCCCTACATGGTAATGACATGATAATGCAACTCCCTAATCGTTACCCGACAATGAGGTACCCTGTGTATATTGTTTTATATATCAAACAGAGAAATATAAGTGGTGGTGGTGGGTTGAGTGTCCTTCAAAATTAAAGCAAAAACTCTACTGGATGGTAAAAACTGGTAGTTTACTTGTGATATTTGGAATAGGAAATAGTTGTTACCATCTCTTCTTCCTTTATCAACAACGAACTCCAAGTTGTTCAAAAAGGTTAAAGTTCAGGAATCTAGACTTCCTGAAGTTCAAGCCAACAACATGACAAAGTAGTGGGGTGGTCGAGAACAGAGAAAGGAATAGCATTTATTGCTGAGGAAGGAGTCTTACACACATACAGAGAAAAATAAGTTAATACATGTAGTTAGCTCTATGTCTAGCATATTCCGTTTTCTTTTTTTTTGTTTTGTTTTTTTTTTTTTTTTGTTTTTTTTTTTTTAAATGATTTATGCCTTCGGGACATAAGCAATCATGACTCTCCACAGTTTTTATTTTTATTTTAAATCATTTGTGAATTGCCAAGAGCACTTGGGAAAGATTGTGAAATGGTTTCACCCTTCTTCATGACTTTGAATTCAGATTTGTTGTTTTCCTAGACTGGTTAGAGTGAGCTGCCTAACCCAAGTTTAGGCAGCTCAATCAGCCCTGCTATTCAACCCAGAGCTAGGAGTGAGAAGAGATAGGTTCCTGCCTTTTCCTCAAGCCAGAGTTTTAACTAGACTCATCAGTTACCCTTTTTCATGTTCATAACCTTTATACCACTTGACATTTCTCACAACAAAAATAGATCAAAGTGTAGTACCAGGTAATAGAACATCCAATGAAATTCAAAATCACCAGCAATGAGAAGTTTGCAAATCATTACACAATTGCAGGCATGTGTGAACAAACTAGATGGTTACATTTTTATGAGTTCAGGTACAAAACAGTGTGTTTTGTAGTGGCTTATTTAAGCAAAAGATGAATTTAATACTGACCATGGACATCACTTTGATGCAAACACATTTAGAAAATGCAAATATCTATTGTCTACCATCTTCATGTCCTTGTCTCCGTGTGACTCACAATTATAACACCAACCGCATATAGAGGCCATGAATCAAATTCAACAGTACCTGAGAATTGTGACTGTGAAAGCATTTTTCTCTCTCTCTCAATGTTTGCTCTTTACAGAACTTTTCCTCAACCACTGATTGAACCATTAACTGCTTAACTTAACCCCCCCCCCAGTGTGTGCACTTACGCCAAAGAAAGAGCAGCTGTAAATACATAAATATTAATGAGTCTGGAATGTAATTACAACATTTAATACTATAGTTATACTACATACCAAACCAGCTATTTAGTCTACCACTTGATCCAATTTGCATGTTAAACACTCAAAACCTGAACTCAGTTTATTATTAACGGCAATCTCATAATAATAGCTTCCTTTGAGAATTTATTAAGTATCAGTTGAATTGCTTTATTCATGGCTTTACTGATTACTATCATGAGACTGGTGGAGGGAGATTGTGGTTTTCAAGGTTTGGTCAAGTTTGTTCCCTTCCTCCTCTCACAGTAAGAATTTAGGTTATTTTTTTAAAAATGATGACCTTAAGAAAATCTAGTTGTAAATTTGCATGAATCCCAACATCTTTATACTTACTTAATCAATGACATTAAATTTGTTTCTAAAAAATTATTTATTAATGAATCAAATGCAGCCTGAAAAATGTAATAAGTGTATTGTACTTGTAAAATCATTTTTAGTTAATGGATAAAGAATGATATTTTATTTGTGCTTTTTAAATAAACTAAACTAAGAAACAGAAGTTAAGTTTGGTATGTACCTATAGAATTTTTTTTTTTTTTTTTTTTTTTTTTTACAAACATTGTGCTAATCCATTTAGTTAAAGCCCAAGTTTCTTATATATATATATATACACACAGACACACACACACAGACACACACACACGTGTGTGTGCGCGTGTGTACATATTTCAAGGAATCAATAAATGTTTATCAACTGATACCAGAGATTTAACGTAATACTGCTCATCAGGGACAGAGGGTCTAATAAATGAAGTCAGTCAGTGGGAAGTCCATGGAATACTTATTGAAAGTTTCCATTCTAGTTATCTATCAAGGAATTTTCCTGAAAAATGATCAGCATCCATAGTGTGAAGAAATAGATCATTTTGAGACCTACAACGCTGAGTAAAAATCGTAAGTGGTAACCCAGATACATACAGACAAGAAATGATCAGCATCAAATGTACCCTTCAGAATAACAACTACCTGACAAATATGACATCAGTGTCTATAGGTGTGAACGGAAGGGACAAGGAAGATCACCAGAAAATTGCCACAGTCTATCTACCTTATGTCAAGGGCTTATTGGAAAAGATTCAAAAGATCTGTGGTTCATACAACAAAAAAATTTCTGAAAATTTCATAAAGTCTGTGGGGGGTGGGGGAGAAAGCAGATGTAAAAAAAATTTCTTACCAAGATTTTCTATAAAAAAAAAAAAAAAAAAAAAAAAAAAGTTTCTAAAATTAAATGAATAAGTTCTGAAAGTTTCATTAAAATCCAACAATTGTTTTTTGTAAGAATTTGAGAGTAAATGTTTTTTCACTGAAAGGAGAAAAAAAAAAAAAAAAAAAAGTGTTAAAATTTCTTTAATTTTTTGTCTCCAGCTGATGCAAAAAAAAAAAAAAAAAAAAAAAAAATAATAATATTGAAAAATCCTTTAGTAAGATAAAGATTTCAATAAAACTTGTTTTATTAAATTTGAGGCACTTTTTCATGTATGGTCATTTTTTAGTCAATCTGTGGAGGTACCTATAACTTTAGGATTTCATTAACAAATACTGCAGTTACTGAAACGTTCAGTCTTGTGGTCATACAAATATATATTTCACAAGCACAACCCTATGATATACACTGTATTACCTTAAATAAATTTTCAAAGAATAAAGATAATGCGGAAAATACCATATTCATATCAAAATATTGGGGGGGGGGGCATTTCTTTAATCAGACCCCCCCCCCACACACACACACATATATATATACATATATACACACTTTTCCTGATCCCACCCCCATGTTGACAAATTTTCAGAACTCTTTTGAACAAAAGAACTGTTTGGTCTAGAAAAAAAAAAAAAAAAAAAAAAAAACCAACAAAGCTGCCTTATAGACAAACAGGAAGTCCCCTCTTCCATGAGAAAAGCAATTTTGTACATTTTAGCTGACTTGCAGAACAACAGATATATTTTTTTTTTTTTTTTTTTTTTTTAAATAGTGTAAATCTTTGACAGTTTCATTCTACAGTAGTTGAAAACAAAAAGGAAAAAAGGAGGTGCTGTCAAATTTGTAAGAGTTTATACAGTGATATGTACACCGTGCACTGAATTGTTTTTTTATTACCTTTTATTCCAATTGCCTGCTTACACAGCTTTGCTATAGCAGTTGAGAGATTACCAAAGTTGACTAGAAGAATAAAAAACAGCATTGATGCTGACAATTCTCAGCATATTTTGGAGATAAGCCATTTATTGTAATTCAGGTTGTGCATGTAGAGCTTTCACTGGCATAAGGATTACTCGTATGGATATCAGTAAATCAAGTTGAAATTTTGACCAAAGCTTCTTCTCTTCATTTTGTACTAATAAACTTAGGAGAGACAAATTCAGTTCCTCCCTCCACTTTAATACGCCAGATAAATTGTTAAAAACATCTTTTCAAAAGCATGTCACAAAGACTAATCGCCAGGAGAGCTAGTGAATGAATGAATACTTTGACTTCCTTTTAACTGCTTTATCTGCCTAGGTAATAGAAAGAAAAGGAAAAAAACACCATTACCCTCATAGTCAACCTCAATAGGCAAGAATAGATAATTTCTGGATCAGCCTTGATCAAGTACTGTGTAGGTCATTTTTTTTTTTTTTTTTTTTAAAATATCAGGAGCAAATATTTTTAAAAAAATTGACAATATAAAATTAATAAATTGGAATTTTAAAAACTTCTGTAAATTGGTAAGTGGTGCAAAAAATACAATAAAAACAATAGACATCTGTAACAGATTAATGGTTAAGAGAACCACTGATAATTCAGAGTGATCTTCCCTACAGGATAAATTGCTATGGCCTTGTGCCAGACTAAGCTAAGCAAATATCTATATAGATAGCATAATATTTAGTAAATTTACCTTACAGAGTAAGATAGCTCAATTTTTTTTTTTTTTTTACTATTGTGGCCTTGTACTAGTCTCAGCTAATGCTAATAATGAAATTAGTCATTTCTGTACAGGAAATAGTAATCATTCATTGACTGATGTCTTAGTGTTACTGTTGGTTGAAATTTCTGAAACCTTTTTCCTAAAACAGTTTTTCAGAAAATTATATTTATCAAGTTCATTGTTATTGCTATTTCTGGCACTAATGGCAGTTTCCTTCCAAACCATTTGTTTTTGGTAGTGTTGAAAGTTAAAATATTTAAGCATCCACATTTAAAAATCAAAGTTTCCCATGTCAACTATGGAATATTGCGTTTGATTCACATGACAAAATTCCTCTTTTGGATTGTCTTTTAGAAATACAAATAAAACACAAGAAATTCAAATTACACAAAATGTTAAGAGAGAGATATCTCAAACTGGTCTTGTATAACTAATCTGTCCTTAGGCAAAATGCCTAGACAGATTTCAACCAGAATTAGGAATAAAAGTCTGTGTGTGTGTGTGTGTATATATATCTCTTATTACTTTAAACATTATTTTTAGTGTTGACATCCCTGTTTTTTATTTTCTTAAGTGAAATTAATATCAACTGGCCTAAATCAATAAACCCTACAAAAGAAAAACCTCTGACAAGAAAAGTAGTTAATTGAACCTGGTTTTATCATGATGGTCTCTCATGGCTTTGGTTATAACGGTTGATGCCCTGATGGAAAAAAAGGGATAGATGTTTAATTCTTGTTGGGAGGCACATTTTTCTTCAGTAGGACTTCAGTCTATTGCTGGTTGATATTAAAGAAAAAAAAAAAAAAAAAAAAAAAATCACAAGATGTCAAGTCAGGTGAACCCGGTGGTCATTTCAACAGCACATTGTCACCCGATCCAACTTCCTGGTAGATTCGCATCGAGATAAGTCTGCACAATTAACTTAGTTTTTACACATTTTGTTAAAATTTAAGCTCATTTGAGCAAGAATTGGCTATGAGACTACAAAACAATGTCAATTTTTTGGACACACTGTATAACGAAAATTCAAGGCTAAGGACATATATTTCTTTTGATATCGTATCAAACAGCAATAGAGAATTTGCTTTATATCATTTGCCAACAGACACATATGGTTATAAAGCATTTTATAAATGGTAGTAAGCTTCACTAAGCAAGATGTAGTCTTAATTGCAATTCTATGAACATATCCAAGAACATTAGACAAAGAGAGCAAAAATATTTGAGATTTGTTCAAATATTGAAAATTACATCCAAGAGGGAAAAAAAAAAAAAAAAAAAAAAAAAAATTAATATTAAATCTATCTGAAATAATTATTTGGAAACAGTGATCATTAAGTCAACAGGCCAACAGCAAAGATTATAAATCAAATTATGGAAATTGCAAGAAAATTTCAATCTTGGATTTTAATGGAATACTTCATAGAAAAAAAAAAAAAAATTTTTTTAAAATTTGAATACTAGTGAGAACCTCTTATTACTAGAGAGTTCATGATGTAATTCATGCATGTTGTGGAATTCAACAAGTAATCTTTTCTCTCTCATAAAACAAAAATCATTTTATAAATATGCTGATAACTTGGGGGTGGGGGATTCAGTTTTTTCTATTTTCAGATCTCAATGAAAATATATTTAGATGACACTATTTACATTACTCAGACTATTGTCCTCATCTTTGTCACCATATTTATTATGTTTCGGCTGTTTATGCTCCAGCCTTCTTCAGGTGGTTAGAATGCTGAACTGAACCCTTTATTTCGCTCACTGGGGTAGACTGTTCTAGTGCCATGTTTAATGGATGTAAGTTATCAGTTATCTCCTGTTAATTCCCCTCTGTATGTTCTCCACTGCCTTAACCGGGTATTGAACTCACACTCTTTGGGTCCTGCCACTGGATCTAACTAACGCCTTTATTTTTTCCTCAAGGACACATAGCATAGTGGATAAAGGTGTTAAATCCAGTGACAGGACTCAAAGAGTGTGAATTCAATGCCCGGTTAAGGCAGTGGAGAACTTTGAGAGGGGAATTAACAGGAGATAACTGATAACTGACATCCATTAAGCATGGCACATGGAACTAGAACAATCTACTCTACCCCAGTGAGCGAAATAAAGGATTCAGTTCAACATTCCAACCACCTGAAGAAGGCCGAAGCATACAACGGCCGAAACACCGAAATAAATATGACGATAAAGAGTACAATAGTCCA
>OZ010599.1:4729358-4744358 GCA_963932145.1 Acanthosepion lycidas | reverse complement strand
TGATACTCTATTAATATATCCTTATAAGACTGTTTAATTTATCTACAAGATCAGGTAAATCAAAGTCAAACACAATAGAATTTACATACAAAATGGAAGGAAACAATACTTTATATTTCCTAGATATGCTACACCGCATTAACAGCAGCTTAAAACTCAGTGTCGTGTCCACTGAAAATCAACTAATAAAAATGATCTAATAAATTTCTATTCCCATTGTAAGAACAAAATAAATTCTAGAATAATTATCGGATTCTACTTAATAGCACTTAGAATTTGAAGCCCTCAATGTTTACGTGAAGAAGAGAAATATAATGAAAATACTTTCAAGACCCTCCAATATTCTCTTACATATCCAATGTGAATGCTCATAAAATAGAAAAGTGGCCCCTCCTGTTAAACTCAATCAAAAAAATATATTATCCTACTCACAAACTCTAACAAAATTACAATTGAAAAGAATTTATCTCAACATAAAATTTGTTACAACTACATCTAAAACAAAAGATTTAATCAATGCAAAACAATAAGCCAAAACTTGAAAGGAGAAATTTTCTCTCATCCACAAGGATTGCCAGTGAGAATATACTGGAGAAACCTCAAGAGGTTTAAACAAAACAGAGACCTTTTAAATAAAAGATTAAATGCATTAGTTCCTCACTGTAATGAGACTGACCACAATTTTGACATAAATATGCTCGTCTAATTAAAAGAGAAACACTTCACTAAGATGAAAAGGTTTAGAAAGTGGTTAAATTTCTAGTTCATCCAATCCATAGTAAATTTGCATCCAGGTTCTTACATTTCCCCATTCTTGGCAAATCTTCAATGTGTGATATTTAACAACAATTGATGATTGAAACCAAAAAAAAAGAATCTAAATGAAATTGGTTAGTTTATAGACCAAAAAGATTAAATTTTTTTGTTTTTTCTAAATTTAAAAATTTTCAATGTCTCTCGTTTGTGTGCATGTGCAGTCACATCAATGTAAACAAACCTAGTCTGATGAAGTCCTAAGGGATGAAACAAATAATATTAAAACTTTCTCCATCTTGACAGTTGTAAGTATATAAAATGATTAAATTTGATAAATTAGTAGATATAAAAAAAATGATTAAATATACATTCTGTAATAATACAATCATTCTTGCCTGGGCTCTGATTAGTGAAAAATCATGAAACTCTTGATTCAACCTCCAATTAACAAATTATTTCTGATGTTATTATACAATGGCAACAACAATATGTTAAAAAGTACTTGGTACAATGCCCTTCCTAAAATCTTAACATTTTTTGTTTTATTTAATTTTAGAAAGGCTTCTTGTTTGAGCCAACTTTTCAGTATTCTTGTGTATGTATTGGGAGTGGGGGTTATATGCCAGATATGCACTGTTAGAGAGAATTAGAATGGTGGAAAGCAGGAGATGACATCAGACAAACCTTCACAAGAAGAGGGAAAGGGAAGGAAAAGATCAGCTGAAACAAATGAACAAGTGTATCCATTTCAGAAATCAATTGCTGCACTGTTGATGAAGATCCTGGGAGATGCAAGGAAAGCTATTCAACTTCATTAAGCAGTTGATGGTGTGCCAACAAGGCGGTTGTGAAAGTAGGCCACGGTCAGTCAGCTTCAGAAAAAGCAGACTATACAGGCAGGGCAGTCATGACGGTGTGTGTGTGTGTTCTAACAAAATATTACGATGATTACTTTTTCTGAGTTGGAAATAGAATTGAATTTGCTAAATGTCAAGAATTACCAACTCGATTTTTTTGTACCAATTGCATATAAAAGGTAAGTATAAAGTTGTTCAATGAATGTATAGCAAACAAAACTGTCCTTGTGTAGAATCTCTAAGAAATATAACAATACAAGATCAAATAATTTATTTGATCTCAATTGCTAGAGTTGAGCAATATCTTGGGTAAACAGTTGATTTTTTTTTTTTTTTTTTTTTAATTATTATTAATGACATATCCTTTCAGGATGTAGGCAATCATGACTCTCCACACGTTCCTTTTCTTTATCTGCAAAATGTCACAACTTCTGGGTAAAGATAGTGGGTCAGTTTCCAGTCATCTTATCCAGTTTTGAATTCAGAGTTTTCCTTCTTCTAGATTAGATGCCACCCAAGACTAGAGAGCCTAGTCTACACTGCTATTTAATCTATGTCTAGAAAGGAATCAACAGATTCATGCCTTTCCTAAGAAAAGACTAGTCTGGAACTTGAACTCAGCTCAGATTCCACTTCCTGTGTTGATGGCCATCACAGACTCCCCCACACCCTGGAGTAGGTAACCATTAAAAAAAAAATTCCATAAAGAGAAAATCGTGGGGGGAAACCAAAAACCAAAACCAAAAAAACAAACAACTACTTGAAATCAGAACAGTTATTGGTTCTTTATTAGCCTGGCAGTAGTTATATGCTTTTTCTTCTTAAGGTTTTCCTATTTCTCATTCTTTCACACTCAGTAGCCCCACCCCCTTCAGTTTTAGTGGCTTTATTGCCTTGCTTAGGGTGAAATAATTTTAAAAAAAAAAAAAAAAAAAAAAAGTTATAAAAAGGTGACCATTTTTTTTTTTTTTAGTGTTGAGAAGGAAGATACATGCCTATATTTCTTAGGAAATGGCAACCATCTTATGCCAAATAATCTATAACAAGAAAAATCATATTGAAACATAATTTAAATTAGAAAAAGAATCAATTTATTTAAGGCAGTATTTGTTCCTTAAGCAGTTTACAAGAAGGTTATCTGTGGAAATCCATTTTTTCCACTTTTGACCATCAATGAATGCTGCACTGATATTGTTTTCAGCCTTTCCATCATAACATGCTAGTTACAATTCTTTTTTTTTTATTTTTTTATTTAAATCACTTTTCTTTTTAAATTGAATAATGATTTGGGGAATGGACTGCAAAATTAATTGTGCCTTGAAGTATTAAACAGTTAACCCCAATCATGCAATGCTTTTGAGAAAGTTTTAAAAAGGGTGAGAGTAGAGGCTGAACAAAATTAATTATCTTCACAATAGAAAATTACCAAATTAGGAGCACCATTAAGTTTTCTATTTGTCAAATGTACAGAGAATAGAACTATTGTGTAGCACAAGAAACCAAGAGTGGAATGCTTTTAATGGCTACAAGTGGCTCAGGTTTTTCTGATTTTTACATTCCATATTAAGGGGGGGAAATTTTGCAAAAAACAAAAAATGCTCAACTATTATGTAATATCAATCCTTCTACATACCAGTCAATGCTGGACAATTTCCTCCCAGATGGAGGAGGCTTGAGCCAATGGAGATGTAGTTCTACAGAGGGATGCTGAGAATGCTATGGATGGGACATGTGAGTAACTAAGAATTTTTAAGAAAATAAGAAAACACAAATTTGCAGAGACTTGACATTTATGGGGCATGTGGTGAGGAAAGAAGGCTTTGAGAATTTGATAATCACGAGTCATGTCAACAGCAAAAAGGGCAGAGGAACTTTACTAACAAGTATGTATAAAAAGGATGACAATACGAACAGGGATAGTAAGTGGTCAAACAGTGCTGCAAGGGCTAGGAAGTTGTGGGGAGTCATGATTACTCATATCCTGATGGGATATAGAATATAAAAAGACAAGCAAAGTAAATCAGTTTTATATTAAATAAGGTAAACATAATGGAAAAAGGAGCAAATATTTCTATAAGCAGAATAAATTACTTTTATTGGATAGAGGCAAGTAGACATGACACTATTGGCACTAAATATCCTAGCTTTAGTGTACATAGAGTGCACCAAACATCATTTCTCTGAATCTATTCCTATATTAAAGTTTAAATTATAATTTGCTGGAGGCAACCATAAGATCTATGATAACAATTTTATCTCTCACACTTCTTGCTTGTGTAACTCTCTTCCAAAGTGTCATCTTCAGTCTTTTTGGATCGATTCAAACTTTATAAAATGGTAAATAATAAGGATTTCCTTATAGTTGTTTCACGTATTTTAATAATTTAGTAAAGGTTTATAAATTTATGAATAAAAATTTGTTTTCATATTTTTTCTTTATAAATAGTTAAAATATTGCATTAGTTTTAATTGTATTAGTTTTTAAGGATGTTGTAAATATAAAATTATTCTTGGAAAACAAACAATCTATCATTTTTAGGTTTTATCACAATTCTAATAATCACACTGCCAAAGAGTGAAGGTAGTTAAAACAATAGCAGTGTCAAAAAAAAAAAAAAAAAAAAAAAAAAAAAAAAACAGATTTTTTTGGTGGGTGGGGGTGCAAAAGGACCAAAGTTTACCACATTTTTTCTCTTACTTTCAGTAACCCCTTGCATCTTAGTGACTATATAACCTTGCTTGGGGTGAAATGATAAATAAAAAAAAAAAAAATATCACACTTTGAAAGAGGAGGCTGAAGAGTAACCTATGACTATGTAAGTCTTCAGTAAGAGGACAAGTTAAAACTGTTTTAACATACCTAAATACAATAATCAATGTTCTTTTTTCACTGACTATTAAACAGCAAGTCAATTGGAGAAGTATTTTTCTTTTCTTTTCAATACTAACAAAATACAATTAAGTGTTAAGAAAAGAAAGAAAAAAAAAGAAAAGAAAAAAAAAGGAAAGAAAGAAAAATACTAAGGCATATGCAAGCTAAAATTATATGCATACACATTCACCGATTTAATTTTAGAAAGTTAAAGCAAAAACAAAAAACACGCAACACACAAAAGCAGTTGCATCATGATGCCACACAAACACCTTTCACCATGATAGCAAGTAATATTGTTGATTAGAACAACCAGTCATTTTTGGTAAGTTATCTCGGACTTGATTAGTGTGTGTGGGGAGGAGGGTTAGAAAAATAATCTACCCACACACACAAAAAACTGATGTAATAGTTCTTGCTATTAAAGTTACAAATGTGCAATTCTGAGTGCTGTATAAATTTCAAACCTGATATTTTAAACCATTTAAGAAGAAACAAAGATGTTTAACCCAAATAATAAAGTAAAACATATATATATTGAGAGAGGAGGAATTCAAGAGTTTATTGCAAAAAATGCAGTGCAATTCTGTAAGTACCGACTTAAAAACAACATATGTATTAAAATAGTTAATATTATGTAATGGTATAACAGTTCTTAGTCAAGAACCAAACATTATTAGAATAGCAAAGTTATTCTCATATTATGTCAAATCTTTTCCAAATGACATTTCATGAACATTGAGTGCCAAATTTGAAGAGTTGAGATATATAATTTATCTCCAGGAAAATGTATAAAATCTTACCCTCACACACAGGACACATTATTAGTTATACTCTTCTAGTAATGGTTTGGTCCTTTTCTTTGTATTCAGAACCACCCCAATTCTTTGTGAATACCTATATTTCAGTAGACTCAGTTTATTTTAAAAGTATTATATTTTGTCTACCAGCCTGCACATTTGAGAGCTTATTAATGCCCAACAACATGACAAAATATAATACTGTTAAAAAAAAAAAAAACCCCACAAAGCCTCTACTCAAATATAAATATCCACTAAAAATGTGTAAAGTAATAAAAATATCTATGATGGCTGTAATTTGATTTTGAGGAATGTCAGCCCTTGATCCATCTTCAAATAAAGGCAGTATGGATTCATTTTTCATCCACCCAGGGTGTTACATTCCCTTGTGGAAATATGGCAATGTCAAGCATCTTTTGCAGTAGTTTTAATATAAATGCTATATAACATGTAATGAATGACATTCCCATGTAGAGCCTGATCATTTTTGAGGCTTGCCCTACTTTTTATATATATATATATATATATATATATAAAAATCACCATTGGCTTCCACAACAGCCTCTAAACAACTTTGGAATCTCCTGCAACTCTTCTGGACGGTCTCCTTGGTGAATGCTACCAGCATTCTTGCCTTCTTTTACGTTCCAAATAGTTTTGGTTGTCTTTTGTACAATTGCGCTGCACACAATGATCAAGGAGGTTACAAGTCTGGGGAGTTAGGTGGCCAGATGTAAGGGTGATGTGTTTGCAGAAATTGTCCAACAGCCATGACTGGATTCTCCTGCTTGTGTGTCATGGTGCAGAGTCCTGTTGCCAGACAGCCCTCGAGCAGCCACCCTCTTAACCCAAGGCAGCACTACCACCCTAGCTATGGACCTGATTGACTTGGAGGGATTGTTTTTAATCATGCAAGTTTCCCCACAGACTTTTTCAAAGAATTCCTGGATTTTTCAAGGTCTATGTTAAGTTTTAAAGACTGAAACTGGTGTGCACGCATGCACACACGAAGTGAATGGTCATCAATTCA
Organism: Acanthosepion lycidas; assembly: GCA_963932145.1. Lineage (NCBI taxonomy): Eukaryota > Metazoa > Mollusca > Cephalopoda > Sepiida > Sepiidae > Acanthosepion > Acanthosepion lycidas. The sequence continues at coordinate 4,738,043 of OZ010599.1, read as the reverse complement.
AAAACAAATTTAGTGATTTATCTTTTTTAATAGTTTGAGAGATGAGATGTTCAAGGAAAAGCTACAGTTGGTTCTAATAATTCATGTCACATGGATCAGTTGAAAGCAGTGAAGAAATCAAAGTATTGAAGGCACAAGTGAATGCACACCTGGTCATGTAATGTATTTTGTGAAGCATTTTACACAGTTTGGAGCTCTACTAGATTTGAAAATTTTCAATTACACACTAATTCTTACTGCTATGCATTTCTGCAATCTAGACTACTCATGGTTTGTGAATGTCACAAAAATTCTTGCTGAACATTTCCAGCGAAGTTATTTATGGTGATTTTAATAAACAGAACTACAAACAGAAATTTTCATAAAAAGATGACATTTTAGATACTATTACTTACTCATGGCTTGTTGCCCATCGCACAGAACACAATGATGGTAACATTTTTTTTTTTTTTTTTTTAAGTTCATCTAGCTTAGCATTCAGCTCCTCTTGCAATTTTGATATCTCTATGAATTTGTCATTTCCAATAAGTGTGAAGTTCCGAGTCTGCATAGCTGTCAGCTAAATTGAACAAATCTTGTGTGCAGTTTTCAAGCTTGTGTTTCCTGGTTTTCAGTTCTTCAATTTCCATCTGGCATTGAAAGCACTATAGAGGAGACCCTCAGTCATGGGAACATTCCCAGCACCTCCAATTAGTCCATGATAATATGCTCTGCAACCAGAGCCTGCTGTTTCATACAGTCAGTGAAAATTTCCTTATTGACAGAGAAACCTCTCTCCAGCAGTCTGCAAATAACTTTCCAGTTTATAATATTCTTTGTTGCTAGACAAAAGAGTAGAACAATGTGTCCAGATGGTCTTCAAGGTTGCTGAAATTCTTGAAAGCAATACTTCCAGCAGCCTCCTTTTTGAACTGACTGATGAAGTCATCACAGACTTGCTGATTTGTTTTCTGTCCATGATGAAAAGACTTTTTTAGATGGTCTTCTGTGCCAATTTTTTTTTTTTTCGGAAATGGATCCAGGGTTCAGTCATGCATGTGATCACAAAAGAGGCTATCTACGGGGACAATTTGTCCAAAATTTCTATATTGATGGCAATGAACATTTGCAATTCTGCATGCAAACAGATCTCTTGTTGACATTTCCTGCTTTAGATAAATTTTGCATAGACCAATCTGCCAGAAATCCACAAATCTTTGCAGCATCTTTATGCATGTTTGGGTTTGACAAATTCTTACAAATTCATTTAATTTGAAAAATGTAATTATCTTTTTAGTGTGATCTTCCTTTACAAATGCTAACAGTTTTAAAGATCATCTGCAAGAAAAGCTTATTGCTTTCATATTTTATCAGAAATGGTTCCATGTCTTTTGGAACAGACACAAAAATCTGCAGTTTCACTGGAAATAAAACATTCATGTTTGACAGTACTGTAAAGAAGGTCTGGAGACATTCCATTTTTTTTTTTTTTTTTAAATTCACAAATTTGATAACATCTAGCCAAATGTCTAAGAGTCATTTATTTGTTGTACATTTTCTAGCCATCTATGGCAGAAACACAAAAGTAGGTACCTTCACTTTTTTGCTGAAAAAAACAGCATAGTATGAAGAAAAAAAAAAATGGACCAAACTTAAAGTTTTATCATCAAAATGTTTATGCCATTATTAAAAGGAAAGACCAAAGTATTTATTATTAAATTTTTTAATCCTAACACGTTTGAAATTTTGGTTAAAAAAAAAAAAAAATCTTGTCTTTTTTGCATCAGCAGTCGACATAATATTTACAATTAGTGTTTAGTGCCTTTTTCCAGTGAAAAAACAGTGATTGGAAATTCTTGCAAAATCAAATAATTGTGGGATTTTAATGAAACTTTCACAACTTATTGACAAATGGATAAAACTTTTGAAATTTAAAAAAAAAAAAAAAAAAAAAAAAAAAAAAAAAAATCCTGGTAAAAATATTTTTTTTTTGTTATATATGTTGCTGCCCATATAAGCTAAAGTTCTGAACTTTGATGAATCACTTATAAACTGAGGGTTGTAGACCCCTTTTCAAAACTAATTTATGAGCTCACTTCAGGCTAGAGGGATTTTCTCTTCTGGAAGGGTTTTATATATTCAATAATAGCGAAATTAACCAATTATAATCTAACTTGCTGGATAATGGCAATCTTACGGCTGACTGATTTTGCTTCCCTTGTGGATACCAGTCAAGGGCCTGCCTGATGACACTAGAAGCAGGCTTGTGGGGTGTGTGGCTGATCCATCTCCATTTCTTGATGTCAATCTCAATTGGGGCTTGCTTGGTCCTGTCCCACTGTTGGTCATTGGACACGACTTCCCTTGTGGATACCAGTCAAGGGCCTGCCTGATGACACTAGAAACAGGCTTGTGGGGTGTGTGGCTGACCCATCCCCATATGTCAATCTCAATTGGAGCTTGGCTGGTCCTGTCCCACTGTTGGTCATTGGACACGACTTCCCTTGTGGATACCAGTCAAGGGCCTGCCTGATGACACTAGAAACAGAGTTGTGGAGAGTGTGGCTGATCCATCCCCATTTCCATATGTCAATCTCAATTGGAGCTTGTTTGGTCCTGTCCCACTGTTGGTCATTGGACACGACTTCCCTTGTGGATACCAGTCAAGGGCCTGCCTGATGACACTAGAAACAGGCTTGTGGAGAGTGTGGCTGATCCATCCCCATTTCCATATGTCAATCTCAATTGGAGCTTGTTTGGTCCTGTCCCACTGTTGGTCATTGGACACGACTTCCCTTGTGGATACCAGTCAAGGGCCTGCCTGATGACACTAGAAACAGAGTTGTGGAGAGTGTGGCTGATCCATCCCCATTTCCATATGTCAATCTCAATTGGAGCTTGTTTGGTCCTGTCCCACTGTTGGTCATTGGACACGACTTCCCTTGTGGATACCAGTCAAGGGCCTGCCTGATGACACTAGAAACAGGCTTGTGGAGAGTGTGGCTGATCCATCCCCATTTCCATATGTCAATCTCAATTGGAGCTTGTTTGGTCCTGTCCCACTGTTGGTCATTGGACACGACTTCCCTTGTGGATACCAGTCAAGGGCCTGCCTGATGACACTAGAAACAGGCTTGTGGAGAGTGTGGCTGATCCATCCCCATTTCCATATGTCAATCTCAATTGGAGCTTGTCTGGTCCTGTCCCACTGTTGGTCATTGGACATGACTTCCCTTGTGGATACCAGTCAAGGGCCTGCCTGATGACACTAGAAACAGGCTTGTGGAGAGTGTGGCTGATCCATCCCCATTTCCATTTCTTGATGTCAATCTCAATTGGGGCTTTCCTTGTCCAGTCCCACAGTTGGTCGATGGAGATGACTTACTGTCACCTGATATTGAGGATGTTCCTGAAACATCAGCTGGTAAATGTTTAAAGTTTCTGGGTGTTGGTCTTGGTTACCTGCCAGGTTTCTGAACCTGAAAGTAAGACTGACTTGACATTGAAGATGCAGATCTTGTTGCAAAGTAAGAGAGCTGTTGATCTCCAGATTGGCCACAGAGTGTTGAAAGTGATATTTGCTTATTAGGAGTTAATTAAAGCAAATTAGATACAAACCTTACTAATTATTAAATCCAGAGGGTGATCTCAAAGTGTATAGTGTGCACACACACAGAGGTATAATATATATTGGATGCACTATAAGTACTTACTGAATGTGTTCCTTTGACTAAAAATAAGCTTATGTAAAGCACAGATGTTGTTGTAAAAATAATTATGGCTGATGTGCTCTTTAAATTCTGGTGTTTATTGCAGTCATTGATTGGAATACAAATTCCTTATATTCTAAGCAGTGATATTATTATATTCAATAAAAAAGAAAAAACATTAATGGGATTTATTATAAATGACTATTTCGAGAGAGAAGGCAGTTATTGGAAATATGAATGTGCATATGTTGTTATTCATGTGCATTGCAAACTTTCAAAATAAAATCCTGTTAGAACTAGAGTTCTGTTAATCTCTCCAGCTTAAAGAATTCTTCAAATGAGCTGCTGCAGATCTTTACAATATAATATAATCTACAGAAAAACAAAAAAACAACTGTTTTAAGAAACTATTTTTGTTAGATGAAATTAACATTTTTTCAGATTGTTGGCTATTTTGAACAAATTATTATTATTATTATTATATAAAAAAATAAATAAAACAAATAAAAATAGGGAAACTTGTTTGTAATATCAAAATAACATAACAATTTCAGTTGTATTTGTTATTACAATTAAATACACTTAAACCTAATTTTCTTTTTTTTTTTTTTTTTTTTTTTAACAATCTTCACCCTGTATACAATGCTGAAGAGCTGCTCAAGAGGGTTGTAGAGTAAGAGACACAGTTTATGGAGATATGTAGGGAAAATTATAGATAGGCCAAGATTGTAGTGATTAGGAAAGTATCCTCTTGGGAGTTGGTTATACACAGTAGTGATTCATGGAAGCTGCTTGTGTGGAACTTCTATCTCACCAATAGGTGTGGCAGGATGGGTCTTAGCTATGAAGATTGGAACTGGTGGAAATATGGAACGTAGTTAGTATGAACATTTTCCATGGAAATAGTGATAGAACAGAGAGGCTTGTGATGTTTTGTCTTTGCTTTAACAAAATGAAAGACCTCCAAATACTTTTTTCACAGAAACCACAAAAGTTACACTTGGAGGGGAGCACAATGATACTGTGGGATAAGATCAGTGACTAAACACTATTTTCCCCAGTCGTTACTATTGGTTATATACTTTACAAAGAACAATAACTTATTTGTTTAACAGACAGCTGTATAGGGATTCCTGAATATGGCTTGTCAAACCACTACCTCATTGTGCTCATATCCACTGTTTGATCTCCATAAATATTCAGTAAACATCAATGAAGATCAATGGGAACATTTCAATAGCTAGCTTTGTACACATTTTCTTGTCAGGCTCGGACACCATTTTGCTAGATTGCTATCTGTAACAAGGGGGGTATAGGTAACTGACTGGCAGGTTCAATTTCTAGTGCAACACCACTGACTTAAGATAAATTTTCAAACAACACCTGAGAGATGACAAATTTGCTTTTAATTGATTTGTTAAATTTTACATGCTAACATATTGAGACGTTTTAATTCAAAGTGACTCAGTTGGATATTTTCATTTTAAAAACTTGAACATTTAGATTGCAAATTTTTGTGATGATTAGGTGTTATGAACACAGAATTAAAAAAGCTGTTCGCCTATCAATCTTGGTACAACAGCAAAGAGGGAAATAGATTTAAATTATTGTATTATTCTGCATAAAGAATTTATTCTGCATGTCAATGGTGACAATTATCCCCTCACCAAAAATTGATGGAAAAAAAAAAAACAAACAAAAAAACAATTGAGATGCTCACACTCATTCTACTCATAACTATACAGTATTGTATTATCAGAAATGTCTATTTTATGCATGGATTATGTCTTGTCTTTCTGGCTTCTGGGTATGATATATGTAAAATTATGCAAATTGACATGTTAATTCTAGCAGAATTTTGGCAAGAGTGCTCAATAGATAATAAGAGCAATAATAATTATTATAAATAAATATTAAAAATACTTATCTTTGACTGATTAAAAGTTTCACAATGTAGTTGTTCACCAGGGACAAACAGGTATATTGTATTATTGACAGTTTATAAAATCTTATAAAGTATGCTAAGTAAGTTTAAAAAATTTTTTTTGTACTGAAAACCCTTAATCATGTAATAAAATTACCTTCTCAGCATAGTTGCAGTATAAACCACAAGTGGACTGCTGGTTCAGTGGGCATCTGGATGTGCTTGGAAATGAGTAGCCAGCCATTTATATTAGGTTGGCGCAAAAATGTCGTTTGACGTTAAAAAATATGTCAAAAAACGACATTATTTTTGCACCAACCTTATATATCTCTCTCTCTCTCTTCTCTCTATTAAAAGGCAAACCAACTAAAAATCATCCAATGATGCCTTCCCAAATTAACAGAATCATTTTTAGCACAGACAATTCTAAGTGACCTTGCTGATATATACAGTTACAATCAGTAATTACTGAGGTCAATAAATTATCATTGCACAAAAGGCAGGGTCCTGCTACATCAGTTTGTTAATGACAATGATACAAGAAAAATACTGAGAAAAAAAATAAAAAAATGTAACTAATATTCTGACTCCCTGCAAAATTATAAAAATATCTACTATAGATGCAAATAGTAAAAGCAAAAACTAAAAACACACAAACAAGAATGCTTCTATTGAGTTAACCATTAGATCTGTATTTCATTTATTTGTTGATTATTGTTTACAGGTCAGAATTTCTTCTAGAAGTTTGTAGATGAGGATCTGCTGGAAATCAATTAACCCTATTTACATTGATTCTGGCTGAAAACTTAGATTAGCAAACATTCACATCATATGGTGAATTGAAGTTCAGTTCTAAAAGATCTTCATATGAGAAAAAGATTTGGGGTCTTGGCATCATTCCCATATGAAATGTTTTCAAAATAGATGAGCAGAATTTATGAATGTGCAGTAATTATCCATTTAAAGAAAATGTCAGATACTCTTTTAGATCTGAATTTTTAAATTGTACCCATTTCTGAAAGACTGTTTTGATATTTAACTATAAAATAATTTTATTCAGTCACTTTCCCCATCATCATAAGTAGCTTCCCTGTGCCTTTTCTATAAATATTTTCATGGTAATTGTTCTGCTGAGCTTTCCGCTTTGGTCAGTCATGCATGATACACACTTAGGTGATCATGTATCTTTCGATACATGACTGATGAGACAAATTTGTTTTTTCTCACAGCAAGTTGCCATTTCTTTCTATGGTAGACCAGTTGCCGTCAAAGGATATAGAACCCAGTCTGTCTTGTAATTTACCCATAACTGGAGGAAGAAGAGGATTCATACCTTTCCCAAGGGTATCAGCACATAAGTGAATGTAATGGATTTGACTGGAATTTGAACTTGGTTCCCAGATTCATCAATCTGAGACACTATCCATTACTCCGCTGTACCTCCTCTTTGGTACCTTGCCTTTATGGATTTTAGTGTAGTACTAGATTGGCAGCTAGGTCTCATCATTTAACAGTTGAAATGGCTAGATGTAACCCTAAGTTTTATGCTAACAGTTTCTTCTATTGTACTTCTTGCTTGTGGAACTTTCTTCCAGATTCTTGCTTTCAGTTCAAAAATTTAAATGCAATGTCAATCATTATCTTCCATCTTAATTCATGTTCTTGCTCCTTAATAATGTTTTCTTTTATCCATCTTAGTGACTCCTTGTGTCTTAATAGCTTTTTTACCTTACTCGAGACGAAATGATATATATTTTATAAATAATCACTTAATTGATATTTATCAATCAACTGAAATTAGCAATAGTAACTACCATGGATACAGTTCAGCCTTTTTCAGCCAAATATCAAGATTGATATGGTGAAAGGCACTGAGGGTTTGGTAAGGTAACTTAGGGTTACAAGAAAGATATCTGAATAACTTAATAAAAAAAAAAAAAAAAAAAAAAAAAAAAAATGTAACACTTGATGTATAAAAATAATATGATTTACATTATTTATATTTGGACTGATGTCTCCATCTTTGTTATTGCTATCACAATGTTTCGGTTGTTGTGTCCATCAACCTTCCTCAGGTGTATATCAAAAATGATATTGTTCTTAACACAAGGAATATCACTAAAGAAAGTAAGTATTTAAGGAGACAATTCAAGATTTTAAATTCACTGATAACATTTATTAAACTTAATGGCTGTAGAATTTATGAACAAACAATATCTTAAGCAAGCAAGATTAATATGGAAAAGAATAGTACAATTAATATAGCAAAATATCCAATCAAGCATTTAGCAAATATTCTCTTTGAAATGAATAATAGTAAATTACCATGGATATGCTTTGGCTTCTTCCCATGAAATATTAAGCAAAATTAATATGGGTAGATGGATTGAGAGTTAAGTAATTTAGGGGTGCAAGAAAAATGTCTGGATGCAACTTATTATGAATTATGAATGCAATTAAATAAATGAAGGCTTTAAAGGAGCAATGACACTAGAATAGAATCAATTCAATGATAACATTTATTAAAGTTAAAGGGATAGAGTATTTATAAAGAAATGTTTTAAGCAAAAATAATCTGCAAGAAAAAAATTTGTGGGAGAAAAAAAATCCAATCAAGCATTTAATAGGTTTTAAAAAGCAATTGATATATAACTAAAAAAAAAAAAAAAAAAAAAAAATGAAAATTTTGTTCAAAATGAAGTGAAATGTAAATACAGTAAACTAATAAAACATTTTTCCGATACAGTGTAACCCAGATATAAGAAAGTTGCCGGGACCGGAGGAGAAGTCTCTTATATACGGGTTTCTCTTATATACGGGTTTGGTCTATTTTGTTTAGGTAAGTATGGCTCTAATTTGGGACCAGAGAAAATCTCTTATATCCGGGTTACACTGTATTTGTGGAATATCATTTATTTTTCAAACAAAATGTCTAAGTGTATATGTACCTACAAATAGTCCCAAAGACCTTGAAATCATTGATCTTCAGTGGAGACAACTCAAGTGAGAGAAGGGAGTTTTTTTTTTTTTTGTTTGTTTGTTTTTTTTATTTATAGCATATTGGTTTGAGGA
>OZ010599.1:4711858-4724358 GCA_963932145.1 Acanthosepion lycidas | reverse complement strand
TCTGCATGTTAAATAAAAAGGTTCCCTGAAAGTTACAAGGATTGGCAATAACCTGATGAGGACACTATGACTGAAACATGATAACAATAGTGTGTGTGTGTGTGTGTGTGTAAATAATGTAAACAACTATTCTCATCATTTAACCCCTATAATTGAATAACATTTTCATATGAGAAATATACTTTCAATATATTATATAATGGTGAGTATATTTACAGCAAGAATATGTGTGTGTATATATATATATATATATATATATATATATATATATCTCCAAACAAGTTTCATTAAAAAGAACAGACAAGGTCTGCCTATTTAATTTTATTATTATTATTATTATATTTTTCCAATTTTCAGATAAGGTGTTTAGTAATTAAACAGATAGACCATGTCGGATCTTTTTAATCAAACTTGCTGTTTGTTTTATATATATATAGATAGAGAGAGAGAGAGACACATAAATGTGAAAAGTTCTTTGCTCAACTTTTCACCATAAAAATGTATGAGGTTTAATCAAGTTTTGATAAACGAGTTAGGTTGAGAACTTTTCAACTTTTCTTCTTTCAATTTAGAAAAAAATTGCTGTATAAAGAAGGAACAATTTGAAAGATTTCCAAATTAACTTCTCTCTGGAGTTTTAGATTAACAATTTGATAAGATTGGTTTGTCCTAAATCTATCACTGGTCAGAACTAAGTTACCAGTTTTTATCATCAGGTCATTTTCTAAGAAAAAAATAAATACTGCAAATAGTCATTTGGTAGACTACAAAGCTATTAAATCAGTTAGCAAGATGTCTTCATTAATTTGCTTGCATGGCATCTTCCTCTGGAGAGAAAAAGTAAAATTGTTTATTCTTTCTTTTACTTCAATATGTAATAGAAGAGATCAACTGGTTATTTTTCCAACTATTCTATTTTAATTAACAGTGATGGAATGATAATAATAATAATAATAATAATAATAATAATAATAATAATAATAGTCCTGATCATGGTTTGAATGAAACAATTCATGGTTGAAGTAGTGTACTGAACTGAACATTTAGCAGAATTGCAGCAAAGGATGGCCATAGAAGATTAGTAGAGAATATGTCAAAAATAATCTCAAGAATTTAAAATTGAAAGAAGACATGGCCTTAGAGTAGTCTGAAGAAGCACAATGAAACAGGCTTGCAAAATGTTTAATTCTTGTATCAAGATGACAATAAACTGGATAGTGAGTTTGTCCACTTGATCCATTCAATTAGTATGTTTGACCCTCAGTTACAGCTTTTTTTGTCAGAGAAAAGATAAATTTTATGTAAAAACAATTACTTGAGATTGTACCAAGTCCTCACAACCTTATTAAGAAGCTCTCTACAATAGAGGTTTGTTAGATTGAATTATTCAGCACCCCTTTTTATATTATACAAGTTCTCTCTCTCATGAATAATCATTGACCTATCTGTAATATCATATCATTTGTTATAATCACATTTCAGCTGACAACCTTTTTATTTAGTACTTTATTATTATTATGCTAATAAGGTCATGTCAATTCAAGACATAGGCAATCAACTCCCCACACCTTCAGATTGCATTTCTTTATTACCTGTGAACTGCCAAGAATTCTTGGGAAAGATAGTGGAGTGTTTTCCAATGCCTTCTTCAGGATTTGGAATTCAGTATTTTCCTTATAGCCAGGCAAGGCTACAGAACCCAGTCTACCCAGCTATTTAATTCTTACCAAGGAGAAGAGATGGATTCATACCTTTCGATATCAGTTATGGGAAAGTGAATGCAACAGACTTGCCATGAATTTGAACTCTTCTCCCTGAATCCAATTTTTATATGGTATCCATTAAAGCAAGCACACAGCCTTCCTTAGTTTAGCAGAAAATAATTAATGTCAGAGATTCAAAGAAATCGGTCATCTTGTTTTCTAAAACATTTCTCATTTTCCTTGCACTAAACTAGCATGAACATATTTCACAAAATTATATTTGTATTTGTATTAAGTTTTGTAAAAATGAAAATGATCACTACTTGATTCTATTAAAAATTGTATCTGATGACATCGTAGAAAGTCCAATTTAAAACCTCTTTTCTTTAACCCTGATAAAGCTAAATGACCACACCTATTTAATTTGCTTAAGACAAACAGAAATGTGCAGTTATAATAGATTGCACAGTCACTTTTAATCAACTTGTCATGGTATACACATGACATGCACACAATGCGACACTCCTTGTAAGCTGAGTGTGCAACATTGAAAATGTAAAAGTCTTCCAGTTTCATCCCAGTTTTCAATGTAGGGATAGATACATTGTGAGAACATTTTAGTAGATAACTGAACATGGGATCTTATTTTAACACAACTGAATTTGCCATTATTTCGATACATAGATGGAAACAGTAAGAGAAAAATTGTTCAAAGAATGTTTCCCGTGAAAAACCTCTCCCACCTCTTGATCATCAGCCATTTTGTTCAAAACTTGAGCAAAAATTAGTTGCCAAAATTCAGTAATTAAATCAGAGGCTAACAGTTTTTCCTCCATTTGTTTTATTTCTTAATCCAAAGAAAGTTTCTGATTGGGATCATTTTGGCATGACAATCTTTTAGCTTCACAATAACTAGTTATGATGTCATTAAGCAAAACACCAAGAAATACATAACCTAGTGGACTATAATCATGGTTAAAATATATCTACTTTGACAGTTGTGAGTTCAAGTCTCTGGGTCTGGTTTAAATAGAAGACTAAGACTGATGATTATAAAATGATCATAGTCATCACCACTAAACATGAAAAGCAGAATGCAAATAATTTATCCTTGTGGATTAAATAAAATGGTCAGTTCAGAATTCCAAGTTACTAAAAAGAATACTAGTGGATAGATACAATTACTATGCTGGTCTGAATAGTACGACATATAATTAAGCAAAGGCTATAAAAATTGGTGACAATTTGCATTCACACTTAGAAACTAATTACGTTATTGAATTGATTGTTATAAACAAATTTAAATTGTAAAAACTACCTGAAAATTTGATTATAATAAGCAGATTATTCCAATCCATTTTAAAGACAATGTTTGAGATTGTTTGATTTTGATAACCATCACCATGATTATAATGAACTCATTTCTTGCAAGAAACACTGATGTAGAAAAAAAGAAGTGTAACCCGGATATAAGAGAGATACTTCTTCTCCAGTCCCGACAACTCTCTTATATTCGGGTTACGCTGTATATGAAAATGAAATCTGCTTAATACATCAGTGACGAAGCAATGTAAACAAATTACAAACAATATATTCACAAAAACTCTTTACAGCCATTTTACAGACAAGCATGTGAAAAAAATATGCAAGTAGAAACCATATATTGCCTGACATTAATTTCAAAGAGTTCACTAGAACTTGCCATGTACAAGATAGGAGTAAAAAAAAAAAAACTTCACAATCATATATTGAATTTTTTAAGAAAAATTGTCAGCTTTTGGTATATGAAGTCTGATCAAAAAGTAGCTATTGGAGCTAAAGTATGCAGGGTGAAGCCGCTTGGCACAGATTGACATTCTCAGGTATGCACACTAAGTTATAACATTCTTGCTTATTTCTGTTGTTTATAGCAGTGCTCAGAAGGAAAGTGTGTAGAGTGTGGTCGTCTCCCCATACTACAGAGGTTCCTTCAGTGACCATATCTTGTGCAGCAGTTTTTGGCAAAGAACACCTCCACTCCAAGTCCAACAACTACCACATTTCTCAGATTTCACCCCATGTGACTTTTTCCACTCCAAAAATCAAATCCCACTTGAAAGGGGAAAGATTTTAAGAGATTGAGAAAATCCAAGAGAATATGACAAGGCAGCTGTTCACTATCCCCAAAAAGGAGTTCCAGGAATGCTTCCATGCTTCTTCAATGGAAATGATGCTGAATGTGTGTGGCTTTAAAAGGGGGAGGGGACTACTTCAAAAGGAGATTAAATGCCAAATAAGTACATGTTGTAGGTTTGTTTTTATGGCACCAGATCCAATATTTTTTTTGATCAGACCTCACAAAGAAATTTTTTTTTTTTTTTTTACATTCAGAGAGTGCGCACACACACACACACACACACACACACAATGATCAACATTTCAACTAATATAGCTTCACTACTTCATATATTGGCGTTTTAAAAACTTGTTTAAATTTTTCATTTTGTGTACTATTTAATGAATTAATATGTAACTAGTATCTTACTCTTTTTTTTTCTATCCATATTTAATAATTTGGTTTAATAAAAGTGGAAGAATTGAAAAATTACCCTCCATTATTTCCATCACTTGTATATTTCAGGTCAATATTTACAGGCATTGCATAAAAATGCTATGTACAAAAAGCATTTAAATTCTTCCACTGTAGCAGAATTAAGGGAAAACTTATTTACATATTAATTTGATACATGCTACAGACTAATGTCAATAGAAAGTGAATGCAGAAAAATTACAGCTAGTAGGGAGGGACACACTTAAACTTTGGTAATCTGTTTCATTGCTTTTTACCATTATTGAAATAAAGTCATTTTTGATGAGACAAAATTTACATTCAATTACTCTAGAATTGATCTTTTAGAGCAAATATCTTACCATCAAGCTACACAAACTTGTATTCAGATATGGTTCTCACCATTTTCACATTCTGTCACCTCCTCAGTCCAATTTCACCATTATTGTTAATCATCCAGTACAACTAGTTACTCTTGTTTAAACTTTCCAAGATCAAGCTTATATCATTGTTACTCATTTCTGACTTTAGTGTTATTTAGCAATGTAGTTAGCCAATCAAATGTGATAAATACCAACATTTGACCGGATAACTAAGTTGCCCTTGTTAGTAATTGGTTTTCTTAATGAATATTCAATCATTCTCTACAAGTGAATAGCAAAAATATCAGCTCAGTCATTCCAACTTGTATCTAGGATTTGCATCATAATACTGAGGTTCGGTTAGGTTTCGTTGGCTGATTTTCTTTTTACAAAATTGTTATTTAATGTTGAATTTTTATGGTGTACCCAGTGAGGATCAAACTCATTCTGAAGTAGTAATAGTTAACCAGGCTAGCCTCATTAACCATTACCTCATGCAGAGGCTCCCTGGAGGTACAATGTAGTCAGTCCATTAATGTACTTGTAAAATACTGTGCCTAAATATACGTGTATATTAACAGTGTTTTCTGAATCATTCACAGTAGAAATAAAACTCTGTACAGCTTAACTATTACATTACTATCAATAAATGAGAGCTATGTAATAGAATTATTATTAATCTGTCCTGTAATGTAAAAAGAACAGACACATTGGTCATGCAGCCTGATCTCCCTTATGAGTTTTTTTTTTTTTTTTTTTTTTTTTTTACATCATTATGGCTAAACTAGGATTCAGTGATGACCACACACACACACACACACACACACACACACACACACATATAATACCTGCATTCTATCCACCCTTCTCTATGCTTGTGAGACATGGGTAACATATAGGACATGTCTGAAGATGACAATGTTTCCACCAACAGTGTCTGAGAAAGTTTGTCAGAATTCACTGGCTGATGCTCATTAGTGATGTTAAAGTCCTTGACAGGAGTAAGTGCATGAGCATTGAAAGCATCATCCTGCAACATTGTCTCAGATGGTGTGGTTACATGGTTAGAATGGAAGATCAGCAACTTCCGAAAAGGTATTCCTATGGGGAGTTGTCTGAGGGGAAGCGTCCACAACACAAACCTAAGATGAGATTCGAAGATTGCCTAAAAGCAATCACTGACAAATGCACAAATTGAGCTTTAGGACTTGGAGAATGCTGTTTTGGATCATAGCAGCTGGAGGCATTCCTTGAAAGCAGGTGCAAGTGGATTTGAAGATCAGGGAAAGAAGTGTCAGCAGTTGAAAAGAGATTTCAGATAAGGCAAAAATGTTGAACTCCCAGTGCATGCTGGCATTTAATGTAATTTCACATGTTTTCAATGTGGTAAAAAATGCCTAAGTAAAGCTAGCCTCAAAAGTCACTAGCAATGTCACATAAACAGCAACATTATTAACTACATATAGGATAGTCTGAAAATATATAGACGTTGTGGCAAAGAGTGCACTTCAATGGGAGGCCTTAAGAGACACATGAAAATTCATAACAATAACCAGGAAGCAGCAGCAGCAGACGCCATGGGTCTTCTTTTCGGCTGTAAGATTTGTGCTAAAGAATGCTAATCCCTGGTTGGCTTAAAAGACCAAGACATGCATAGATTGATCAAGTGATAGTAATGCTCAAGTACAAGTTTGTAGCCATCGTGTGTGTGTGTGTGTGTGAGCGAGAGAATAGAAAATTTGCTTTCCAACCAAGAGACATGTTCGAATCTCACCATGGTCAGCTCATCAGGAATGTTACTTAATGTTATCAGACACTGAGGAGTGCCTGAAAAAAGAAAAAAAAAAAAAAAAACATACCATAGGTTGACCCAAGCGCTGTAAGTGAAATTGGGTAGATAGAACAGTTTAGAAATTGATGATTGTGTTACCAAGTCATCGTGACTGATGGCTTGAACATACTGGCATTGTTCAAACTGTTGATCGTTACCAGATTATGCATTCTCGCCCAGAAATTGTAACTAAGCTCTGCTCAGTATAGTTGGTCTATAAACCACAGGTGGTCTCTGTGGTTGTTGAACAAACACAAATTTGCCTGAACATGCATTGGTATTTGGTAACAACGACTGGCTAGTTGCTCTAGAAAAGCAATTAGCTGGTTTTATATATATATATATATATATATATATATATATATATATATATATATAAATGAATGAATGAGGATCAAATATGGATTAGAATATGATGGAATGATGATAGGATAAAACTTTGTAAAGAAAATATCCCCTCCCCCAATTCAACATACAGACACTACAAGAGAGAAATAAATTTCCCACTAGATGCACACACAGTACAAACCAAATTCTGCATTGACCAACAAGAATTATGATACACAAATACACACAAATGATACCAGACAAAAAAGTACATGTGAAGCCTAACCAATGAAAAACACAAAGTGAAATATATATATATATATATATATATATATATATATATATATATGTGTGTGTGTGTGTGTGTGTGTGTGTGTGTGTGTGTGTGTGAGAGTGAAAGACAAAACTAGGTAAATCAAAAAGTAATAAGACAAAATGACCACAAAGTAAGAATAGTTTTAACATGCAAAAAAAGGGATACAGTCAAGTGATTGTAGCGTTCAAGAACAAATATATGGGCAGTTTAACTTGAAAAGTAATCCATTTTATATTTATCGATTAGAAAAAAAATCTCAATATGTACCTAATTTGTTTATAAATTTGAGGAGTGGAGGTTTTTACAATCAAATCACTATATTAGAATTTACACAAGACTTCTTTGATAAGCCTAAATGATATGTTTCATAGATTTTAGGTGTATATTTCTTAACACGCGGATTAACTTTGGGGTTGGTAGTGTTCTTTAACTTTAATTGAACAGGCTCCTGCTACTTCACAAGCCCTTTTCAGCTTATTCAAAAATATACTATTATTCTCAGATAACAAAAACATGTTACAGGTTGAACTATTTTGAGATGCATATGAAAAAAAAAATTCCCAATCCAATTTGTAAATATTTGATGAAGTCAATGCAAATTGTAATGAAGGTCGGTCTTATTGGCCTTTTTACTGTAAAATCTTATTTGGAATATGAGTAAAATCTTATTTGGCATACGAGTTCATGTAAAAATTTTACATGAACTCATATGCCAAATAAGATTTTTAAAGGTTACATCTTTTAATTTATAGTGGTAAAAATTCAACCCATCAAAATGAAAGATGTCATATTGCAAATGAATATATCTTGGAAGAAAAACTCAATCACAATTTTATAGAATATTTCCTGTTTAATATAAAGATAAAATTAAAATTCATTAAAACTAAAAAAGTACCGCATCCACTCTTCTTGTAAACTCAATTTGCAAATGTAAGAATGTATGTGACCTCTACCATTTTTCATGATTTTTGGCATATTTTTACATTCTTAAGAGTTTTGGAGAATGGTTTTTAAAATGCGATCTAGAGAAAACTAGGAATTTAAAACATCAGGAAAAAGCTTTCTACACAAACCAACCTTAAATTTTAAAAATCATACCACAACCAATAAGAGAACAATATAAAATATACTAATTGTACTTGAACTAAAAAGAATTTAAGCTACTTAGTCCCACGCATAAAGTCTACCTACTTTAAAGAGTTTATCATTGCAAATATGGTATATTTTTCTTAGAGTACCAAGGATTAAAGAAGTGAGGAAGAGAGTGGAAAGAAAGATTCATTTGTTGAACAAAATGTCATGAATAGAACACATCAACATTTAAAAGCAAAAATTAAAAAATGAATATTTTGAATTTTTGATTAATGTTCACGAAGGAAGATGGGGGTGGGTAGATAAAATGAGAGTCTCCCAACATTTAAAGTTTTATCAAGGAACAACTTGAGGATAAAAAAAAGAGATGACTGAAGAAAGAAAAAAACAAAACAAAAAAAAACTAACTTACTGAATTAATTCTTCAATATAGCGATTCAGTTTATTAGCCGTAAGGAAAAGGTAAAAAAAAAATAGAATTAAAAATAACGGCCTGCCCATTATTTTTATTTTTTTCAACCAATATATTTCTATGACAAGATTTATAATTTCTTTCATATTTTAAATTTTTTTCCTACAATATCCGTAATTTATTTTTTGATTCTAATTTGCATTTCTTAAAACAACAACAAAAAAAAAACAGTCACACAATAATAATCATAAACGAATGGCTATTTTTAAAAGAACTCTAAAAATATGACTTACTATATTTACTTCTACACGCAGTAATTGTGTGGGAGAGAGAGACATCAAATCA
Source organism: Acanthosepion lycidas (assembly GCA_963932145.1). Lineage (NCBI taxonomy): Eukaryota > Metazoa > Mollusca > Cephalopoda > Sepiida > Sepiidae > Acanthosepion > Acanthosepion lycidas. The sequence goes on along the minus strand of OZ010599.1, from coordinate 4,715,422 downwards.
AATGGAAGCAAGAAGACGTTGTAGACAACCCTTCTTAGGAGTTCTTTATGAATCAACATGCTTTTGCCTTTCAACAAGGAAAGAAAAACGAGATATCTCGAATTTATTTTTATTCAGATTTCTATTCACCCACGTCTATTTATGAATTAAAAAAAAAAAAAAACCAAAAGGTAGCATTTCTTTGAAAATTTGTGTCGAATAACAAATGAATGAGAATAGATTCTTTGAGGACAAAAAACAAAAAAAAACAAAAAAAAAAAACCCAAAAAAAAACAAAGATAAGCCGCTTCTTATGATTTTAGCCTGCAATCTTCATCTAAGTTTATTTTGTTAATGTTTTTGGGTAACCAGAGAAGGGTAAGATTTGAAAAAATAAAATTTATTCATTCAATCAAAATCAAATGTTTTAATAAAAAAATGTACAATAGGGTGTGTAGGCAGGAGGAATACATATGGAAAGAAAGGATAGCCAAAAAACGCCTGATTTTGTGTTGATTATTATTTTTTTTTTTTTTGTATATTGTCTTTCTGCTGTCTCTTTTTAGAGAATTTAAAAACAAAACAAAAAAAAAGAAAAAAAAAAAAAAAAGACACTTTTAAAATGTTCAGCCCAAATCTCCAGGTGGCTATAAAGAAAATCCCACCCTAAGTATGGGTTCTACAATAGAAAGGAGTCACGTGACTAAAAGATTAAGAATCCCTTGGATATGACAAGTAGGGTATTTTGGAGGGGTGTAATTTCCGCTTCCACTATCAAAATTTAGTGTTTTGTAGATTTCTAACATAGATTTCCTAGTGTCGAAAGAATACAAAATAGATGCTGTTTTAGTTTTTAGTCAGATTTTCAAAGAAAGTAATTCTAGGTTAGTACAGAACAAGAAACCCGCACACCAAGGAATGAATTACTACTAAGAACCTACATAGTAGTAAGTAGTAGTAGTAATAAGAATAAAAACCGAAAAGATGGAATGAATTCACAGGAAGAATGAAAATGTTCAGTTCTTCAATCAATCAATTCAAGGGTTACCCTCTTTTGTTTTAAAAAGAAGGGAGGCGGGAAAAAATATTGGCTTTTTAGTTCTTTATAAAGAAGCATCAGGAACGAAGATATCTGTGGACACACCTGTAACTGGAAAATTCTACCAGTTTGTGACCCCACCCCCATCCCCGAGGTGGAAGCACGCAAAATACGACGATTCTTTAGCCAACAAGTGAAACAAGGGCAATCCTTTCTAGAGTCATTGAGACTCAGGCAGCGTCCAGAGAATTTAACCAACGAACCACCCACCCAAATACATCCCCCACTTACCGAAAAATATATATAAAATAAAATATCCGTGGGTAGCTATTTGATTCCAGATTTTATAGAACAGAAACATTAAAATATTTTTTATTTTTGCTTTAAGACTAAGAGTTGGACAGTGACGGTAAAAAGCACACTTTTTTTATTAGTAGCTTAGTACACATGTACCTGGATAATACTACATACCAATATACTATTTTTATTTGAAAGTATTTTCGTGGAAGATATAACAGTTTATTAAAAAATATCAAGTAATTTATAACATTAAATGATCGTTCACATAACGGTTACAGTATTTGTGATACATTCAATACATTTATTTACGACTGCTACTAGTAGCACTGTATGATATTATTGTGTGTGTAGAGAAATAAATAAATTACATTTTCTCTTGTTAAATTTATTATTCAAAAAGAATATAAGATCATTGCCATGATGAGGAATTTTAGAAATTTCATATTTAGAAATAAATCACTTTCAATAATATTCTAAAAAAGAAATTTAAAGAAAAATAATAACAGAACTAGAGATAAATACGGATGAGGATTTTTTTTTTTTTAAAGATGTGAAAATTGATTGGCATCATTTCTATTCTTTAACATAGACTTATTTCCAATAAGATTTTACGGGAATGAAAAACCGTTATTAAATAAAAAAAACATAAAAAGACAGGTTATTTTTTCTTTTTGGTCATGAACGATATTGTAATTCGACTTAATTTTTTTACATTTCATTTTTTCGCTAAACTTGGATTGATAAAACTAAAAGATTATTTTAAAATAGCTATGGGATATCAGTTAATAACAGGATGGAGAGAGAGAGAGAGAGAGAGAGAGAAGAATAAGGTTTCAAATTTTGAAAAAAAATGTCAATTAAAAATAAGAGAAAAAAAAAATTGAATTTTATTTTTGAATTACGTTCCCTCTCTCCAGCATGTGCGTGTGAGTCATTGTTGGGATATAATTTCTTCACCTCAAGTTTAAAAAAAGAAAATCATATTTTAAGTAATTTTAACATTTAAAGTTTTTATTTGTCTTTTTTTTTTTTTAGAGAAAGTCAAATTCTATCGAAGTAAAGGTGAACATAATTTGCGATCATTGCAAAGATGAAAGAAAAGCCTTTCTTAGAAGAAAGACCAATATTACAATTTGAAGACGTCATTTCAGTATTTCCACATATGAAAATTAAAATGCCAGTTCCTTTTTTTAAGATGGTGTAGAAAATAAGAGTATTTAATTGGAAGGGAATATTGTTTAGAAATTTTAAACAAAAAACAAAAAACAAAAAATGGATCAATCAATAAGCAAGCTGTTCGTTGTTATTTAAAAAAAATATGTGATTGTCAAAGTAAAGAGAATAGACTTCATTTCAAACAAGAAGACTAACAATTTTATTTTTAATGTTTTTGAAAAACAAACAAAAATCGTTGCAGTAAGTTTTAATTAAAAAGACAAGCAAGCAAGCATTTTTTATAAAGACTGACAATAAAAATTAAAAATATAATAATTGTGATTAATTAATTGAATTCAACTGCGTATTATTTTGCTAGTTTTGGACCAGAGACATTTATTTCCCAAATTTACTTGTAAATTCGAAATTGAAATAAAATTTTTTTAGAAGACGATTTTATAAGGAAATTAAAAGACTATTTTAAAATACTAGCTCTAGCTGCTATGGTAATTTTTAAGGAGAATGTTTCAAGTTTTTAAAAGTACCATTTATGAGGGAAAAAAAAAAAAGAAATAAATGTGTAAATCACCGAAAATAATACTTGCCAATTTCATTCTTAAAATAAAAGTTCTTGATTGTATTTTGTTTTATTTTTATTAGCTATGTTTTGTAATAAAAAATAATATAAGCAAAGAAATTTTCAGTTAAAATAATGATTGATGTTGGAGGAAAGAAAGAAACATGTGTGAATTTGACAGTAAGGTTAAGATTTTTTTTTTGTCATGCCAAAAGGACGGACTTTTCAAACTGGGGGGAAAAGAAACAATAATTCAGTTATAAAAGGTACTTTAACAGTTAAAGTACCGTAAAAATATAACTTAAATATTTAACTTGTGGGCCAAAGCCAAAACAGAACACTTTTAGTTTAAAAAATAAGTTTTTTTTGTGTGTGTGAGAATTAAAAAGGGGAAAGACAAAAAAAAATAATTTTCTTGCAAAATAAAAATTGGTGAATAAACTAGAATAGAAGTTCAAGGCATCAAAAATATTTTTTTTTAATTTCTTAAAAACAGGAAAAAGGGGGGGGGAGA
>OZ010599.1:4692863-4709158 GCA_963932145.1 Acanthosepion lycidas | reverse complement strand
TATTTTCTGACGAACGAGAGAGCTGGAAATATAAAAAGGAATTTCACTACCCTTGCTTTGACCATCGTGCTTCCAAAAACCATCTTCTAAATCTTTGATTCTTATCAGAGATAAGAATATATTTTCTGACCGAGAAAGTGTATAGCAATTTTTGAGGGAAAAGTTCCTGATATTTCTGAGTCTTCTAATCTCGATAAATATGCGCCTCTTTGGCAGTGAGTATTTGACAACGTCTGTGATAACATCAGGTCGGCGACGTTAACACCAGTGATCTTCGGAACCTGTTTCAAGGAAGAAATCTACATGCTGGGCTCTAAAGACAAAACGTCGGCCCTCTACTAAAAACTACTTGAGATCTGCTTTCTAGGACCTTGAAATTCCTGTCGTCGGCCTATGAATTCACTCAATTACAAACCACGGATCTTCCGATCGGGTCTTTATTCTTTCGCCTAAAAGAAAGAATTCTCCGCTCTAAACGTTCAAGCTGTTGTTGCATTTATCGATTCTGTTACCTTTAACCTTAACCCTTTCATGTGGGAAAGCCTGGACAAATTACCCACAATGTTAAAAGATTTTTTATTTGGTAAGAAAAACCCTACGAAAAAAAAAGTTCAGATAAACACTTGAGGTAACATTTAATTTATGAGGGCACACAACAAAGACAGACCGACACGAGCCGAATTTAGAAAACAGACGATAAATTTATTGTTGCATAAGGTCCTCACAAAAGGCAAACAACATAAAAATAAATGAAGAAAGGGTAAAAATACTCCTCTGAATTGAATAGTTTTTAAAGAATAGGTACAATTTTCGAAGCAAAATTCCGGGTAGCAGCGAAGAACAGTACAATCACACCAGCCGAAGAATTTTTCTTTGATGTGAGAGTGGCTTTGATGTTCCTTTCAATTCTGGTGGTCGTCAAATTTCTTCTGTTCCGTTTTGTTCCTTGATCGGGGCCACCTTCTTTTGATGGTCTCGGCCGACCTGGGTTCATGTAGCAGGTGTAGGTCGACTCCTCGAATTCAATTCTGCTTCTGCTTTTATTCACCAAGTTAGGCTCCAGATTTACTTCCTGGCATTTGGAGGGAAACCTTTTGATTGGTTCCGAACGAAAACCAAACGCAGCTATTTTCCCACAAATCGGAATGGTCCCAAAATATTTTTGAAATTCAAAAGTTTAAGCAAGAGCCCAACACAGCATCTGTTTTCTTTCAGAAAAGTGGACGATACACACTTAAGCAGTTTAAATTTCTTAATTTTCTTAAATTATCAGCATTCTTCTGTAAACCACATGTTGTTTCAAGTTTCCAATTCATTTGTGAGGAAATTGTGTAACAGTCATTGCCATATAGGAGGAAACTATTTACATAGAAACAAAGAAACGAGTACTGAACTAACATAATTTTCCTGATTCTTTTGCTTGGCTTTTCGAAGACACTTTTTTCGCTATTCCAATGCGTACTCGGATTTTGGTGTATCATTTTTCGTCAGCTGTTAAAAAAACCCTGTAGAAGGCACACGATAAAATTATATGATGATAAGTATTTAAACTTTAAATACTTTAAATTTTAAAGCAAGCATATAGGGAATGTTCCAGTCTATGGTTGAGTTGAGAAGAAAGAAAAAAAAACTAAAAAAAAAAAAAAAAAAATTCTCGGATACTTTTTAAAATAATCTTGATTAACTCGCGCTATTAATGAGAAAAATGACAAATCCAAATTTAGTATCGCTTCTGTCACATGTAGCCCAGTCTGCTAACACTGTTGATCAACAATATTTCATTAATAAGTTGATATTAAATGGGAGGTCAGTTTTTCTTACAGTTGGTTTATAAACCAATCGCTCACTTTTTCCCATATATTCCATATATCTTTCTTTACTTTAGAGACAGACTTGCAGATAGAGTTGTGAGATTAGGCTACACATTATTAATCTTAAATTTGCTACTTGTTGCTCAATGTGGCAATTCTGATTTAAATTCTAAAATGCCTATCTTTGACCGGGTTATTTGCGATAACATCTCGACTCGAGTTCTTTGTAAGTTCAATTGTAGGTCAAAGCTTACTCAGGTCAGATTGATGCATAGGAAAGTTGGAGGTTGACAGAAACTTATCACTGACGAGAATGAAAGTGTCAGTTGGCAGAGATAGATTTGTTGAAATAAACCGTTAATAATAGAAATGACTGAAGAAAACTTTAGAGTTTGAAGTCTTTTTAATGGTAGAGCTGAGCCGAAAAGTACACGCAACTGTAGCTGATTGGTTAGAAATGTTTTGTTTTTGCTTTTCTTTTCCCAACTCTGATTGAACAGTAGTGTTCGTAAGTCCTAAGTTACTTCCACTTTTTCGCTAAAAACAGTCATGACGAAAAAAAGCCACCAAACTAAAAAACAAAATTTTATCGTAAAATTTTTTTAAATATTTTTGGTCCTTTCTAACACGTTCGAAATTTTGGTTAAAAATCTGTTTTTTTTTTTTTTATCTTTTTTTTTTTATGAGTCAACGGTGTAACAGAGTAAAATTAAAAAAAATTAAGTAGCAAAAAGTTCACCGGGATTTTAAACGTAGTTCCAAAGACTCTCTATAAAAAAAAAAAAAAAAAAAAAAAAAAAGAGGATACATGATTGAAAAATACACAGAACATAATAAAAACAAAAATCTTTGTGTTTATAAAAGTAAAAAGATAAAAGAATTTTTTATGTAATTTTTTATACTTTTTTTTTTACAACCTTCAAAATTTTGGTTAAAAATTGTTTTTCTGGCGCCAACTTGGTAAATTTGTACGGGATATTTGACGAGCGTCTTCTTACGGTGAAAAAACATTGATTTAAAAATTCTTTCAAAAATTATCAGACTTTAATAAAACTTTCAAGATTTATTCAGAAATTAATGAAAATATTTCTAAACGTTTTGCTTTTTAAAAAAATCTTTGTAAAAATATTCTTTTCTTTGCCTCTGTTACCCCGCACTTATTTTTAATTTTATATTTTAATTATGTTTATTAATTACTTAGAAGAACAAGTCCTCGGAGAATTTTTAAAAATCAATTTGTGTTTGTGTGTGTGTGTGTGTGGGGGGGTCAAACAGGAACCAAGTTACAGAAAATATATGCTCTGAATCGTAAAATAAAAAGAAAATGCAATAAACCAAGTAAGAAGACATTATTTAATTAGAAAAGCTTTTAATTGCTTTTAGTTTTATGAATAAAAATAAAATATATGGGCACTATTGTCTTAAGAAAAGAAAGTCGATGAATAATGAATTTTTACAAGAATTGTTTTAATTTTTTTTTTTTTAATTTTTATGAGAATAATTTATTATAAACTTTTAAAATTTTGTATTAATTTGTAGCGGTCAAGTGATATTGTTAAAGTAAAAACTCTAGTCTAATTCATTAATCATAAATTTAAAATAATTCAACAACATTCAATATTTTAAAAAGAATTCTGAATTTTTTTATGTGCGTATTAAACTTGTTGGTAACGGGTGTTTATGAACGTCGGTGTCACCAATTGTTAATGCTGCTTTCTTAAATGTTGGGCTTACCAATGTAAATGGTGTTTTGTTAAAAAGATTAATGTGGCTGCGTGTTGAAGAGCATTTAACATTTATACATTTTTTAAAATCAAGGAAAAACAATGGAAAATCAATTTGTGTTTCAACGTAAAAACATAAAATCAACAACAAATACAAGGTAATTTTTGTAATGTGTGAATAAGGAGAAAAAAGTAGTTTCCCTTTAACTGTTAGTCGAATATGGTGATATAATTTAAATAAGCAAGTTTTCTGAATATAATGTTCAGAGTTCTGTGTTAAAATTGGATGTGTATTCAGAAGAACATACAGAAAATTCAAAGTATATTTGTTAACAGAGCTGTTGCAACTTGGCTTGTTCACAAAGAATTGATGGTGAATGATATTCAAGTTCTGTGTCTCTGTGTGTGCGTGCGGAGTGAGTAGAATGAATAATCTGTATAGACGCGTGTGAGTGGTTGAGTTCTACTGTCTTCAGCTGTCTTGGTTTCAACTCTACTGGTTGATTTGGGAATGAATCCGAACTTATATTACTGTCGGTGGCTCCCAGCACGAACGCGGGATAAATTTTGAAAGAACACGAAAAATATCTGATAATATTTATTATTGTAAAAAAAAAAAAACAACAAATGTGGCACAAGGCCAAAAAAGGGGGTTGGGGGTAAAGGACGGTCATCACTTGTCTTAATATAAAACTTAGCTAGCCACAACCACTGACCCTAACATACAAAACAATATTCCTTTCACCAAAACAACACATTTATCCCTATCTTTCTTACTACATCCACCAAAATACCTCTTTGACTCAATGCAAATCCTAAATACTCCCCTTATGTACAAATATTGTTTGTGGGGGGAGGGGCATAAAAACAACAATTTTAAAAAGATCCCCAATGAGTATATACAAAATGACAAAAATATTTACAAGAAACCAAACAAAAAATTAGTATTAGTAATAAAACCCCCCACAGACTTTAAATGTGACAGAAATATCAGTTAAACGGACGAAATCGATGCGGGACTATGAAAATAAAGAAGACATTCATTCCTCCCAAGCATTCACACAGGCGCACTCTCATTCATACACAACAACAAATACGAAAAGCACACACGCGAAACGAAAGGCGCCCCGCATCCACCAGAGAACTGACATCACTGACCACCTAAACGAGGGAGGGGATGTGGAGTTAAACTAAAGGAAAAAAATTGGGGACAGAAATAAAAAGGACCAATGAGCAAGCACACCCTAGCTAAGTTTACTGAAAAGAAGAAAAACTAAAAATCAAAAAACAAGACCTGCACTAACCTAATTTCGGGAAGGGTTGCCTATGTTCAACCCAGGCATACAATATCCTAATGCCTAACCGGCATCAAAATGCCACTCAAGGTCAGCCCCTTTTACTCGACACATACGCGCAAGATTCACCCACCTTTTGCCAAATTCTGATGAGGTGAGCCGCAGCCTTTCCGTCCTAATCTTGACTTAAATGCTGATGCTTAAAGAACAAGATCAGTTGGGAAGAAGAGAACTTCTCGCACTCATAGAATTCCTTCTGACGCGTCGTCCAAATCACGACTCTCATAACCCCTAGCAAGCAACAGAACACATAGTGTTCAGCCTTTGTCATCTGCGGCACCACATTGCTACAAACAGAACTGGCTTCAAGAACAAAAACCTTTCCCTGCAGCATGCGAACCATGAGTTCTTCAACAAACCTGCACAACGGCACTACCGCCCTGCACTGAAAGAAGGCGTGACCAATGGTCTCGACTTCCCCCGTACAGCGACGACAGTTTGGATATTTCTCCAAGCCTGCTGAACAAAGTCTCTTGCCGACCCAGAGGGCTTCACGAATCACCAGCCAGGTGAGTGATGCCTCATCGTTATTGAGGAAAAAGGCGCCCAAGGCCATATCGAGCGAGCCTCCTGCTTCGTAAGGCCTTACGAGACAACGCCTGGGCGTTGGAGAGCCCATCCGAAGCCCGTAAGAGGAGCTTCAGAGCGCGACGACATTCACGATAGAAGGAGCACTCGGCTCGTGGTGTACGGCCGGCCTCTTCCTCGCATGAGTGCACACTTCTCAGGGACGGGAAATGTTTCCGGGCGTCTTCTTTCCAAAAGGCACCCTCCTCATCCGATCCGCGACCCACTCGGTCTAGAAAGGTGATGCGAAGCATATGTTGACGAATCTCAATGCTAGGCATACCCAGACCGCCCTCAGAGGGATGAAGGCAACAGATCTCGCGAGATACCATAGGGGCCTTGTCTCTCCACAAGAAAGAGAACAAGGTCCGTACTAATAAAATTAGTCTGGCATACGGGAGTGGAAGTACAGAGAGTCGGTACAAGAGAATCGGATAGATGTGTGAAACACATACTTCCGCCCTTCCCTTCAGGGAAAGTCTCCTCCGAGACCACAGATTAACCGCGATCTCGGCCTTCCCTTGCACCTCCGACCAATTCATTTCCAACTGGAGATCAGGACCGAACCAGACGCCGAGTATCTTGATCGGCCCATCCGTCCAGAGGAAAAGTCCGGGAAGAGAAAACCCCCTTCCATGCACCCAACCGCAAGCCAACAGACTTATCGCGGTTGATCTTGGCCCCTGTCACCATCTCATACCCACTGATCTCTTTGCTGACTTCGTCGATCTCGGCTCTGCTCGACACAAAAACCGAAGCGTCGTCAGCATAGGCAGAATACCTGGCTGAGGTGGTAGCCACAGGCAGGGAAATTCCGCGCAGGACAGGATTCGCCTTTTACTTGCGAAGGAAAGGTTCCAACGCAAGAACGTAAAGCAAAGGCGAAAGCGGACAACCTTGACGAATGGAGCGAGACAATACGAAAGGCTTCGATTTTACCCCATTCACCTCCACCAGCGCACCGGGGGTCGCCTACAACAGTCGGATCCAGGAGCGAAAGTCGGCTCCGAAACCGGCCGCCGAAAGGACAGCCTCCAAAAACCGATGGTCAACCCTATCGAAGGCCTTGGACTGATCTAAATTGATCAGCGCAGCTTCACTGTCGACTTGTTCTAAGATCAAGCGTACCATATGAAGGTTATCCTGAATAGACCTACCCTTCACAGCACAAGTCTGTTCAGGGCCAATCAGTCTAGACAGGACAAGCTGCAAACGGTTGGCTAAGATCTTCGCCAAAATCTTTAACTCAGTGTTTAACATGGTAAAAGGGCGAAAATTCCCTAACCCATCCCCACCGTTCTTGTCCTTACGCAGCAACTTGATTACACCCCTGGTGAAGCGTTGAGGTATAGACCCCTGCCTCATCCAGTGGTTGAAAATCAGTTCCAGCAAAGGAACAAAAACGGGCGACAACCTCAAGTACACTTCGCAGGGAAGACCATCTAGTCCCTGAGACTTATCCAAGCTAACCTGCTTCAGCGCTTCCCAGATTTCCGACTCTGTGATGGGACCCTCGCACCTAGCCGCTTCAGCTGCCTCAAGGCAGCAGGGAAAGTCGGCTAAATAGGCATCGAACTGAGCAGAGCTCAGAAAGGGTTCCCTGGTGAAAAGATCCTGAAAGTAATCTCGAAAGGCCTCGCATATGCCCGCGTTTGTAGTCACGGTCCGCTTATCCGGCAATGTGACGCACGCTATATGTCGCCTAGTCGCGTTCCGATTTTCCTCTGCACGCAGTTCAGCGGTCATATTCGTCACCTCAGAAGACATTCTTTTTAACCTAGCCCTAACTACCAGAGCTTGATCCTTCTTGATAAGCAAGGAGGACAACTCTGCCTTAGCTAAGGCTATTGCCCCACTAACACGGGATTTCACAGCCCGATCTATTTTCGCTTCTAAAGCCGTTTGCGCTGCTAATCTATCAAGATTGAGTCGACGACTAAAATCGGCAGCAAACGTTCTAATTTTAGATTTAAGATTATCCCACCAGGCGTTTCCCACAACCGCCCCGTCAATTCCCTTTGTATCATTAGTAGCAGCTGGTCCCGGAAACCCTGCTCACCAAATAATGAACAGTTAAATTTCCAGTAACCAGCCATTTTAACCTTAGGCTTATCTAAGTTTACATAGACCCGGACAAGCCTATGATCCGTATAAACTATATAGTGGAAGCTTGGGCACCCTAAGAGCCCTACGTCGACTCTCCTAAGACTGGGTCGAGGTAGCTCGCAAGCGTCCCAGGAGCCGAGTTGCCACTATTTGTCCAAGTCCATGCTACCTCCCGAGGGTGTTCATTCCGGAACTTATTGACAAGATCAAACTCATCGATAAAGTCCCGAAATGGTTTCACGTCCCGAATGTTAGTACCCTGTTTTTTTCCTATACGATCTTATATCGGGGTCAAGGACGGCATTCCAATCCCCCGCTAAAACTACCCGATGAGATGTCGTCAAGTACGGCGCGATCTGCCGAAACAAAGCAGGCCGCTCAGCATGGTTATTGGGTGCATAAACCACAATGAGACGTAGAACCTTATCCTTTATGGTAACATCCAGCACGCAAAGTCTGCCCGCCGGATCCGCGAAGACAAGGGAACATGCAGCCTTCAAAGACTTGCTCACTAGCCAAGAGACACCCCTCGAACGACCATCAAAACACGCTGAATAAAGGGCGAACCCCTTAGACAGTATATCCTCACGATCACGAGAAGAAGAACGGGTCTCTTGCACACAACAAACATTCACACCGAGGCGCTGAAGGTCACGAGAGAGCCTCGCCCTGCGAGACTCGGACCTCAGGACCCGCACATTTAAAGTAGCTAACCAGAGCGCCATCGAGAAGTCCGAAAAATATCTGATTGGATGAAAAATTAACCAATCGGTGATTTTATAACAAAAGCATGTTTGTGAGTTAACGGTAGGTAAAATTCAGTGTGGTGAATGCGATCAGTAAATTGTCCTATGATATTTAGTATTATTTGACCAATCACAGTTGAGAAAAATTTGGCTTGGCAACATAGTTGTAATCACTACAAACTTTACTTTATTCATTTTTTGTGTTTGTCTTTCTTTTTTTTTCTACCACCTACTATAACTTGGTCTTAAGGCAGTTACAAGAATATAGATAAAAAAAAAATTAAATTAATAAACGGCTTAATTAAAAATTAAATTAATAAACGATATAATTAAAAATTAAATTAATAAAAGGTTTAAATTATAAAACCCTTCAGTGACCATTTCCTCAACACGAGAAACACGACTTTTCCTTTCAAAATCCTGCTCAGTAATGAAGAAAAGACCTATTGCCTCTCTCTTTGTGGACTATGGAAACCTTAATTCATGAGGTTGTCGTAAAGAAGTATCATTTCATGATGACATGTAGGATAGATAACGGTTGTCCAGGATGGTCTGGAGCCCCTTCTGCTTGCCTCGCGGTTCTTGATAGGCTCCAGAAGCGGATATGCAATATAATTGGCCCTGCTCTGGCATCTCGTCTACAGTCACTTTCTCACAGACGTGCAGTCGCCTCTCTCTGTTTTACAAATACTTTCATGGCAATTGCTCCGAGGAGCTGCATTCGCTGTTTCCCAGACTTCATGAGTTCAAGCGCCCTACGAGGATGGCATCCCGCTCTCACCACTTCACTGTCGAAACTCCTAAATGTAGCCGTCTTTTCTACTCCAATAGCTTCATGTCTCGCACCTCTCGCCTGTGGAACTCCCTTCCCTATTCCAGTTTCCCTGAGAGCTATAATCTCCAGCTATTCAAATGTAATGTCAATCGACATCTCCAGTTGCCTTGATCTATCCACTACCCTTGGTTTGTTTTGTGACGGCATATCAACCTCAATGGGTTATTTAATAATGCCGACAAAATTTTTATTGCTGGTAATTTTTTTTTCAAAAATGTATTGCTGGTAATATTTTTTTTTTTTTATAAAATATTTCTGGTATTAAAGCCTATTTTTACACTTTAGTGTTTTGACCCCAGTTTGGGTATTAACTATTTGCCCATAGCTGGGACCCTAATAGGTGCTACTACTATGGATCAGGGTGGACCTGGGAACGCCAGCAATTAAGAGGTGGTTTCACGCTCCTCAAAACCACCTGATTAGAGGTTTTGCTGTCGGGCGTAGTTTATTGTCTTACCCAGGATGCTGTGTAAGTAACAACACCGGGGAAGAAGCTGTTAATTAGAACTTCCTTTGTACCAAACGAAAAACAAAAGAATCAAGGATAAGTTCACTCAAGGTATGTGACTTGGCAGCATTAATAACTATCGAAGTCTGGACTGGTGGGACTTAAGTATGTAGCTCACCTGAACATTTGCCATGGAAATAGCAATAGAGTAGCCAGGGTCTAGCAGCATTTCATCAGTGAGAGAAAGGATTGTAGGCGGGAAATAATTCCTCGCCAAACAAGGCCATGTAAACACTTTTGAACTCTGTCAAGGCTGGAAAGTGAAGGTTGCAAAGCTCCAGACTAAATATGGTGACACTCCTTCAGCTTGGGTTCGAGCTGTGACTATTACAACGATAGGCATCCAATGCTAACAATCAATAATCGCTACACAAGTTAATCTAGTTGACAATTACTACTAAATAATAAGTTCTATCCTCACTAGATGTTCCGTAATTGTGATTAGTGCTGGGTATGACGATAAACTACAGCCAGCACCAAGGCGGGTGACTGGAGATTTTGAGGAGCGTGGAACCACCTCTTAATTGCTGCTGATCCTAGGTCTACCCTAACCCGATGTGGTAGCAACTCTTAGGTTCCTAGGGGCAAATAGTGAACCCCCAAACAAAAACAAATCAATATGAAAGTATAAAAATTCATTTTCATAGTAAAAAATACCAGCAATACATTTTTATATACAAAAATTACCAACAATACCTATTTATAGCAAAATTACCAGCAATACATCAAACTATAAAGTCAACAAAGCTACAACATAAAACGCACGTATCACTGCCTCTAGTAATTATGTCCACACAAACATGTATATAATGAAAAGCTGAGTATCATCTACCATGTATTCAATTGTGAAAGCAGAATAGCATATTTTTATTACTTCAAAACTTACAAGAAAAATAAATTTCGGTATTAAATGACCCATAACGAGTTGATATGCCGTTAAACCAGTGATTCTCGACCGCCGTGCCGCTGCCCACTAGTGTGTCACGTGATTCTCTTAAGTACCGCGAAATATTGTCAACTGAAGAAGAAATGGGGGTCTGCTTATCGCACATTCGACCAAACATTGAAGAAATCGCCCCCCCCCCAAAAAAAAAACACACCAGACACAGGTTTCACACTAAATAAGCTGAACAAATAGTTGAATAGAAACATTGAAATAAAGTTTATATTTGTGTGTGTATTTTTTTAAGTCTATGGTTTTATTGCATAACATTTAAATGTATATCCCTTTTAAAATTTTAAGTGTGTTGTGATATTTTCATTTGCTCTTTGGTGTGCTGTTGCTTAAAACGGTTGAGAAACACTGCGTTAAACAAGCACATCGAATCAAATCAAATCATTATTGTGACCTTGTAGAATGTTGATTAGAACGCCGGGTTGACCAATTGTAGAATGTATTACTTCTTGAGTGTTGTGGTCACCAATGTTGAATGGGTTAAATAGATAATGTGGCTGCGTGTTGAGAAGGTAATAAACATTCATACATAATATTTAAAATCAAGGAAAAAACAATGAGAACCAGTTTTGTTTAACGAAGTAATATATGTATATTAAATTAAATTCAACAATAATACAAAGTAGTTGTAATATGAGTGAATAGGGAGAAAAAAGTAGCTTCCCCTTGACTGTAAGGAAATGTCTTAAAGAAGATTTGTCTGAGTAAAATGTTCAGAGTTCAGTGTTGAAAATAGAATATTTCTTTCAGAAAATTGTTCAGTTGTTGCAACTTACAGAGTTGATTTAACTTGGTGGGTCCACTGAGAACTGGTGGTGTATCCAACAAAGTTCTGTATCGTATGTATGTACGTGTGGAGTGAGTAGGATGAAATACACGAGTGAGTAAGTGAGAACTATTGTCTCCGGGTACACTCGACTGTGGTTCTGGAACTACTACTAACTGTTTTTTTTGGAATGCGTCCAATATTTATACTACCTAGGGTGGCTTCCAGCAGAGACGCTGGAGTACATTTTTGAACATACATGAAAAATATCCGATTGGACGGAAAATGGACCAATCAGCGATTTTGTAGCAAAGCTTGTTTTGAACAAAGTGTAGGAACAAATTTACTATGGTGGAATGCGATAGATAAATTGTCCTGTTGTTTTTTAGTATGTATTTATTGACCAATTAGAATTGGAGAAAATGTAGGCGTGGCACTACAACCTTGTCAAATTAGGCTAATGTATAAGAAAAATTAAAAAGAAAAGACTCCTTCTCTTTAGCCTTTAATTAAAAAGGTCCTGGGAAAACGAAATTAACCACCATTCTTCTTCTTTGTGTTGTGTCCCTTCAGGCCGTTGGTGATCATGGTTCTCCACAATTTCCTGTCTTTTGTAGCTCTTAGTAACGTTTGTTTGCTTTCTCTTCTAAACCTTGTTCCGCCATCAAGCTCCCTCGGTAGGCAATGCGTTGTTGTTTTTCTCTGTCCCTCTTGCCTTCATTATGTACCCTAGAAATGTCAACTGTCTCTTCTTGACGTTAAGTATGAGTGTCCTTTTTGTTTACATTTTCTCTACCCACCTAGTTGTTGCTTACATATTCGGTCCATATATAGAGTGTACATTTTCAACACTTCAAAGCAGTTTTCTGCACACGGTAACCTTGTTTAACCCTTTGAGCCCTACGTTCCTGAACAATTTTAAACTGAATCAAAATTTGCAAATAATTGGTATGTAATGTTTCACGGTAGATATAAAAATAGTTACAAGTGTTTAACCAACGTTCAACCGGTGACTGGGCATTTTTTTTTTCTACCACTGGTAAAGTGGTGGTTAGGGCTCAAAGAGTTAATATTACTTGTTACCTGTATAAATATGTTATTTCTTACACGAAACATCAATTGTTTCATTTTATTAGGTTGGTGCAAAAATAATGACGTAATAATGTCGTTTTTTTTTTACGTTAAAAATAGGTCAAAAAACGATATTATTACATCATTATTTTTGCACCAACCTAATAACTATATCTCTCAGAATTCTTACACTCGTGACATGGTTTAATTATCTGCTCACTTTTGTCCTCTTAGTAATAAACTAATCATGGTCTGATCTGGAGAGAGATGACCTCTGCCAGGTGTACATTGCCAAGGCACACGATGAATGGGTTTGATTTGATATTATTACTTCTCTTTCATTGTCTCACAGCAAAATATTTACACATATCATTGATTTAGTTTCAAATGATATTAATTCTGAAAAAAAACGAAAGGTTAGGTCCTAACTTAAAATAAACCGAGACCTTTAGTGCTAGGACCCCACCCCACCATATTCCCGGTAGAAAAACATCCCTATTCACTTTGTGTTCCTTTGATGAAGTGCATATTTCACCCCGATAGCTTCTTTTCCAGACCTGTTGCTTTGTAGAACAGACTCCCGAGAGGATGCTTCCCTTACAACTACACTAGTCTTGGTCTAATTCCATGGTCAACCGTTATCGATCATACCCATCCTCATAATGTGCATTTCTTTCTTAATTCTACTTTTCCTCTCTCTTATAACAATTTTAATCTTTATCCCACTAACTTGAGTGGCATTTGCGCCTTGCATTGAGTGAACTAATAGTAAAAAAGGTAGTCTAATTTAGAAAGACTTGATTAATGCGAAGAAACGGTTACAAAGGGAAATAACTCAATATTTTTACGAATAATACAGTTTTCTCCCTTGTTGATATTGACCTATCTGTATTATCAGTAAAGCATTTTGTCAATGACTTCCATCACAAAAATTCCTAAATCAACAAGACCTCTATTTATATAATATTGATTACCTTAAGTATTTTGCTTACAGTGCCATACATGCATATTTTTAAAACATTTTAATTCATTTTTATGAAAATAAAACCACCTTTGAACAATGAAAGATGTATAGTATATTTACTAACCACCAACTAGTATGTCATTGACATACAAATAAAATTGGATGAGTGATTAATGAAAATAATACGGGGTGCCAGTATGTGAGGGAGACATGGTGAATGAGAATTACTTTTTTTTTTTTCCCTTAGAAATTTCTTTCCAATATTAGGGTGCATCTTCCAATCTGCAGTGTCTTGTAAGCTAGAAAATACAGTATATATATATACAGTGCTTACAGTGTACTTAATTTTATTTACATTATTTACACTTGCCAGCACCTTTGCAGTTGTTATCACAAACGTTTTCTTTGTTTTTTATCATGATTTAAGAAGATGAATGAATATTTAATTTGTAAAATATATATATATATATATATATATGAGTGTGTGTGTGTGTGTGTTTTCTAAGGTGATATTGAGCATTTCAACATACAGTGGGTACAGAAGTAGCTTTATTATAATGGTAGGTATGAATTTATACAGAATTTATTTTTAAACTTGAAGTTGTATAATTAGGCAAAATTACTACTTGTACAAATAAGATAACTCTCTTATTTATTATCAAATCATATATTAAACTGTTTTACTAATTATGAGTCAATGAATGTTGTCAAATCAAAATCAGAATATCAGCTAATTAGAAAAAAATAATTTAATGGTTGAATATTTTTGTAAACAATTGTCCATGTATGTTTTATGCCATGGCTACTTAGAGATTATTTCTTTCATTATTTGTGAATTGCCATAGCATCCTGGGAAAGATAGTGTAGTGGCTTTTTGTTGCCTTCGAAAGGTTTTCATGTTCAAAGTTTTCCTTTTATCAACTGTTTGCCAGTCAAGGCTAGAAACATTACATACCAATTATTTTTTATTTTTGACTCAGGAGCTCAGGTGGAAGGTTTAAAATTGTTCAGGAACGTAGGGCTCAAAGGGTTAACTTGTAACTATTTTTATATCTACCATGAAACATTACATACCAATTATTGCTATTAACACATAACTGGGGAGGAAGGAAAGAAATAGGTTCATGCCTTTCCAAAGAGAATTTGAGAAAGAGTGAACTGACTAGAATTTGTACTTAGTGAACCAATAATACTTAAACTACCCGCACCCCCATCACACGCAAACACACACATATTATATATACTATATATATATATATATATATATATATATATATATATATATATATATATATATATATAATAAATACGATGCATGCAAAATGCATCCCTTGATGACAAAATTACAAATCGGATTGCCAAAGCTACGATTGCGTTAGGGAAGTTTTGCCACTACCTGTGGAATGAGAGAGGTATCAAACTGTATACCAAAATGCAGGTTTATCGAGTGGACGTTTTGATCACACTGTTGTATGGCTCAGAATTGTAGACCCATATAGGTCCCGTAACAATAAGTTGGATGTCTTCCACAGAAGATGTCTTCACGTGACTTGTGGCTATACATTTGCTGATTGGGTTTCCAATGCGAATCTTCTCACAAAATGCAACATTGGTGGAATAGAGACCTTCCTGATGCAGTTTGTAACTTCTCTAGCTGGTCATGTTATAAGGACGATTGGTGACAGAATGCCTAAGCTTGACAATGGACAAAGGACAGTTGGACAGCCATGGCTCAGGCATAAAGAGAAGCTAAAGAGTAACCACTCAGCTCTGAATGTACCTTATACTAACTTCAAGTGATTTGCCTTGCATAGAAATAACTGGAGATATTTGTGCCAGAGTGGTATCAGAAATTTTAAAATCAGTCATATTGACTGGCAGAGACAAAAGACAAATGGCGAAAAGGATCTTCAAATGTTCTTGTTGCTATGTCTTGAGATCCTTGATGTTGCCCAATGTCATTAGCAGGAATGAAGTGTCACATACAACACAAACATAAAAACTGACTGTGGCTATTAGATCCTCATTCATTGAAATTGATGGGAGAGTCCATCATATATATATATATATTAATTTACATACAATAGGAATTAAAATTACCACATAGTTATGATCATTTTATCTTACAGATTGAGATTACCTGTAAGGATTTTCAAACCGATCAAGGTAATAAGATAAAACTGACTGAAATGAAACCAGGCCTAAAGCAAATTTTAAAACAAGGCAGAGGAAAAGAAGGGAAGAAAAATGTAAAAAAGAAAGGAGAAAAAGAAATAGCGAAAAAAACAAAAAAGAAAGAGGAAGAAAGGGGAAAAAGGAGGAGGTAAATACATGTAGACATGAACTTGACTTATATAAGATTCACTTGGATTAGAAACCAACATACTATTACCTATATATATATATATATATATATATATATATATATATATATATATGTACATGGATTTATATGTTGTGTCATTACACTATTGTTAGCTAGCTAATGAATCCAGCAGTGATGAGTTCTTGAGATTTGAAGATGAATAAAATGTCTTTGATTGTTTTATATTTTTACATGCATATTTTTTAAACATTTTAATTCATTTTTATGAAAATAAAACCACGTTTGAACAATGAAAGATGTATAGTATATTTACTAACCACCAACTAGTATGTCATTGCCATACAAATAAAATTGGATGAGTGATTAATGAAAATAATATGGGGTGCCAGTATGTGAGGGACACATGGTGAATGAGAATTACTTTTTTTTTTTCCTTAGAAATTTCTTTCCAATATTAGGGTGCATCTTCCAATCTGCAGTGTCTTGTAAGCTAGAAAATACAGTATATATATATATATATATATATATATATATATATATATATATATATATATATATAAT
>OZ010599.1:4549087-4681587 GCA_963932145.1 Acanthosepion lycidas | reverse complement strand
TGCCATTATACATTGTTGAAAGGCATGAAATGATTTTTCCAAACAGATTAAGTCAGGGATTATTCCCTGTGGCTAGTACCATGTAACTTAATACAGACACAGGTTTAATTGAAAAAAGAATTCATGGCTCTACTAGGATATCTGAAGGTCCCTGTGAAATGCAGTTAAGTCCTTAGCAAGATGATCTTCTGAGGTCATGCAGTAATTTGACCGATTATATATTAGGAGCATGTCAAATTTCCCAGTGTTTTCTTTTGGGAAAACTAGAAAATAAATATTTTTTACACTAATATTCACCCAATTCAAGGCCAAAGAGCCACTTAAGGTAGAAGGTTATTGTGTGATGATGTATGAGCATAAGAAATGGCAAGAAGTGAAGTTCATGAGGTTATGTAGGAAAGGTAACAGTTAACCTTCAAACTGAAGATGTTAAGATTGTAGTGTTCAGGAAAGTATCCTGTTAGGAGTCTGTTCCACAAAGCAACAGTTCTTGGGAAAAAGCCATATTAATGGAATATGCCACATACAGAAGCATGATTCATCCTTGTGTACATGACATGGGGGTTCCCAGTTGCAATGGTCAGGACTGGATGAACAAATGAATATAACTTGTCAAAATGTTTACCATGGAAATAGCAATAGAGTAGGCTTGCAATGTTTCACTTGTGAGAAATGAGTTGTAAGGTAGAAAATAATTCATCAACCACAAGGCTGTGTAGATGCTTCTGAACTTTATCATGACGGACAAGTGAGGACTGGTCAGCTCCAATCCAGATAGTGGGAAACCATTTTTTTTTTTTTAAATAAAAATAAATGCTGAAAAATTTTGCATATATTTAATAATTTTATTTCTATATATGAGAGAAGGAATGCTATTAGCACTGTTCAAATTGTCCATAAAAGATAAAATAAAAAATAGATTCAACAAATTGATTGAAAAAATAATAAGCCAAAAATGCCACTTATATTATGAATGCGTTTATAGAGTTTATTATTTCATTGAACATTGATACTTACAATAGTAAACTGTCACATATAACTGAACATTAGGTTCAGAAACAACCAGCAAAAAACACGAGAAAAGGTGGGCTTTCTACAGAAAAAATCATGGAGATAATTCACTCTGTAAGAAATTGGGATGTTATACGTGTGGATGTATATGCATAGATAACCATGTGTATATATATATATATATATATATATATATATATATATATATATATATATATAAGCTTATGTCCATCTATCTATCTTCATTTTTATATCTATGGTAAATAAATAGGTATAAATTGGTATGCAAAAAGACTCCTTCTAACAATGCATCATTTTGAGTTTTATTGGAAATAATAATGAAATATTGAAAAAGTGACATACAAACTTATTCAGTAATAATTTATAGGGTGTTTTCTATACTGAACACGATTTATCGGTTTTCTGTACTGAACATGATTTCAAATTTTCTTTCCAACTATTTATTTAATGTTAAAAAAAAAAAAAAAAAGTATTTACCCAACTATACCTATTTCTCTCCATATCCTATATTGCACAGTTCTTTTTGATTCTTAGCTAGATATGTTTCATTGAATATTGTAGACATAATATGTCTATTTATTTTTATACTGAATCTTTCCAGTTGTCTAATCAGTTTCTTGATGTTAAGATGAAATTCATGAAGGAAGGCGTTGCAGTTTTTTTTTTTTTTACCCAAATACTTTCAACCTTTTTTAAGATTATCTTCAGGGGTAAATTACAATGACAAACATGCTATTGTAATTGTGATAAAAATGCACTCTATTATAATTAGCCTTCCTTGACAAATTTCATCTTAACATCAAGAAACTGTTTAGGCAACTGAAAGGATCAGTATAAAAATAAGTAGACATAATATATATATATATATATATATAATATATATATATATATATTATTCAATGAAACATGTTTGAATGAAGATATGCTGCCTCAATATACACATATATAGTATTTTTTACCTATTTACTCTGTTTCACACACAGGGATTTTTTAAAAATGGGTGGCTGTTTATTAATAACATTCCAGTTTTATTAATTTTTTTTTTAATTTTATTCATACGATTTTTAATGAATAAAAAAAAATATTATATTAAAAATCTTTTTCAAAGAATTCCAAATGGGGCACTCTTATATAAATGTAAGAAAAGGAATATGTGTGTCTGTGTATCTGTGTGTGACAGTAATTTCGGCTGGGAAAAGTGAAAGATCATTCTGAAAGTGAAAAGATATCTCAAATAATAAAACTTCAATCATCTTTCTGCTTGACTGCATTTGATTGAATAATTGCTTCTATGAAAGCTTTGCCGTACAATTGATTACAAGAAATAAAGAAATTATCAATCAAGAGTCAAATCAGACTAATGTCTTCATCTTGTCGTCACAGTATAAAGAGGTGTATATGATACAGAAGAAATATTTTTTAAAATCATTTTCAATTTATGAAGGGATGCCTGACCCACTTGTCATTATTTTGATGTTTAGTCATTGAAAGACTGACTTTTTTTGGGAAGCGTGTTGGCTGAGAAATTTTCATTGTCTCTTCTTCATGAGATTAAAATGAATTTTATATAAGTCTTCTTTGGGAATTTTTCATTTTAATTTTATTATTTTCTTCATATATTCTTACTCTTAATCTTCACACAGCTAATGTAGCATTTCAGGTAAAACAAAAAATGACTATGCATTAATTTATTCAGGCTTGAAGTTAAAGGTCAAAATGTTTTGACCATTCTACTTTCTAGTTTTCTGGGGTTTCTTTCAAATTCTGCAAATTAGGAAACAAATCATTTCTTTAGTATTTGGAATTCAATTGTTCTAATTCCATTATTCATTCATTCTAGAGAACATCTCATTAATTCATTTGTTCTTGTAAAGTCATTTTCACACCTTAATTCCTACATGTTTTTGGATAGTAATTCTTTCTCCTTTTCTCTCATCTATTCTATATATTTCACGTAATCAGAATTAAGATACCATTATGTAAATGATCATTTTCACCTTGTAAAATTAAATTCACAGGATTTTTCAAACACGCAATGGATGATGTCATCCATTGACTGTTAGAAAAATTCTGTAAATTTAATTTTACAAAGTGAAAATGATCATTTACATAATGGTATCCTAATTCCAATTGCATGAAATATATTGCTCTGTTTATTATAAAAACATTGAGCTCTATGTGTGAATGAGTTCTAATATTCAATATTTTATATTGTGTTAATAGGATTCACTTGGATTATATACCAATGGATTACTACATTATATATATATATATATGTATATATAAAAATGTCTTAAAAATAATTGTTAGACTTTGTCCATTTCATAATGTGTGGCGTCATTTGTTTACATTTGGACACGCATCAAGCAGATATGAATGTACGAGAGAAAATCATGGAAAATTGTAGTTTAAAAACAGTAAAATTGACCTTGCTAATCGAAATGCTCCTCTGTGGTTCAATCATTAAAGCACATCAGGCTATATGATGTTTCCGTATAAGATACAGGTTCAAATCCTGTCAGAGGACACATATTTTCTATGAAAATTTCTGACATTCAAGCCAGTAAATGTCGTTAATATTATTTATTATAAACAGAGCATTTACTTAAATATTTATATCTATAAAAAGAATGTATAAACATAAAAAATGTCTTAAATATATATATATATATATATATATATATATATATATATATATATATATATACACACATCATAAATAAGAGAAAGAACAGATAGAGTAAGAATCAACAGTTCTTAGCATTTACTTTTTAAAAAAGTTCTCAATACAAAGTTCCACCACCCTCTGACCTTATTTTCATTTTTCTATTTTAGCTTAGATCTGATTTTTAATTGATTAAACCAGACATGCCCATAAGTATATTTTTTTTAATTCTAAACTTACGGCTACCCCCCTTGTTAACTTTCAAACGAGGTAACTATTTGTTTTCAAATTTTCCAAATAAATCATGTTATCTACCATCGCCTGAAGAGTAACCATTATAGTTCCGAAACATGAAAGTTTTTGTGTAGCGATGTAAAATGTTTTTGTTGTAATATATATATATATGTGTATGTATTTTAGTGTATTGGGGCAGCAGGTCATTATTCAAATATATAGTGTTAAATATAACAGACAATGAATGTCTATTATGTTTGATCATGAGCCATTCTAAGCTTCATATAGTGGCTTTAGTTTTGGGAGAAAATAAAGACAAAAATTGTCTAACATTTGGATAATTTTCATTATGCTGTTCCTTGATCTAAGCTTTTGGCTCACATGAGCCATCACCAGAGTGGTTATATGGACATTACAACAGAGATGTTCACCATCAAAGATGACATCTTGTTATGTTTACACAGAAGTTTGCTATATGATGATAACGGTCATGAAATAGCAGACGTAAATTCGTAATGCAGTTCTATGACATCCTACATGACCAAGTGAGAGAAAGAAATGTTAATAGAATCATGCATTTAAATGCATTGTAATATGTTGTGACTAGTTTGAAATGTAATTTTGTTGAGTGTAGGTTGCTTTGTTTTAATGTAGATGGCCTACAATATCTTAAGGTTCTTTTTACTGTGTATGTGTGAGTATTGTTGTGTTATCAATTAATATCTGTCTAATATTATGTACATGGCTATGTTTTTCTAAGAAATATTTTTTAATGGCACTAAGATCAGAAAGGTGACAGGTAAGTCACATAACAGGATGTCATCTTTTCCATTATTTTTTAGCTTTTTTGTACCATGTGGATGATTCTATTATATTTGTATTATCAATGAGTATGTTGTGGATAGAGTTTGGAAGATCTCCATGTGTATTTAAATGAGACCTAATTGAGCTATGGTCAGAGAGATGTAATTTGAGCCTTCTTGTTAAGCATGTTGTAGTATATCCAATATGATTATTAAAATTATTGAATGAAAGTGTGAAAGAGTCACTATCTAAAAAACAACATATTTTAAAATAACACCAATAGAAATGAAAGCAAAAGTATCAGGAAACTGAATAAAATCAGTTGAGTGGTGCATTGAGACAAGCCAGAAATTTTAAAATTGAAAATTTAACATTCCTACATCTTCCGCATTTCATCTCAGTGCATAATTAGAACCGATGTTTACATCTATATCTCCCCCTCCTGCTACATATATGATTCCATCAATAAGAGCATTACTCTGATGGTTACACAGATTTGTTTTTTACTCACCTTGTTATTCAACTACCTAACCTTGTTCTGATATAGAGAAATTTGTATAGGTTCTCACTGAAACCTCCTGATGAGTGGATGAATTACAAAAATGGTTCATCGACAAAACTTGGGAGTTGATGTGCTGAATATAGCATTAATCAACTAAGTGAATAATTTTATATTTGTATTAATTCTTTCTCTCTCTCTCTCTCTCTATATATATATATATATATATAAACTATTTTATCTCCATACATCTAGAAAAAAGATTTTTGGCCACAGCTTTATATACATATGGTTATGCATTCTTGCAGGTATTATTGGAGAGTTTAGAGAAATTTATAATAATTTCCTTTTTATTTTTTAAAAAAATATTAAACGCCACAAAAGTTAGGATACGGGTAACAAGAACACTTGAATATTTTGTGGCAATGTCATTATTTTTTTTTAATTTGAAGAAATCAAAAATAAAATCAAAAATACATTTGAACAAAAGATTTTAAGTTTTCTTTTGAACACAAATATGAAATTATTTAAATGAATAGAGTAAGTATACTGAAATCAGAAAACTGAATAATTTGTACAAAATTTGAAAGAAAGATTATAAAATGGAATCTAATTAAAAAAATATCAGTAATTTTTTTAAACATTTGTATTAAACTTCAAAATCTTCGTGTATGTGTGATTGATATGAAAGTATGTAATGTGTTGAGCTGCAACTATATACCAGTAGCCCATTGTATCTAAACTACACACAATCATGTAGTGTAGGATGCTACAGCTATGAACACTAGAACTCTGTAAGCAATATCCATATTTTCAATTTATGTCAATACAGTAGTTATCTAAAAATAATACTCCTGTCATAATAGATGTGTATATCCGTATACTAAAATCTGTCTCTGTAGATTTCACGTATACATTTGAGGTGTTAACCAAAATGTTTGGAGAATTTCATCAGCACTCAAGAACTGAATGTAGTACAAGTTTTTGTCCCTACCAATTGTGAGCAGCACAAGAATATCTAGTTTCCACTGTTTCTTTTAAAATACTAAAGTGACAGGGTGTTAGGACAATTTTTGTTTTTACTGTGCTGAAAAGTGTCATAATTTATTTTTATT
The DNA here is from genome assembly GCA_963932145.1 of Acanthosepion lycidas. Classification (NCBI taxonomy): domain Eukaryota; kingdom Metazoa; phylum Mollusca; class Cephalopoda; order Sepiida; family Sepiidae; genus Acanthosepion; species Acanthosepion lycidas. The sequence goes on along the minus strand of OZ010599.1, from coordinate 4,675,238 downwards.
TGTGTATCTTCTTTCTCAAGTTCTCATTTTATATATATATATATATGTGTGTGTTACTTTATATATTATGTTTTAATGGATACCGATATTTGAGTAGACATCTTTTCTTTTTTTTCTTTTTAAACAGTGTGAATTATATCTACTGGTCTGTTCATTGGACAAATCTTAAAGAAAATGTGCCCCACTTTTGCTGGGGAAACCACCAAAACATAAAAGGTTGTGGTGGGGGGGGTGAAACTTCATCAGTTGACAGAGGACACACTTTCTTTAAAACTTTTGAATGCACAGGCTGGTAGATGTTATTCATGATTTAAAAAAAAAAAACAAAAAAACAGGACACCTACTCAAACAGATGTATTCACTGAAATATGATTTTTAAATTAATAATAATTAATATTGGATTAAAAATAAAATTCATTAATTCATGAGAAATGGGTGTGTGTGTGTGTGTGTGTGTGTGTGTGTATTTCTAAGACCTGACCATCAGGAAATTTCCAAATGGAAAATGAAAAAATGTTTAATTAACAAATAAATGTTGACATTTGTTTTATTAATTTTGAAACTAGTTTAGCTCTGCTGTCAAAAATGAGAACATATTTAAGTCATTTTCTGATTTACTCATAAAATATATATGTCAAATGTAATATTTTATATGTCAAATCAAATATAATTTTTAAATTTTCAAATTAAAATAAGTTATCAAATATTTATATTTTCAAATTTTCACTTTATACAATATATATCTTCAAATTTTATAAAATTTCATCATATTTAAGTCCTTTTGTGATTTACTCATAAAATATCAAAATCTTTCTTGCTCTGCATTTTCTTTTTTTTATGTCCAATATTTCCTGAATATTAAATTAAACTAAAAGTAAAACTAAATAAAAATAACAATTGATACTCTATCTTGTCTCCTTGCTATAAATAACAATCAAAAATTGTTAATATATACATATATCTAGCCATATCTGACTTAAACAGCTTATCCACAAAGCCAACCATAATTTTTTAGTTCCTTTAATACAGTATTTTTAATATAAACATAGTCTGGTAATAAACCACTTTTTCATACCGTATTTTCAATTTTTAGTTTCAAAATAAGAATAAAAAATAATTTAAAAATAACATAACAGGAATTTCTATTTTTACATCAGATGAATATGAAGAGGTAAATTAATTGCTTGCTTATCAAATTTACCAGAATTTTATGCTACATTATACTTGATAATATAAAAACTTCATAATTATTCACTGACTGGTGATTAGAAACTCATTCACTCACACACACATAGATGGATAGTAATTTACATTTATATTCCCTTCTCCGCCCCCTACATATATAATTCCATCAATAAAAACATTACACACTGCTGAAGTCCCTTTTAGAGGACTAAATGCATCACACAGAACTTTCCACTTTCTCATTCAATTACCTAATATTGCTAGAAATAGAAATTTATATATCATGTTCTAAATATATATATATATATATATATATATATTATATATATGTGTGTGTGTGTGTGTGTGTGTGTGTAATAAAATATAGTTTTAAGCTATGCTATATTTATGGATTAAAGTATTCAATATTAGGGGTAGAGTGTATGCAAATATAAAAGTGGACATTGAGGTCAACACTCAGAAGTGACAGTCTGTTTCATGCTTAAATTCAATTTTCAGGCCATTATATATATATAGTGTATTGGGGCAGTAGATCATTATTCAAACAGTTGTTAAATATAACAGACAACGAATGTCTATTATGTTTAATCACAAGCCATTCTAAGCTTCGTATAGTGGCTTTAGTTTAAGAGAAAATAAAGACAAAAATATCATTTGGATATTTTTTTTATTATGCCATTCTTCAATCTCAGCTTTCAATCAAGGAACAGCATAATAAAAAAAAATAACCAAATGCTGGACAATTTTTGTCTTTATTTTCTCCAAGAAACTAAAGCCACTATATGAAGCTGGAAATGGCTCATGATCAAACATAATAGACATTCGTTGTCTGTTATATTTAATAATATATCTAATATATATATATATATATATATATATATATATATATATATATATATATATATATATATATAAAAAAAGAGTATTTTATCTACATACATCTAGAATGTATTATTATTAAAAATTTAACTTTGGTAATTTTGATTTGTACTTATAGAATCAAAACTTTAAATATTACCATAATTTTCCTTTTTTATGACACAGACAGGTTAATGTATATAGAAATATCTTGTCTCTCAGATAATTTTAGAACAAAGAATATACTAGTAAGTAAATAATATTTGATTAACAAGTAAGAAATGTGTCTTTTTTTTAGACTGACAGGAAATATATGCAGAACCAACTCCAAATTTTGTGTTCATGAGGTTCCAATTTTGTTCTTTTTGTCCTTAATGCAAATAAAGATACTTCATCTATATAATGAACTTTGACACAAAACCAAATTAATGGGCTATCAGACTCACTATGAACGGCTTTTTAAACTATCGTTTTGAATCATTGCTCTGTGGTAAGTGCCCACCTTCATCACTTTTATATGTATCTAGCGTGAGAACAGTATTTGTCTAGGGATATATGTATATGCATTTTCAGCAGTATTGTGAGTGTCTTTTCAATATAATGTGAGGAATTTATACCATCAGCAACAGTGCAAAAATGCAATGTATTGTCAGCAGTATGTTGGCAGTAGTCATTATTGCAGTATAAAGAATTTATATAATGTATTCAGTCATTGAAAGTAGTTAGTACTATGATGCATAGTGATCAAGAAAAGACTCAACCTTATTACAATCAAAAGTTTCTAATAAACTCTTCAGTTACCCCAGTAATTAAACACTATTGTTGACATGCCTTTTAATAAATCATACTGAACTGGCAGTTAAGTAATAAGTGAATTAGTTAAACACATATTAGGTAAGTATGTTAAAAAAAGTACAACTCATATGCTTCCTAGTTAAAAGACAATCATATTCATTGTGTCTATTAGTAGATGATATGATTGTCTACAAGACAGAGAGTGAAAGAAATAACAGGGGAAAGCATGTTTCCCATCTTTCTCTCTTGTTAGCATCATATCCATTGTACAAGCAAGAGACTTGGGGCAAAAGCTATAGAAGTACAATGATCATAAAATACAATTGGTTATCATTTTTTTCCTGCTGCTGAGCAAAAAGATGAACTTAGAACAAATATTTAATCTTCATACATATTTAAACTGTATTCTAAGTCAGGAATAAGACCAACATTTATACTTGTCACTTATCGGTGAATATGTCAATATGATTAAAAGTAACTATTTTTCCTATATTTATCTTCTGTTATTCGTGAAAACTTTATAAAATCTCCTGGCAATTGAATATTTATTATAGTATAAATGTAATTGTAGTTATGGGCATGTTTGTAAGTAAGGAACGATCTTATTGATTAATGAAAAGTTTGTTTAGATGAAGGTCAATGTCTTTAGCTCGTATTTCCCTCTCCTCTCCTGATTGATATGTTGAGGGCCGGGCAGTTTACAATGTGATTGCAAGAACAGTGGCAGATTTCAAAATAAAACAAAATGAAATTAAGGAAAAAAAGTGTAAGAAGAAATGAAAAAAAGAAATGATTTTCAAAAGCTGTCAATTGTAAAAATGCTTTAACTAATAATAGCCTGAAAAACAGCATATAAGCAAAAATAAAAATCAAGAAGCAATTTTTATAAAGTATTTTTTTTTTTTTTGCTCATAATTCATTTTTGACAAAGAAATAACTTCCTGATTTTTATACATGATGATAATTTATAAATAGATAAAATGATGGAAAGTGGTTATAAAAAAATGGTTGACATTTAAAAGGTTCGACTGTGACAGGTGGGAAAACCATTTACTTTTCATATGTGGGAGAATGTCTATTCACAGAAAGGTAGGGGATAACAAACTTTGAAGTTCAGAAAAGAAACAGATTTTACGATTAATATATGTAAGGAGTGCACAGGAATGAGAAAAAAAATGTAGGGAGTAGTCAACAGACATCATCATATCACAGAGATCATTGTTAGTTATCTCCCCTGCTACATATTAGAGATGCAGTTATTTCCCTTGTCATCTGTTAATTCTCCACTTATTGTTTTTCCAATAATCCACTGTTTCTTTAGTCTTTTGTAGACCTTACAAGCATTTGGCAGGGAAAAGGTGTATTGAAAGTCGCAATAAATAAAAAGTGGTGGTGGAAACAAACACTTTAAATTTCATTTCTGCTGTTAGCTATCTGATTATTTGATAGTTATTTTTTATAATATAAGACAAAATTTTATTACAAATTTCTATGTAGAGTTTGTTTTTTGTTTTTTTTAGTTGTATTGGGAATTCTTTTTACAGTTGAGTCAGTAAAATAAATGCCTATTGCATGTGCTACTTTATTTATACCTAACAATTATTGTGAGTAAATTGAAATGATTAATAATCTGTTAACAGAAAATATTAATAAAACTGGAAATATGAAATGAAATCAAAATAAATAAAAGATTTTCTTTGTGTGGTTGACTTCAAAATAAAGAAAGACACCTGATTTTGTTTTTTTTTTTTGTTTTTTTTTCACAAGAAATTTTGTATATTTTTCTTTTTCAATTCCTCATTAAAACTTGTTTCTTGTTTATACTTCAGGCTTTCTCTTTTTTTTTCAGCTGCCATGACTATTTTTTTTTCTTTTTCCGTTCTTTTCTTTTTTCTTTAAACAATTGAATAAATAAAATTCACATATTATCCCATATTGGAGGACAATTTGACATTTTGTCATTACTTGTTTCTATTCTTTTTCAAAGGAAAAGGCCAAGGAAAACGGCTGGCAATTTCTGCAGAGGGAGAAACAAGGAAGCCATAGGTCCGTGTGGATATAACAACCAGTTATTTTTAAGACGTTGATTTATTGTATTTTTTGTTTTCAGGTTCACTTCATATCAAACAGAAACAAAGTCAAGAAAGAAAGAAAAATCTCACACAGCAGTAACAAGTACAACAGACTAGGAAAGCAAATATAATTACATTTTAAAATGATGTATTCCATGTAGGAAGGACTCAGATACATTTTATTACAACAAAACATTAATTGAGTATTTTATTTAAAACTTGTGTAAGAAATATCTGACATAAGAGAAAAATAAAAATGAAATAAAAAAAAAAAATTCTTTTTTTAATTTCCTCTTTTTTTTGTTTTTCAATTCAAGAAAAAAGAAGAGAGTATTTTTTTTTTCAGAAGGAAAAAATAATTTAGGAAGTTAATTTCTTCACATTGTTATGTCATGTTGGTAATTCTTTTCTACATTATTCAATTTTTCAAAAACTTATATGACTCTTCATCTTAAACTTTTGACCAGTTCATAAAATTTTGATTAACAATCTTAAAACTTCTTTAGGGATAGAGTTGCCTGTGTACAAAAGCAAAAATTAAGAATTAGCAGCTGTATTCTACAGAACAGTAGCCCATGATTTTATTTTAATTCAAAACATTGAAAAAAAAAAAAAAATACAGCAGCCATATTCTATTTTTGAAACACATATCCAAATATTTCTCAGCAGGTGATGTACAAAATGGATAAAATCCAATTTCTGTTGCATTCTCTCTTAGTTTGCTTTTTTAATTATCCAATTAGTATATAAAATAAATTAAACTACTTGTCGAGCTTTTCATTTTAAATATTTTAAGTATACTAGATGGTAAAATGAGGGAAGAGAAAAGCATCATCTTTGATTATTGGCAAAAATGAGTAGATAGCGAGTTATCTCCCTATCGTTGGACAGAGTTATTTCCCTTCGTTAATGCAGCCATTTTAAAATTGGGTGTCGTAATCTTCTGGAAATTGTTAAGAAGAAAAAGAAACAAAATATTGATTCATACATAAATCCACACAACTATTTGTAAAATCAATTAAATTTTGTGTCTATGGAATTTAGTGAGTGAGGCTATCAATTAGATTTACTCTTGCCTTTCAAGTAATGCTTGTTTCTCCCGTGACATTTTTTTTCACAATGCTACCAGGCGAACTGGTACCTCATTTTTTAATCTTTCTGTATTAATACTTGGTACATTGCTTAAAGAAAAAAAGAGCATTGAAAAAGATGCCAAACTTGACGAAAACAAAATATTATCGTCAAAAAATGCTTGTTATTATTAAGAGGAAAGAACAAAGTATTTTTAATTTAAATTATTTAAAAATTTTTTTTTTTTTTTTGGAACATTCTAAATTTTGATTTAAAAAACCTTGTTTCTCTTTGTCTCAGCCGAACTACTAAATAACATTTTTTAGCACGTGTTTTTTTTTGTACGACAAACATTAATTTGGAAAATTTTGCAAAAATAAAAATAATTGTCAGATTTTAATAAAACTTTCAGAAACTATTCACAAAATGATTGAAATATGATTTTTTTTTTTTTTAAATTTTAACTCATGGCAAAAATATTTTTCTTTATTACCCCACCAGGCCCATAACTAATTTTATGAAAACTCTGGAAATCCATTACCGCACAGTTTAGTGATTATATTAGTTAAAAAAAGCACAAGGTTTTGAGAAAAACAGATTTTTTTTTTTAATCGGACCACCTCTACCTAAAAATCAGCTCTGAAACACACACAACAAAACTCAATAAAAGAAAACAAACATATTTAATTTCAAATGCTTTTAAGTTGCTTATTTTTTTTTTTTTTTAATGAATATTCCAGAAAGACTGGAAAGAAATACTGAAAAGCTGGTGATTCTATTGAAGGCCACTTTTTTTGCTTGTCAAGAAATTCATTTGGTGTTTAAAAAAAAGCAGACTATTGCATACTAGGAGTGAAGAGTGAAGATATATCCATGAACTAAAGTTTAAACAGTAGTCAACTATGTTTTTGTTTTTTTATACATGGCAGACCCACTGATGTAAAAATGCAGCCTTTTAACACTTAAATTATAGGACTGTTATTGTTAAGTGAGGGTGAGTGGAATATAAAAAAAAATATTACTGTCTTTTAAAGATTAGGCTAACTAAAATTAAAGTGGAAATGGAAGTTGACTTACAATATAAGACAGTTAAGAAGTTGAATTGAGTTCAACTTCTTAACTTTATTAGAATGTAAAAAAATAAAATATGATTTAGTTTTAATGAAAACCTAAAACACTAACCAAAAACATAATATTATTGACAATGATGAGAACAGAAATAATTTTTAATTGACTGATTTGTGTTTTACGGCTTATCAACCTGCAAAACTAAAAGGTTATTTACAGCCAGAAAATATTTTTTTTACATTGTAAGAATTTTTTTGAGATGATAATGATTTACTGATACAAGTCCTACTAATTAATCCATAGCTGGGGGAGAAGAGGTGGACTCATATCTTTCTCAAGGGTATATCGGTGTGCAAGTGAAAAATTATCGATTGCATCGATTGAGAAATAAATTTCATAGACACAGTGTTTAACTGATTTTACAAATAAAACGAACAATTTGTATACTTATCGAATTCCCAGGAACACTCATTAGTTTGTAAATGTGGATTTGAATTCGTGAAAATTATACATAAACCAATATCATCGTTAATTTAAATTAAAATCCAGATAAGGCTCTATCAATTTTGTAAAAACCAGATATAGTAACTAAGGGAAATAACTCATTTCAATGACTGCGACAAGAATAAAGGGAGATAAACATTGTGGTTATTACATATCGTGGCCTCGTTTTTACATTTAACTCAATTACCAACGATGAAGCTTCTATTTTCCCACAATTTTAACATCTGGCATAGTTAAGACATTTAAAATGCAAGATTAAACAATTAGCTATATTTTTTTTTTTCAATCTAATAATTACAAACACATGAGTACAATATAACCTGAAGAAGATTAGTAATATATATATATATATATATAAATATATATATAATATATATATAATATAATATAATATATATCTATATATATATAATATATATAATATATATCTATATATATATATAATATAATATATCTATATATATATAATATAATATATCTATATATATATATATATAATAATATATATATATATAAGACATTTTTATGTTTATACATTCTTTTTATAGATACAAATATTTAAGTAAATGCTCTGTTTATAATAAACAGTATTAAACAACATTTACCGGCCTGAATGTCTGAGAAATTTTCACAGAAAATATTCATCCTCCGACAGGATTCAAGCCTGTATCCTATTTGGAACCATCATTTTGCTTGACGTGCCTTTACTGATTTGGTCACAGAGGAGCATTCGGTAAAGGCATGTCAAGCTAAATGACGGTTCCGTATAGGATACAGGTTCAAATCCTGTTGAAGGACGAGTATTTTGTGTGAAAATTTCTCGGACATTCAGGCCAGTAAATGTTATTAATACTGTTTATTATAAACAGAGTATTTACTTAAATATTTGTATCTATAATAAGAATGTATAAACATAGAAATGTCTTAAAATAATTGTCGGACTTTGTCCATTTCAAAATATATACATATAATATATATATATATAATATATATATATAATATATATATATAATATATATAATATATATATATATATTCATTTCAAGGCAATGTGATTATTTCAATACACAGACTTCCATACATTGTAAAACGTGTGAGAGGAGGAGGTGGGTGAGGAGAAAAAAAACAACTATCATTAGGATTTATATTCAGGTTATACAATAAGTAGATATTTTTAAATCTATTTTATTAGTTAGTTCTTTAAATTTTCACTGACTGATCCTCCCAGAAAAAATATATTTGTTTACCATGAAGGAACTCTACAGCCTTACATTTAAAATTGCACAATTAAAAATTTATTTTATTAAAATGATACGGATAAAAAATTTTAAACTTCGTTCTGAGTGTGTCCAACTTGGCGAAGAGACTTCCAACATGGATTAAACAAAAAAAGGATAAAACTTCTTCATTTTGAAATTAGGGAAGAAAGATCCTGTAAAATAAAGAAAAATAAATAATAATAAAGTTCTGAAAGTGGATTAGGATTTTGAATTTTTTCCCGCAAATCTAAAAAAAAAAAAAAAAAAAATAAAAATCCCCCCCCAAAGAAAACAAAAGCCCCCCAAAAATAAATAATCAGTATAACATTTCATAAATCAATCATTATATTTTTCTTCAATATATATATATATATATATATATATATATATATATATATATATATATATATATATATATATATACCCACCTTCACACACTTAGATTTTATTATGTAAGTCAATGTTTTCATAATAAAATTGGTTCTAAGCAAACAATGTTGTTAAAATTTTCAAGATATATATGATAAGCATGTGAGGTTCAGCCTATAATATCTGTTAAAAATATTTAGAATAACTTATTTGGTAGTGGGAGATTTCATGTAACTCAAGGGGTACTGGAAATAAAGATAAAATTATAGTCTGTCTGAATTTCTGTGATGAGGACTTATCATTATTTACATGCCGACCATTGTCCTCATCTTTGTTGTTGTCATCACAAGGCTGTTGTGCTCTCTGTCTATCATCAGGTGTATATCAATCTGTGTAACCTATAGGGAATTCTGAACTGAACCCTTTATTTAATCTACCCATGTCTAGAGATACCTTGTCTAGTTCTTATTTTTAGTACTGCTCAGTTATTGCTCACCCTGTTTCCATTGAGTCCATGTACGCACTACCTGGTCTAGGGATTGAACTCACAATTACTATGTCACCATATTCACAAACCAACACTTTAATCCATAGAACAATACTGGATTAAAGCATTGATTTGCAAAGTTGGTTGCATAGTAATTGTGAGTTCAATCTCTGGGCCAGGCAGTGTGTACTTGGACTCAATGGAAACAGGATGACCAATAACTGAGCAGTACTAAAAATACGAAGATAAAATAACCCTTGACATGAACAGTGGAATGAGAACAATCTACCCTCATAGATTAAATAAAGGGTTCAGTTTGAAATTCCCTGTAGATTACCGAGATCAGCATATGCCTGATGATGGCTGGAGAGTACAATGGTCAAAATGTTGTGATAACAACAATAATGATGAGGACAATAGTCTGCTTGAAAATAATGTAAATAAAAGGATAGTTATTTACTTTTAATTTCAGAATTTATAAAGATTGTTTTAAGTCATCAGAAAGATTTTTAACACCAAAAGGGAGAAGATTGCAATGCCACTGAGTGATGGAAACACAGTGTTGTATAATTGAAAACAAAAATTGAACAGAGAAAGAAAATGGAAATTTTGGCAAGATAAGAACAAAATAAATGATTTTAAGAATGTCACAAAAGGGATTTGAGAAAAATTAAAAGTGGATTGATCATCAATAAAATATTTGAAAAATCTGGTTTTGTGAATGTTTACAGAGAGAAAAGATTAAGAACATTAAATATGTAATTTTATGGACATGATAGCTGAGATGGAGATTAGGTCCCTTATGGAAATAGTCAACCAACATGACAGAAGAAAACAGTTAAGTGGAGTAATGTTTCTGGCAAATATTGTAGGAAGTAAAATTATATGTCCCTTCAAAGTTGTTGATGGTATCAAAATGAATGTAGGGAATCATTGTAAGTTTTTGGACAAGATATTTTTTCATTAGACGAGAAGCTTAAAGTTAAAGAGTATATTCATCAAAGACAATAGTCTTTTACATTCTGAAAAGCTGACTATTGGCCATCTTGCCAAAAAAGATAGTAATCCAATAGAAAACATGGAATCTATCATTAAAAGAGATGTGTATAAGAATGGTAAGCACCATTCAAAGAAGCTTTCTGGGAAAAATACTGAAAGTAATATTAAAGCCAAAAATATAGAATAATTAAAAAAAATTAATGATTGAAAGGCTGATGAAATTTTTAACATGCCAAGATATGATATTAACATGTAAAGTAAATACTAATTTATTCATGTATATATGATATTGTGTTAAAGAAATGTCTGTCTCTGATGTAGAATTTTGGGATGTATAGATAAAAATCTAAGTGGTATTGAATTTGTTTGCATAATACGACCTGACTATAACCTGACATTCCCCAAACAAATTATCAAATATTTTTTAATAAGAACAGATATTATAAGCCGAACCTCATACAATATATTCATCATAAAAAAATATATCTTGCAAATTTTACCAGCAATAATGAATTAATACCAATGTTATTTTTAAAAACTGACTTGCATAATAAAATCTGGTACATGTGTGTGTATATATATATATATATATATATATATATATATATATATATATATATATATACACACATTATTTTCTTTTTTTCTTTGTATTCTTTTTTCTTCTTTCTATTCTACCATTCTTTCTTTTCAACCTGATAGTTGAGCTTAACATATAAAAAGAAGGAATTAAGAGAAGATTCATTGGTAATATATATTTTAAAAACTTTTAAAAATTAAAATGAAACCTCTTTAGAGGAGATACTATGATGTAAAACTGACTGAATATTTATTTGCATTTGTGAGTTGATATGATTGTATGTATATTCCTATAAGCCTCTGCACACAAACACGCACACACATATACATATATATATATATATAAACATACACATATATGCATATATTTATACTTACATATCTTTACACCTATACATATATTTATACACCCTCCACACACACTATATATATATATATATATATATATATATATATATATATATATATATATATATATATATATATATTAGTGGTCAATATATATATATATATATATATATATATATTTATTTCCAAGAGGATAAAATCCAGATAGAGCTCAATGTACAGTACAGAGCAAGAATATAATATAAAAAGCTCAAACACTAATATTCATGGTTATAATTTATTATATTGGAATCATAATTACGATCCAATTCATCAGAATTTGTAGGTCTGATGAATTGGATCGTAATTATGATTCCAATATAATAAATTATAACCATGAATATTAGTGTTTGAGCTTTTTATATTATATATATATATGTATATATATATATATATATATATATATATATATATATATATATATATATATATATATATTGTGTGTATGTGAATTCTTTACCGCGAATATGAAATAGGGTTATATTTTTGCACAGTTAAGTGTGTGTGTGTGTGCGCATGTAAAAATTTAGATATAAATAAAACATATCAAAAAACAATATAAATAAAACAAAGTTTTCTTTTTATCTTTCATATATATTGAATATGCTGCTGAAAATTATCTATATATTAGTTATTTGGAAATATATATATATATATATATATATATATATATATATTACTCAAAATCTATGATATTTATGATGTAAGAGTTCTTAATATCTGGGATAGAAATTTTATACATATAAACAGTGCAGACTTAGAAATCAGCAATGCATGTTGAATTTCAGTTTCATGCCTTTAGTGATCAGCAGACCATTTCTGAAGACGGTGAAACTGCTAGCCACCCTATAGTGTTGATTTCTATATCCACACTGTTATATTTATGTGTGCGTGAGTAAACTTATATTCATGGTTGGGAAAGTGGCTATATACATGTAGGTGTGTGTGTGTGAACATCTATATATGGTAAAGCGGGTGGGTTTTGGGTGGGGCATGTAACAAATGAAACAAATGACAAAAAAAAAAAATGGACGACAACAGAAAGTAAGAGGTGATTCCTCCATCTTGCACTGTCTTGACTGTCTGTCTGTCTGACAATTATCCATCCACCTGCCGGAACACTAATTTTAGGAAGTGAGAGTAGACATTGTCAGTTGTGGCTACCCTGGCTTGGGGGATGGAATGTAAAAAGTAACCATAGTCTTCCATCTGTGCTTCTGGGTTGAACACCGCCTCTACGTCTTTGTTGATTTTGTTTCATTGGATTCACTGCTGTTACTGTCCTCACGACTCATGGCTAACTTCTTCATCTGGCGAATGACAGCGGTTGCATTGTATGCTTGCTGAAGTGAGATAAAAAACAAATGTAAGTCACTGGCAAGGAAAAAAAAATGAAAATGTATGCAGCACATCAATGTGTGGGTGGTGTAATGGATAACGGCTTGGATTGAGGAACTGGACAGCCGAGTCCATTACATTCACTTATACCTTTGGGAAAGGTATGAATACATCTCATTTTCCCCCAGCTACAAGTAAATAGCAGAACAGAATGAGGCCTTGATTGGCAACCAGTTTAAGAGAAGGTAAACTCAAACTAGCCTGGAGAGGATTGTGCTTCATCAAACTATCTTGCCCAAGACACACCACTGCTGCTACAGCTGCAGTAAATGTGCTGTCTCCATGACCCTCAACGGTTATGGGATTTGTTATCATAACCCAACATATAAACACCAACAACAGGGTTAGGGTCCCTGCTGTAAAGTTAGGATTAGGGTTAGTGTCTATATTGTAGATTAGGGTTAGGATCTCTGCTGTAGAGACAGGATCAGGATTAGGGTCCCAGCTGCAGAGGCCGGATTAGGGTTAGGATTTCTGCTGTAGAGACAGGATCGGGTTTAGGGTTCCTGCTGTAGAGGCAGGCTTAGGGTTAGGGCTCCTGCTGTAGAAGCAGAGTTGGGTTAGGGTCCCTGCTGTAGAGACGAGATTAGGGTTAATGTCTCTGCTGTAGAGGCTAGATTAAGGCTAGGGTCTCTGCTGTAGAGGAAGAATTAGGGTTAGCAGGTGAGTTTCAGTAAGCATACTAGAAAAGTATATAAGAGTGGATTAATAAGTCTGTAGTCCACATTATGAGCTGAACTTTGATCTGACCTGTTTACTGTATAACATTTAATCTATGTAATTTGATATATCCCGGAAAAGGATATATTTGTTCGAAGTAGCAAAGTGGTTTTGGACTACTGTAACTGAGTAGAACACTCTAGCAGGTAACTGTAATGGACTGGTCGTTGTCGTAGTGGTAGACAATAGGTGTCGTCAATAGGAGTCCTCCTGTATCTCCACATCAGTCTGTATTTATGGCTGACACCAGCCAATCATATTACTGTGAGGGGGAACCCAGGTGTATGCATATTCATAACATCATAATTAATAATCACCACTGAATTAAGGAAGATTATAAAGTGGATATAATTAAAATAGGTAAGAGAAAATATTCAACTCCAGTGGTTGGCAATAGAAAAAGAAAAAAATGAAATATAAAGAAACAAAACAAAATACCCAGGATCAAGATAAGAATGATTATATTATTACAAAATATATATTTTCTTTTATAAAGCACTGATTATTATATATTGAAATTTAAAATTTTCTACAATTGCATATATAAAATATATGAATGAGCTAACTGAACTTAATTCTTAATTAAGGAAATTAAAATATTTTACACACCAACTAAAAAAGGGGAATATCATCATCATCATCATCATTGTCACAGCCACGTTTTTTTGTTTCGTCAGGACTTGGATTAATCTTGCACAAATCAAGGTTGGATATAGGATCTCAGTTTATCTTTTCACATATACCTGTCACTAATATCAGCTAGTTCTAGGCCCAAATTTGTTTTTGTTCTTCCAAAAAACATCCTCCCAAGTCATCTTGGGCTATCCTCTTCCCCTGCTGCTCTCAACCATCACCTCATGGACTGGCTTGATAGGCTCTCTTGCCCTGCTGAACATGGCCAGCCCAGCATAGTCTATGATTGAGCAGCAGTGACTTAAGGTCATCTTCTAAAATCTAGCTTCTTGAGAAGCGAGTCTGACCTGACTTCATCCTCAGTGGACATGATACGAGGAAGAAAATACACATGTATCAATAAGATATTGATGTGGGTATATCTATAAACAGATCAAACTAAGTCCTAACAAGAAATCCTTTTGTTTGTATAGGGATGCTTCTCTTGATTTAATTTAAATTGTTTCAAGGAATTTTAGGTGATAGAATGATACATTCAAAATTGAGAATAGATATCCACACAGAAGGATGATGCACATTCCCAAATTTTAATAAGAGATTGCAGATTTGGATGTGATGGAACACATGCAAATTATCCAGTTTTGAAGAAAGAAAAACAAGATAACATTGATGGCATTCAAGATGACAGACATCTACTATCTTGACGACATGAGAGTGTACATATTGCAGTGGATGCTCAAGTGGTGTTGTCTTGGTTGTTGTCTAGTGACAATAACATTAAAACTAAAAATCAATTCATTAAGAACAGACTGAAGGATATTTTTAAAGCCCTAGAAGATTTGCGGTCTGATTATGGATTATCGGTTAAGTTCAAGTATGTGCCTTCATTGCAGAATCCTCGTGATTTAATCACTAATGGGGTCTGTACTTTGACAAATTCAAACAGAATTTTAAATTTTGAATTTCTGGCCCTACCTGGCTTATAGAAAATCCTTTGGCTTGGCTGGAAAGAAGTTTTAGTTACCTCAGTGTTGAAAGCAGGGGTTATTGTTCATAGTGAAGTGCATCACAATACTAGTTCTACTTGTTCAAATGAACCTATTGTAGATTTGGCCAAGTATTCTAAGTTGTCTAAATTAGTACGAGTTACTGCTACAGTGTTTGAGTTTATAAGTAAGTTAAAGCATTCTGACGCTGACCCCAAACATTGTGCAAAGGCCTATCTCTTCAAATTAATGCAAAAACAATCTTTTGATAGGGAAATACAATATCTTGAGAATCGTCTAGACAAAGAAACTCCAAGTTTAGTTAAGGATTTAAACTTATTCAGAGATAAAGAGGGATTCATTTGTTCTTGTGGTTGGTTGGTTAGGTTTTATGGCATATCAACTACTGTAGGTAATTTAATGCCAAATTAAGTTTTATACATATATATATATATATATATATATATATATATGTGAAAATATATAGAAAATAGGAAAGAACTGGTTAGCTTAAGTACCCTACAAATAAAGATAACCCTTTATGAAGTTGTCAAAAAACAAATGTTACGGCAATTTTTTTTATATACACAAAACCCTTTCAGAAATAATAAAATAAAAAATAAATAAATCTCCATAGACACGTAAACCAGACTAGACGAAATCATCTTCCGTTTTAAATTTAGACAACCCAACCTTACCCTGCCTTGACATCTATGAATGTAACTCTATACTGATACAAATAATTAACACTCTGCGCCCCTTTCTATATGAACAATCGCACTGGCCGTTACCATGGAAATTTTGATTTCAATAATGAATATGCTATTAAAACACGTAAATTTCAGAAATAAGTTATTCCAAAAAAATTTTGCTTGAAGATGGAACAGAGCTTACTTTAATTCAATTTAATTCAAATTCAGCTCTTGTTTTAAAACATGAGAACTCTTATGTAGCATGTTGGAATCATATTTTTAAATAAATAATTATATATATATATATATATATATATATATATATATATACACACACACACATACATACATATAAACATATACCCACATATATATATTAAATGTATAGCTGGCAACATTACTCCTTCAGAAACGTATAGCTGGCAACATTATTTTTTCAGAACCGTATAGCTGGCAACATTATTTTTTCAAAAACGCATAGTTGGCAACATTATTTCTCCAGAAACGTACAGCTGGCAACATTATTTTTCCAGAAACGTACAGCTGGCAACATTATTTTTTCAAAAACGTATAGCTGGCAACATTACTTTTCCGAAAACATTTTCTGAGGCCTTGCTGTTGGATGTAGTTTATCGTCATACCCACGACGTGGTTAAGATCTGGAAAAACTAGGAGTTCACTATTTGCCCATAGCTGAGACCCTAACAGGTGCTACTACCCTGGGTCAGGGTGGACCTGGGAATACCAGCAATTAAGAGGTGGTTCCATGCTCCTCAAAACCTCTTGATCAGAGGCCTTGCTGTTGGATGCATTTTGTCATACCCAGGACATTTGTTCTTGTGGGAGAATTGCTAAAGCAGATATGTATCAATTTGAAGTTATTTATTGTATATTGCTATCTAGAAGTCACCTTTTAACCAATCTCATTATCTTTGATTGCCATCTGGGTATTGCTGCTACTTTGAACAAAGCTAAGGCTCGACAGACTATTAAAAAATGCATCTCTAGCTGTTACCTCTGTAAGAAGTATAATGCTCTTGCCTTTAATTACTCTAAGCTAACTAACCTACCTAAGCACAGGGTTAACTTGTTTCAGTCCTACTTCAACACTGAAATAGAATTGGGCATGTGTGAGGAAGCAAAAAGATGTACATATTGGTTTTTATTCCAGGCAGTCCATATAGAATTGGTGAAGGAAATGAGCACTCATGCCTTTGTTCTTGCCTTCATTCAATTTACTAACATCTACGGTATTCCTGCCCACATGTATAGTGATAATGCTCGGTCATTTGTTGCAGGTTGCAATTTTGTGAACGAATTCCTGACTTCCAATATGTTCATAGACAGATTTGGTGTATTTAATATCAAACACCTTACAATTCTCTTGTATTCTGCTTGGATAAGCAGTGTGTGTGAACATATGATTAAAGCTATCAAGTTATGTGTATATAAGTCCATTGGTAGATCTTAGGCTGACTATTTTGAATTACTACTGTTAGACATACAAAGGGCAATAAATTTCAGACACCTTACTGTTGCTCAAGCTTTTTTTGTTTTACAATCATTCATTATCTACATTACATTACGATTACTGCCTCTCTCACTAACATCATGGGCTATCTTTGTGATGTCATGTCACAATTGAGCAGGCCGCTTTCTTTTGGTGGTCTTGGTTAAGTACGTTTCCAACAGACCCAAAAGATTATTGTCAAAAAAAACCCCCAAAAGATCTAATCCTAATGATCTCTATGTGTGGTACTAAGGTCACAACCTGCATCCTGGGCAGGATGTTAAACTGCAGTTGGGGGATGATATTAAATTGCACCAGTGACCTGGGTATGACTTCTAACTACCCTGGTATTAACATAAACATTGATTTACCAGGCATCATTTTGGGGATTTGTATGCCAGGGCCTCTGAAATCAGAGAATTTTAGGCTGGTTGTGGCATTGTTTCCTCGATTCTCAGCCCACAAAGTCATAGAACTTTGGGCCCTGAATATGCTATAAATTTAATTTTAAACTTACATTTTACTTTCTCTTAAGGGATAGATTAGATTTACTTAAATTGAAAAATTACTCATTCTCAGTACGTTCCTTTTTATAAAAATTCATAAAAATTTCATAAAAATTAATTCATAAAAATTTTGATTAAATTTGATCATAGGATTCTGTATACCTTAGAGCCTCCAGAATCATAGGATTTCAGGCTGGTATTGTTTCCTCATTTTAGAAAGAATTTTGAGCTTCAAATATGTGAATAATTTGATTTACTCTTTTAAAATGAGTTTAGTAGTAAAATTGCATTATTTCTATATTTTTTCCAGGTGGGATTGGTTAGATTTATTCATGGAAAATTAAATCTTACACCTTCTGTAAGACTTTTCTAAAATGTTTCTAAAATGAATGTATTTCCAAATGAATGGGCTTTAATTGGATTAATTCCTCCATATCTTACTCCGTTCAAGCATATTTGGGGGTGGGAAAATGGGATTTTGTTTCTGCAACAAACTGAAGTTTATTGCATCTTCCTTTGAAGGAAAAGTTCCCACATAAAAAGGATTAAGGTTAAAGATAACCGAATCAATAAAAGCAACAACAGCTTGAAAGTTTAGAGTGAAAAATTCTCTTTTTTAGGTGGTAGAATAAAGAATCAAATACCTGCTCAAGGTGTAACAATAGAAGAAGAAAATGTTTATTTACATACACACAACAAAAAGGTAAAGAGATATATGCAAAATATGAGAGTACGTAAGGGAGAAGAAAATTCTTTTAACTTAGAGGAAGAAAAAGTGTTCATATAAAGGCTTGCTCAAAATATTTCTCTGAGTGCTTAAAAGTTCTTTAAACAAGTAAATTGTTCTTAAGGGGTTAACACTCACATAAGATTTCCTCAGAGCTCTTGTCAAGGGGGGAAACAATCTAAAGATCCGTACTTTGTAGTTGAGTAAGTTTGTAGGCTGACAACAAGAATTTCAAGGCCATAGGAAGCAGATCTCAATTAGTTTTAATAGAGGGCTGCCATTCTGTCTTTAGAGCCCAGCATGCAGATTTCTTCCTTGAAACAGGTTCCAAAGATGACTGGTGTTACTGTCGCCAACCTGATATTATCACAGACGATGTCCAATACTCATTGCCAAAGAGGCATATATTCTCAGTATTTATTGAGATTACAAGGCTCAGAAATATTGGGAACTTTTCCCTCCAAAATTGCTTATATGCTTTTCCCCAGCGCTCTTATTCGTCAGAAAATATATTCTTATCTAGGAAAGGAATTAAATGTTTGGGAGCTGGTTTTGGAAGCAAGGGTCGACAAGTTGTGAGTGTGTGTGTGTGTGTGTGTGTGTGTGTCCAAACTTTATGGCACCATGTTCAAGGCTGGGGTGGTCAAATTCCTTTTTATATTTTCCAGCTCTCTTGTTCATCAGAAAATATATTCTTATTTCTGATAAGAATCAAGGCTTTGGGAGCCGGTTTTGGAAGCAGGGGTGAAAGTTAGGGCAATCGAATTTTTTCCAGAGTTATTTACACTATTGCTATTATTGTTATTACTATTATATGACTTATTTTTTGTAATCACAAGAGTCTTCACTATAGTTAACAAAAATTTGGGATAAAAAAGGATAATTCATTTCAAGTCAATGAATTAGTTCCTTTTAAAAAGATACTGGGAGTTTTGAAAATACAACAACTCAAATATTTATTTCCAGGAGAATTCTCTTGAAGGAAATCCAAATCAAAGGAACTTCTCAAATCAGTAAAATTATATGTGTTTTCTAACTGATAGAAAATTATATGAAATTAAAACTTCAATAATTTTTTTGATGAAAAGGTATATATACAGGCAAAAATAACTTTGAATTCTGCCTCTGATAGACAACCACACTTGTTCTTTTAAATTTTGGCTGATGCAGAAAATTCATGAAAGAATCGCTTACAGAGAAAACATTCCTGCTTGTAGTTAGACTTGTTTAGTATTAATAAATAGTTGAGATTGTAATACTGAGTAGATGCCTTCAAGAAAAGTTTGTTCTGTTCAATTCACTCACTCACCATACCAAACATAAAAAAAAAAATCAGATTTAAAGGAGATAATTTCAGCTCTTTTACTTCTTCAAACAAATTTGATACTTTAAAAAATTTCTTGGAAACAGTGAAGATTTACAATTCTGTTTTTGAAGAATTGCCAAAAAATTATTTAAGAACAAATTGTAATATTTTAACAAACTACTGAAAAGTCCAGTGATTTTTTTCTGTCTAGTGGTTAGAAGAAGAAAAATATAACATAATTTACTGGTTTATATCTGAGAACTCCCACTTTATTTACATGTAAAAAGGTTTATTGTTTTATTTTATTTTATTTTTTGAATAATCTGACCACTCCAATCAGTGTGGTTTGTGGAACTCCATTCCACACTGAAATGCCAAGTAGACAAAAAGTAGAAAAAAAAGGGTCTGAGCATGTGTAACTTGCACAAAATAAGCTTTTTGGGGATTGGGGAATACTTATAAGGTGCTTTAATGCCTTCTATGGTAACAAAAAAACAAACACTGGCATAAGATGTACTTAGTTATGGAGACTGCTCCAGTTAAGTGTTGAGTTAATTCCCCTTGGCAAAATGACAGTTTGGAAAAAGTAGATCTACACAGGTGGCACTGCTAAGTTATTTCCATGGAAATAGTTATAAGATTATTATTGGCCAATCATTGAGCTAGCCTCATATATATATATATATATATATATATATATATATATATATATATTTATATATACATACATACATATATATATATACATACATACATACATACATACATATTATATATATATATATATATATATATATATATAAATAATACATAAAAGGTTAATGGTCAGAGTTGAATCAGACCAGGAAACAGTGGTATTAAAAAGTGCTCAGTACACATGTGAACAAAATAAAATATAAGTAAAAATAACATGTAGAGCTTTAACTTTAAAAATCAGGAGGTCACTTGAATCTGTTACCTTGGTTCCAACCTTACGGTATCCTCAGGAGATTTTTATCAGATGACCTCTTAATGCTTTATTTTTTTTAAAAAACTACTAATGAATGCTATATTTATTTATTATTTAAAAATAATATAGCATTCTGTTGTATCATCGAGGTGAATAATACACAGAGAAGAATGAGAGCATAATATATTTATTCAGCACTAGTAGCCAGTGCTAATGGATACATACAAAAAACACAGAACAATAATTTACAAACAATTAACAAGATAACTTACAAGGAATAGAGGAGGTTCAAATGCTGTATAGCCAAATAAAGTAAGATCAGTCCGAATATTAATCAGCTTAGTATCAACTTATTAATCAACTGTTAAAGTCCTTAATCTTAGACTATTTAATGCTATGAGCCAGGCCATCTGGTAGAGTGCTGAAGGGGTGCTAGTTACTCTGCAACACATTCATTAGTTTGTAAAAAAAAAAATAAAGCGTTAAGAGGCCATTTGATAAAAATCTCCTGAGGATACTGTAAGGTTAAAACCAAGGTAGTTGATTCAGTTGACCACCTGATTTTGAAAGTATATATATATATATATATATATATATATATATATTAGGTTGGTGCAAAAATAATGACGTAATAATGTCGTTTTTTGATGTAACGTCAAAAAACGACATTATTACATCATTATTTTTGCATCAACTTAATATATATGCTAACCAGAGAGAAGAGGGAAGCCATCTTGGAGTGAAGGTGACCAGAGTGAAAAAGGTGAATCCAGCAGGAGTTTAAGAATAAGTACCCGACTCCTCCTGCTATCCTCTACCTTTACAAGAACCAGATCAGACCGAAAAGGGAGAAAAGCTTCTATATAAGGAGCAGTCTTGATAGAGTCCAAAAGTGTGGGGGACTTTTTTCCACCCTACAACCACTTTCCTATAGATGAGATGTAGCAAGTCTCTTACTGCTCTATCACTATTTCCAAAGAAAGTGTTCAGACAAACTACATTCCTTAGTTCTACCAGTTATAAACTTCATGGCAAAAACCGACCATGCCATGCACATTGTAGCAAAACACACTCATTCTCTTCATATTCCCGTTTGGTGAGATGTAAGTTCCACATGAACAGATTCTTCCTTCAAACTGCTGCATTGTGGAGCCGAATCCTAACAGGATGCTTCTCCAGTTGTTAAAATCTTAACGTGTTCAAGTTGACACAATTGAATAAAGATACAATGAGTGTCATGACACAATTGAATGAAGATACAATGAGTGTCATCACACATAGGAATAAAGATACAATGAGTGACATGACATTTGAATGAAGATACAATGAGTGACATGACACATTTGAATGAAGATACAATGAGTGACATGACACATTTGAATGAAGATACAATGAGTGACATGACACATTTGAATGAAGATACAATCAGTGACATGACACAATTGAATGAAGATACAATCAGTGACATGACACAATTGAATGAAGATACAATCAGTGACATGACACAATTGAATAAAGATACAATCAGTGACATGACACAATTGAATGAAGATACAATCAGTGACATGACACAATTGAATGAAGATACAATCAGTGACATGACACATTTGAATGAAGATACAATCAGTGACATGACACAATTGAATGAAGATACAATCAGTGACATGACACAATTGAATGAAGATACAATCAGTGACATGACACATTTGAATGAAGATACAATCAGTGACATGACACAATTGAATGAAGATACAATCAGTGACATGACACAATTGAATGAAGATACAATCAGTGACATGACACATTTGAATGAAGATACAATCAGTGACATGATACAATTGAATGAAGATACAATCAGTGACATGACACAATTGAATGAAGATACAATCAGTGACATGACACATTTGAATGAAGATATAATCAGTGACATGTCCCTTGATCATGCCATCTTGACCTTATTTAATCAACTTGTATTGCTGAATATTAACTAAAATATCACTTTTGAATATTTTAGCACAAAGTAAAAATTAAAATTAAAATCCTGTTTTGACGGACATTTTTAGAAGTTATTGCTTATTTGCAAATATTACAATTTTTCATAAATCTATGATGATACTTACTTTCCATTTTATTTTTGCAAAGTTCTTTTTCATCTGGGCACTGACTGATGCATGGATGTTCTTGTCCAATGCAGTATTTCCACTGATCCTGTAATAGAAACAACAAAGAATATTTAAAGCTTGACAAAACAAAATTCAAAATACATTTATGAAAGGTTATAAATTTAATATGTGTGTCACATGAGGCATTATGTAATGGTTTTATTGGAAGACATACAGGAGGGTGTGGTTAACACAGTTCTAAGAAGAACAATGAATATTGGATGGAAATGAAAGAAATGCTCCTCAGATCAAATATTGGATTTGACATTCCAGGTACTTGAAGAAGTGTGGAATGTACAGCAGTCAATAAAGATGAAAAAATCGTTATGAGTGTACCAATCAAAAAATGATTACAGCACATCTTAAAAGTTCTGATAGAAATTGAAGACGAAAGCTGCTTCAGAGTAAATTAGTTTGTAGTATGTGATTCATATTAGGAAACAGCAGAAGTTTGACTTGAATTTAATGTACCTCAGGAATCTTTGATCTAAGAAGAGTTGATCTGTGGTGACCCCAATATGTACTGGGTTCACACTAAGAAATACCAAAGTAAGCTTTAGTATTTGGTGTCACCTCAGAACACTGAAAGAGTGAGATGTCTCAAGAGTTGGCTGAGAAGGTGATTTTAAAGCCACCAAATGCAGAATTGGGCCTTAAAAACAGTCAGTGTATGCTAACATAAACAGGAAGTGAACTCAGTTGAACTTTGGATATATGCACACAAGACTACTGATTGATAAGAAGTTATATAAATGTGCCAGTTTATGTGGGAGATTTTTATATTCTTGTGAGAAAAAGATTAAATGTAAAGACTTAAAACTACATACCTTTTCATTAGCGGATGTTAATATGACAGAATCCAGAAGTGAATAAATAATTATTTTTTTGCATAAGAAATTTAGTCTTGTATTCTTATCAGTCATTACTAACAATTACAAATTGATGTGTCAAAAAAAAAAAATTCCAATTATTCAATTCTTTTATGATTCATTGTTCACAGTAAAGGACAAGAGAAATGAGAATTTGTCATTGGGAGAAGACACTTACCATGGATGATTGAGAGACTGTTTGCATGAATAACGAATGCTTGCATCCTTACACATGAGATTCCGGATGAAGTCCTTGGCTTTTGAATAGAAGAAGACAAAAATCAATCAGTTATCCAGTGACTATATTTAGATGATAAAGAATCAGTAATCCATTGTACACATAGAGGGATTTAAGGTGCTTTTAATAGCAATCAGGTAATTATTAATCTTTTTCTTGGAATGATTTGATCCATTATTATGAATTAAATACAGAATCAATTTTATAAGCAATATATATATACATTTAATTAGGATTAATTAGAAACAATGACCCACAGATATTAAATTAATTGTTATACACTTGATAAAATATTATTAAAAGTAAAATTTGCTAATAAATGTAGAACACTGATTTTTTTTCCCTGTCACCTTTGGTTGTAAATTGTTAAATTAAATAATTTGCTGAGTTGAAAAAACAAAACAAATGAGAATTCAACAATATATTTTATAAAAATTTCATTGAATCATCAGCCTTAAGCCTGGATTAGAAGGGTAAGATTGACAATTCAAAATTAATTTGCATTCAGGACAAAAAAGTGGAGAAAGTTGGAATAAATGGACAATTGGAATAAAAAGAGAGGGTCGGAATAAAAGTGTAAAATAAAATAAATATGGAATTTGGAATAACATTGGGTAGGTTGGAGATAAAAAAAAATAAAAACCTAAATAGGCAGGCAGACTCGTCTGTTTCAAACATGAGAGGAGTTAATGGACTTGTAGTGATCTTGTGATCAAGAGAAATATAAAAAAAAAAAAAACCTAATTTCCCATGATTCCCTAGGAAAAAGGAAACCACCCTACTGGTGGGAAATTTAGGGTCATCCTCTTTTTCATTGACCTATTACCAAGAGAGCACATGAATTTGAGCAGCTTCAGGAATAAAGACCACAGATAAGTTCTACACAAATATCCCTTTCTCATGTTTAATATTATCCTTTTATGATAGACTTAGCACTTACAAATAATTTATTCATTCACAAAGACAAACACAGAGAACAGAAACATTTAACAAGAACATTACAAAAACTTTCATATATCTACTGAATTAGTACAACAAAATCCTTCTGATAAAGAAATCCATCTATATATATATATATATATATATATGTATAAATGTCTCACTTTGTTTTTATGATGTATATATGTATATTTTACTAACCAAAAACAGGAGTCAAACAAGGCCCATCATAAAAGACTGACTGATGTAAACATCAGTTGGAAAGGGTCCATGGATGCAATGCATACACTGCATGCCTTACATTTTTCCCAGGATAAATAATTTTGTATAATATAAAATTAATTATTGATAATTTTCACTATCCCCTTTGTACTTTTGTTGTTTAACAAGAAAAGAGGCAAGTAAAAGCGATAAATTTGCTAGCCTTTTTAGTAGGGAGCATGAGAAACAGAATATAATAGCAAGTGGGTGATAGAGAGAGAGTCACTAAAAAGCAGAAATTCATTTGCTTCTGTTAGAAAAGGCCATGGCATTAGCCTTCCCAATTTTATTATTCCCTTCAAGCTGGGTGCATGTAAAAGAGACTGAATAATAATGTGTACGCAGAAAGAAAGCCACCAAAGAGCAGAAATTCTTTTGCTTATTTTCCAATTGTATTAAGACAGCAGACACTGCCTACTGAAGTGATGATGTTTTTATTGTGTGGCTGAAATCAAACACTTGCCTATTCAAAGGACATATAGTCAGACAGATTTAGACAAAAAAATTTGTATTATTTGGTTCTGAGAGTATTTAGGGAACGTCTGACAACTTTTATATCAAAAATTATTTTTTCTTATTGACTTTTAAAATGTTTTAACCCATGGAGAGTATTCTTGACCCCTTCTTAAGACCCAAGTTCAATCATGTGACCATTACCCAGAAAATTTTTGACTAGTTCATATGTGGAGTGAAAAGGAATAACAAGCAAAGTCTATTTTTTTGTGATTAAAAGCTAAGTTTTCATCTGTTTCAATGCTTTAAAATTTAATTTTAAATGTTCAAAATTATCTTTTTAAAGTTATGAAAAAAAATTCTTGATAATATTGTATATCATTTCATTAAACATGCTAAATTTTGTTAAAAGACATTTAAAAAAAAAATTACTGCAATACCTAATTTTAAAATTAAATTAAAAGTATTTAAATTCAAATTTCATATATTAATGTTGGTGTTATTTTAAAGAAATATTAAACTTTATCTTAAAAAAACATTTGAGTAATTAAAACAATATAATTTAAAACAATATTAATGTAGTTTATGTCAAAATCA
This sequence comes from Acanthosepion lycidas, assembly GCA_963932145.1. Taxonomy (NCBI): domain Eukaryota; kingdom Metazoa; phylum Mollusca; class Cephalopoda; order Sepiida; family Sepiidae; genus Acanthosepion; species Acanthosepion lycidas. Next base: position 4,648,659 of record OZ010599.1, on the reverse strand, counting down.
TGAATTTTCACTTTTCCACGCATCAATCAATGCCATTTTCTGACACCTGTCATCAAGTGCTAAGTAACTTATTTAAACATTTTTTAAAAATTAAAATAAAATGTCTCCATCTCATTAAAACAGAAACTGTTAATTTGATGAACAGTGAACAAGATTAAACCAAAATTACTAGAATCTACTAATTGGAAGAGAAAGTTATCAATGATAATGTAATGACTTCAAATCCCAGAGAAAAAAAGTTTTGGAATCATAGCGCTCTAACCTATCCCTGAATGGTATTGAAATCTGGTGGTTTTTGGTGGTGATGGGAAACATAGTGAAATAATTCATGTACAACTGGTATTTATAGACAGTGTGGACATAGGAATCAACACTATATGGTGACCCAGTCTCATGTTTTAATACAATCTTAAGACCAAGTGTGTTTATATCTATAAACGTTCTATCTTTGATATTGAGTGGTCTTCCCAATAAATACAGCCAATTTTAAACAATATATAATGTACATATCATTCTTTTTTTTCATGTGGAAAACTTTTCATGGAGATACTACACTCTAATCCCAAACTGAAGTGCTCATCCATACATATATAATCCCATCATTTTTTATGGGTAGTATATGGATAGGAATAAAATAAAAATGATTTTGTGTTTGCTTACCTGATTCCGAAATTTCGTCCCAGTAAGGCGAATCAAATTCATATTCAGCCCTGAGGATTTGTTTAAATAATTCTGCATCATGTTCATCATAAAATGGTGGATAGCCACATAACCTAAAAAAAAGAAACAGAATAATAGAATAACGAAGGCTTGGATTAGTAATGCAGATAATCCATTAGGGATATAAGAAGATATCTAATGGCTAAACATTGTATTTAAGACACAAGGTACATAGATACTACCAAAAGTACCATACTTTGAACCTCAGATTGAACACACACATGCACAGGTACATAGATATGCTGATCCATATGTAAATAATCCTATCATTTTTGATGAGTAATCATCTCTCTCTCTCTCTCGCTCTCTTTGTCTCAGTGAGAGAGAGTGAGAAATGTTTAGTTTGTTTGAGAGAAAGAGAGAGAGAGAGAAATGTTTAGTTTGTCTGAGAGGGAGTGAGAGATATTTAGTTTGTCTGAGAGAGAGAGAGAGAGAGAGAGAGAATGTTTAGTTTGTTTGTCTGAGAGGGAGAGAGAGATATTTAGTTTGTTTGAGACAGAGAGATATTTAGTTTCTTTGTCTGAGAGATAGAGATATATTGAATATTTTTATCTGAGTGAGAGAGAGAGAGGGAGAGTGATGTTTTGTTTCTTTGTCCAATTGAGAGAGTTTCTCTGTCTGAGATAGAGAATGAGATGTTAAGTTTCTTTGTCAGAGAGAAAGAAAGAGAGAGAGAGAGAAATGTTTATTTTCTTTGTTCAAGTGAGAGTTTTTCTGTCTGAGAGAGGAAGACGTTGAGTTTCTTTATCTGGAAGACAGAAACAGAGATTTTATTTGTGTGTGTGTGTGTGAAAAGAAAAAAAAAAAGAGAAGATGTGAATATATTGATGTTTGTAACACTGAGATGGTGGCTAAGAGAGATCTTTATACTTCCAAATCAGATCTTATCTGAGCTCTTATCATAGACAGAGACCAGTCAGGCTGAAGGGCTTGACTCACTCACTTCAGCTGACTATACTAGCCAATCTACTTTTATTCTGACTCAGCTTTTGCTCTCCATTTATAAAGACTTATACTTCAAATCCATGCTGCATACTTGTCCACAGAATGTCAAACAATAAAAACTAAGATAAAAGAAAAACTAGTTAAATAATTATAAGAACCGAAGAAAGCATGTGACCAAATCTTAGTGAATTTAGTGAATGGCTCGCAAAAGACAGGATCAAAAATGAGAAGTTGTCAAGATCAAGCTTTTTATTATTATTGTTTTTATTATTTATTATCATTATTATTGCTATTTTTTATTAATTATTATTATTGTTGTTATTAATTGTCATTATTATTTTTATTAATTATTATTATTATTCATTATTGTTATTTCCATTAATTACTGTTAATTATTATTGTTATTTTATTAATTATTATTATTATTATTATTATTATTGTTATTTTTATTAATTATTGTTATTTTTATTAATTATTATTATTAATTATTGTTATTTTTATTAATTACTGTTATCATCTTTATTATTATTTTATTAATTATTTTATTATTATTATTGTTATTTTTATTAATTACTGTTAATTATTATTATTGTTATTTTATTAATTATTATTATTATTAATTATTATTATTATTGTTATTTTTATTATTATTAATTATTGTTATTATTATTAATTATTGTTATTATTATTGTCATTTTTATTAATTACTGTTAATTATTATTATTATTATTTTATTAATTATTGTTATTATTATTATTTTATTATTTATTACTGTTATTATTATTATTATTATTATTTCTTTTGATTTCTGTAGCATACACATTTCCTTCCAGGTCCCAACCAGTGACCTAAGGTTAGAAATAGCTTTATGACATTTCTCACTGATTATTACCCCCCCCCCCCTAAGCTCACACACATTCCACAGAGATAAAGCTTCTTTAAATTGTGTGAGCTGTATCCATGAGTACAATACTTTGTATTTCCTCAAAGCATTGGGTAACCAGAAATTTCCCTTATGAGTTCATTGGAATACTTTTCCAATCAATTTGAGGGCTCCAACTACAACTGGAATTATCAATGTTCTCATTTTCTGCTTCAAGATCCTTGCATTTTGATAGTTTTTTGAACATCTTCAAAGACACATTACAATCCACAATAACTGCCATGTCAATAAGAAATTGCATTCAGCCTCTGCAATTATTATTATTATTAATTTTTTGTTGAGCTTTTTTTACATTTTATTTTGTTACTCTCAAGAATCAAATAAAAAGTGTGTGTGTGTGTGTGTGTGTGTGTGTGTGTGTGTGTGTGCACATATGCATTGGTTGGGTGCTATAATAAATAAAGAGTTTAGAAAAATAATCAGAAAATATAATAAACTGGGGCAGGGATTATTAAAAGTGGAGTTCAATAAATGGAACAATTGGGGGATGATTAAAAACAAATCTTAAAAACTGAGAAAACACATCAAAATAATGATATGTCCATTATTAATATCCATTCTTTTCTTTTCATTTCACTTTTTTGTGGCAATCACAGTTATCGCCCTTTAATAACCAAATTAAAGATGGAGTCATGATAACTGGGAGGGTGTTGGAAAAATTATCAGAAAATGTAATAAATGGAGGTAGTGGGGTGGGGATGAGAAGATTTAATAAACTGAGTGTTTCAATAAATGAGGCAGTTGGTAAAATGCTGAATAATAAGTCTTTCCAATTGTAACAAAACTTTGTGGAAATAAAATGTTTTGAAATAAAATACTTTAACAAAATCAAAAATATTTTCATGACGTTTTGCCAAAAATAAATGTCGATCAATGGTCAACAAATAATATTATGTCTATAATCATCAACATCCCTGGAAAATAAACGCAATGGCAATGAGAGTAATAATTCCCAATTATTTTATTCTTGTAACGAGATACAAATAAAAAAAATATACCTGGTCCCCAGCCACTTAGCTGTTTATAAAATACTTGTCAAGGCAACTTATGTCTGCCTGTGGAAGTCCTCCATTATCTAATGAGACCTTCCATTTCTACTCTACATGCCCTTTCCCTCCCCTGACCACAGGACGGATTGATGGGGCCAGTTAAAGATTTGCCCCAGAATATGTGTGCGATTGTCCTCACATTTGTGGGGATAGATTTTGAAGTGTCTGCATGTTTCGATGTGAGCATTGAGTTGAACTTGGTGTTGTCTGATATTGGTATTCTCCAAAATTATTTTGTATTGGGCCCACTGAATCCACAGTGTCATCAATTTCCATTTCTTCTGGTTCATTTGGTTTATGTTGTACACTGGGCAATAAGGGATCATAATCTGTGACAATCACCATAGAGGATTCACCAGGTTGCTGTGGCTGGAGCCCAGCACCTACAGAGGTATTATACAGTTCTAGATGTGGTTAATCTATTTTCCATATTGCTATCTTGAACCGACTGTAAATCGTGGTGCCACTCCCTGGGTAGAATGATGTGGGATGTCAACAACTGGGTGGATCTTACAGAAGAAGTGACAGTTACATAGAGTTACTTGTTTGCTTCCCCCCCACCCTGTAGTATTGCCGGTTACTGAGTATCTCCATGATTCTCCCTTTTCGTCCAATAAGGGCCATCTTGATTCTGGATCTGAACAGAATTGCCAGTTTTTAATTCCCAAAGTGGGCAACAATTGTTCAGTGTAAATTTGTTCATTCCACATGTGTCTTTTAGCTATTGCTGCCTCTCAGTTCACCAATTTCTCTCCACTGTTTATGTATCTGGTATTTGTCTTGTAGAACAGGGAGGTGGTCTTTGATAATATGACTGTATAATTCCAAGTTGCGCATTCAACGTAGAATATTATGAACATATATATATATATATATATATATATATATATATATATATATATATATATATATATATACACACACACACACACACAAATATATAATTGGTGTATACGGAATGAATTCCAATAACCAACAATTACTATTCTTAAAAGAGTGCTAAATACAAAGTAGAGCAGATATAATTATTTATTTAGAAAATTTATAACATAAACATGTTATAAAATCACTACAAAAATAGCCATTTTGTTTCAACACCCCCAGTGTCTTATCAAGTGATAATGTTGAATGCAAAACAAATGGTTTTAAAAGTTTCAAATTAGTTAACAATCCTTCAACAAGGGGAAAACGTTCCAAAAGCTAGAATGACCAATCAAAATACAAGTATAGAAAAATTCAAAAAGCCTGACAACGAAGTCATGATAGCTATTCAGATCGTTAAAATACGGGTAAAATTAAAAAAAGAATTTATTCTAACCAATAATTATTAAATTATACGATAGAATTTGATATTAAAATTAAAAACTGCCAATTTTAAAATCCAAATTTAATCACTATTAAGTTTAAAATTATAAAATTACCGAGGAGAAAAGGGGAAATACATATGTTATTCAATTTATTTCTTCATTGAAATTACGTTAGAATAGACATTACTCCATCCAGTCCTCTGACAATATATATGTATACATTTTAATCCCAAGTGTGCGAATGGGGTCATAAACTCACACGTAAAACAACAAAAACACAATCAGATTATAATACATAAGTATTCAGACATATTTAGATATATATAGACACAAAAAAAGTGATGAGACAGAACATCTCCACGGCCCTTTAGGAAAAACAAAAAAAAAAAAAAAAAAGAAGAAAAAAAAGGGGAAACAAACGCATACATACATAATTAAAAGTGAATGCACTTTCCATACAAATAGACACTGATAAATACATGTACACACATCCACCGACATTGACCTAGACAATCAGATAGCACAACCAATAAATATTTAAGACTGAAAGTGTCATTAAATAAATGCTAGCCACTTATTAAAATATAACTTAAGCGAGCAAATATACAAAGATAAAAATGGTTAAAAATAATATTATTTGATATATTAAAAAATGAAAATTCCAAATCCACAAATATCAATAAAAACATATATTTTAATCATATAAGTTGATAATAGTTTTATTATATATTAGGTGAAGAAAAATAAGATAGAAAGAAATACCTACAGAAATAAGTGTACAGTCATACGTACATACATATATACACGTGGCAGCAAACACAAACCAACACACATATACATGCATATATATATATATATATATATATATATATATATATATATATATATATAAATACATACATATAAATACATAAACATATACATACATATATATACATATACATACACATACATATATAAACACACACATACATATAAATACATAAACATAAAACATATACATACATATACACATTTATGATAATAAGTATACATACATATACATACATATATACACACATACACATATATATACACACATTTATGCACGCATACTCACATAAATATACATATTTCCACACACCAATACATAAACACAAACATATATACACACACATAGACTAACTCATGTGGCAGTAATGACAAACCAAAGTTTCCATACCTACACATACACACCAACAATGTCATATACAATAGGTGTTAACACACACATATACATCCACAAATATACATATCTACACAAATATGCCTATCTATAATAACAAGTACACGCATATACGTACATACACATAAATACGACATTCAACTAAATACATATATAAACATACATACATATACAGCAAGATGGAAGAGGTTACTGATAGTGAAAGAATCTAAGAAAATATTACTGGGGAAAAAGGATAATAAAAGAACAAAGAGACAGAAGATGATGATTGATGTGGCACTTAAATTTTTGAAGATCATAGAAGCCAGAAGGGAGTTTCACAGTCAGGAGAAGAAACTATAAGCATAGAACTTATGGTTTTCAATTTCAACAGTGAAATTATGAGGCCTAACTGCCAATCTAGTACTGTGCTTAAATTTATGCCAAAGAGGAAAGCTCATCAGAACAATTACCACAAAAGTATTTATAGAAAAGGCACAGGGAAATTATGCTATAGTGACAGGAAAATAACCAAAGCCAAGATGTTAGGTTAGGAATTCCGATTTTATATTGTTTTCTCTGTGATTCTGAATGTTAGGTGTAACAAAGTTTTATTAATCTTCAGAGGAATGCTTTTACTAGGGTTTGATTCATGTGCTACAAAAGGAGGCAATTTGAATGTGAAGAGCGAAAAGTGTTACATGGCTTAAAACTGAGACATGTTACAAATTCATATAGCCTCATCAAATCTAGACTCAAGAATCTTACATGGATGTCATGCAAACATCCAACTCATTCATTAATGTCTAAACTGTCATCTGTATACAATCATTTTTTAGACTAATGATTAAAAATGACTTCAAACAAATAAATCCTATTAATCTTAAAGATGATCCTTCATGAGACCCTATAAAATGATGCTACAAGATCACAAAGATCTTTACCACATCACTTGAAAACTTCCAACAGCAACAACAATAAAAATGGGTTGCACAAGTAACAAGAAGTGAAAAGAACAATATAATCAAGATGTTAGCTTTCTAGACTCCTACCAATATTTGAAATGGAGACATCTAACTTTCTGAAAAACTGTTTTAAGAAAAATATTTTACTAATTCCAACCTGCCTTAATGCTGTTTGCTTAGTGAATGCCAAATGTTTCCTCTACGAGGCTGGCATCCTGCTCTCACCCCTTCACTGTCGAAACTCCTAAATGTAGCCGTCTCTTCTACTCCAATAGCTTCATGTCTCGCACCTCTCGCCTGTGGAACTCCTTTCTCTATTCCAGTTTCCCTGAGAACTATAATCTCCAGCTATTCAAATGTAATGTCAATTGACATCTCCAGTTGCCTTGATCTATCCACTACCCTTCTCCTCATCCTTTCTTCTATCACTCCTATCTGATCTTGCTCCAAATTTTCTGTAACCCCTTATGTCCTAGTGGATTCCCGCCTTGCTTGGGATGAAACACTTAAAAAAAAAAAAAGAACTGGTTAATTTTACATCACCATTAATTAGAAATTTTGTTATAGTTTTCAATATTGTTATGATATCGTATTTTATCAATCCAGCAGTAGTTGTTTATCTTGCATAACAAGAGCTGCTCTACTCTTACTGCTTGGGCATTTATATAGTCTCTGCTTTAGCTATGCTAATTAGGCAGTCATTTATATATCACTACAATTGTAACTAATGTCTAATTCATTATTTTTTAATGTATAAAACTAATGAAATTATTATGTTGGTTTTTTAGTCAATTTTGCACAATAAAGAAATCACATATTCATTCCTAATGTTAAAATGTTCATATTTTTGCTTTTAAAGAATTTGTTTCTTTTCTGGTTTCATCCATTTAAGTAGAGTTAACAAAATGCTTGCCAGTATTCATAGGAGTATTTGAACTTTGGCTTGATACCTGCCATGCATGATGAACGGGTGTCTATTATGTGAACAATTTCTGACCAATCAAACATGGCTGCCTGGAGGCAAATTTGAAAGCAAAACAAAATTTATATTGATTCGAAACTAGAGTTTATTGAATCGTTAAAAGAGAAATTTGAAAATAAATCAATAATCAATCCATTGTTTTCTGGATGAACTGCAACCAATAAATAAACAGAAAAAACAGCGAGGAATTACATTATTGCAGAGGATTTAATTAAACCAGTTTTTTTTAATTTTGTTTCTACACAGTTTGGGAGAAAAATTACAAAGATCTCAAAATTCCTCCATTGAGATACTAATGTTTACTGCAGAATATATGAGGAGAAGAGAAATGTCAAAGAACAGCTTCTTGTAAAGTTAAAATCAAGAAAAGTCACAGTGTAGATGAATGAATCAAGAAAAGTCATAGAGTAGATGAATGAATCAAGAAAAGTCACAGAGTAAATGAATGAATCAAGAAAAGTCACAATGTAGATGAATGTATCAACTGGTGCTGAAAAAATTCTCAGCCTAACCCACATCCCAAAATCTGACTAAATTTTTTACTGGTTGTGCTGAGAACTTTTTCAGACACCTTCATATCACTGGATCTAACCAACGCCTTTATCCACTGTGCCATGTGTCCTCAAGGACAGGACCCAAAGAGTGTGAGTTCAATACCCGGTTAAGGAAGTGGAGAACTTTCAGAGGGAAAATTAACAGGAGATAACTGACATCCATTAGACATGGCACGTGAAACTAGAACAGTCTACCCCAGTGAGCGAAATAAAGGGTTCAGTTCGACATTCCAACCACCTGAAGAAGGCCAGAGTGTACAACGGCTGAAATGTTGTAATAAATATGGTGACAAAGATGAGGACAATAGTCCGAATAATGTAAATAATGTACATAATACATCATCTCAGAAATATAGACAGATATTGGATAGGTAGTTGGGCTGAGGACTTTTCAGAACCCAGTTGTAAATAAACTTACAATATATAAGCTATGACTCCTATTGACCAACAATCTACTTCTTTTCCATATGGCTGCTGGGCAAGGACCTCTGGAGCTGAAATTTAAAAGAAATATGAAATTAAATTCAAATAAAGAATACAAACTGAAACCACCATTAAGAAATGCAACATAAATTCAAACTTTCTTTGCTTTAACGGCTCAGAAATATTTTTCCTCTTTTGCATGTTTACAAGAGTCAAGGATATAAAAATTAGTAAAGACCCTATCTTGCATAGTTATGGGTCCCCTTTGGGCAATATAAATCTCATTTTTTTAATATGTACACTGTTGTTCCCCAGTACAAGACCCAAGTGCCACTCAAAGTAGAGGAGTACTAAATGAGGTTTGTTGTCGGAGCATACAAGGAGGGATTAAATGATGCATATTATGAAAGCATATAAGATAGTTTTGAAGAGGTTAAAACTGTAGTGATCAGGGAAGCATCCTCTTAGGAGTCTGTTCCACAGCATAAAAATTCTAGGGAAGAAGATGAGTGGAACTTCCTCTTTACCGATGGAATAAAAATGGAATGAGGATGAATTGACTGTTTACATGGTATGGCATGTCTGAGCTGTGAATGTCTGGACTGGTGGAACTAAGGCACATTGAAGAATTACAAGAGTTCCAGGTCTTGAATAGTTAAAAAATGTTCTGTATATGTTGTGAAAAAAATTGTAAATTTAAAATTAAATTTCAAACAAATTTTGGACGACACTAGGAAAGACAACTGTTATGAAATTGCATGAGAAACATTTGTAGGGATGCAGAAGGAGATTCCTTTTTGGAAGGTTGGAATTACAAGGGTTCCAGCCTGGGAGAGATGACAACTCATGGCAGTAAGGAGAATGAATAAAAACCATGTGGTCCAAACAAGGAATATAAAAGATGTCACTCAGCCTGGCTGTTTTCCTTCTGGGAAATATTACAAGTAAGACTTTCTCAGTTTAGAACCTTTCACACTGCTTGTTGTATTCATATATATTATAGTTTCTCAGTGGGACAAATAGTATGTACATCATTTCTTGTATGACATATCTGTATGTAAAATCTTTTGGAACATGATGCATATTTGGCATTCATTTCTTTCAGTTATACTGGCCCTTCATTCCAGTGTGTTAGGGTCTTAGCATATCAGGGATTTACAAATGCCCATTATGGGCAACTGGAAACTGGAGATAACCAAGATAGGTATTCTCTATTTCCAAGCACACAATTTATAAGGGTCATTAGATCGATTAACAGTGTGACTTCTCAAGAGACTGAAACACCAGGGATGTCACAAACAAATGTCTGTAATGGGCCAGGGGAGAGTATAAGTAGCATCAAATCAAAAAGGAGACAAAACCATTTCACTAAAATTGGTTGCTTGTGTTGAAAATGGTATAAATCTCAAATGGCAATGAGTAAATTAATTGATGGAAAACAAATTTAAGATAAAAACCACAGTATACAGGTACACCTTTGTTGGCATAGGCTACATATTAAAAAAAATGATGGACACCAGTCATCTCAGATCAGATAATACTGAATGTCTCACATTTTTAGTTAAAGTTCGTATTAATCTATCAATGTTTTGGTATTGCCATTCGGTTGATTAATTCAAATCTTTCATCATTAAATTAATTTGTGGAGCATTATGACTGAAGAGTTAGAAATACATGAGAAATATTTGTGAAAGTTTTTCCTCTAGTATTCTAACACATATGATATCATAAGGTATTGCTAGGGAGCCCAGGATTCTTCTTTTATGTACTATGCCACCTCTGGACATGAGTGATCATGGCTCTCTAATGCTTTCAGTTTTAATGATCAAGTCTTTGATTTTATCTACAGTGTAATTTTTATTTGCAATGGGAATGAAGAAACCTCTTAAAAATTCTTTTATACATTGAAACACAGACAGAAATTTTTTAGGTAAACTCCTGGAGGTTGGTTGTATAGAAATAAAGAATTTAGGAATTAGTTTCCATCATATTTTTTTAAAGGTGTGTGTGAGGGGGGATGAAATGATTAAAAAAAATGAAATAAGCAAAGTTCTTTTGGATTTGGAATATAGGTTAAGAACAAATATTAAACATTTTTTTAAAACTTAAAAGATAAAAACACTTTAAATTTCTTACCTACATAACCCGGAGTTCCACATGCTGTTGCCATAATTCCAGATTCCTCTGTCTTGGACAAACCAAAGTCACTAATCATGATTTTTGAGTCTTCAGCAGTACTATAATATAGGAGATTTTCTGGCTGTAAGTAAAAATGACAGCAAAAATTTAATCTAAACTTTAAAAATTTTTCCGTTAGGGGGAAATGGAAGGTTTTGCCAGTCTATCAAGTTGAGAAAGCTAGCTTGCCTGGAAAATCAGCATCTGAAATGTTAGCAAAAAACTCAAAATCTGCAGCTATTTCTTGTGCTTTTTGTTCTTATCCACTTGTCTTCTAAGGTGTATCTCATGTTATGTTGTCTTGTAGAGATTTTATTTTATCCACTCCTGGTTTGACCTGTTGAAGCCTCAACAGTGCCCCATCAAACATACAATTCAGATTGGCATAAGATTGGCTACAAGTGTTGCCATAAGAAAATAAAAAGTTAATATTCAACAGCCACAAGGATCCCCATGCCTGGTTTGTATTCAGAGTTGTTCTTCTAGTCAGCTTACCAAACAAGTGAGCTCAGTCTGCTTTACTATTTTACCCATAGTTGAAGGGAAAAAGAGTTGTGTTCATTCATTTCCCAATGATATTAGAGCAAAGTAAACAGAAACTTTCTTAGCCAGAATTTGAACTCTGCATGCTGGTTCTAATGCAGCTAAATATCATTTTAATCTGACACTAGCAAGAAATCTACCAGGATCTTACAGTTCCAAAGCACACATTTTGTTTACAAATTTTAGACAGAGGCTTTTCTTGAGATTTTTTAAACAAAAGATAGGGTAAGACACTTTTAAGAGATATTTTCTTGTTAAAAACTGGAAAAAAATTATCAAACAAACATGGTTTACTGTGTTATATAAGATAAAGAAGTGTAAACAGTGCAATGATATCATAAATAGAAAATGAAAAAAAATGCAAGAAAAAAAGAGTGAGTAAATGGATGAAAGGTAGTGACAGAAAGAGAGAGAAAGAGACTGAAATAAGAAAGAGAGAGAGAGAGAGAGACTGAAATAAGGAAACAAGGAAGAGCGAGAGAGAGAGAGAAAGAAATAAGGAAGAGAGAGAGAGGGAAGAAAATAAGGAAATGAGAGAGAAGGAAATAAAGAAATCAGAGAGAGAGAGACTGAAATAAGGAAAAGAGAGAGAGAGACTGAAATAAGGAAAAGAGAGAGAGAGACTGAAATAAGGAAAAGAGAGAGAGAGACTGAAATAAGGAAAAGAGAGAGAGGGAAATAAATGAAAGAGAGAAGGAAATCAGGAAATGAGAAAAAGAAAGAAATAAGGAAAGAGGGAGAGAGAGAGAGAGAGAAAGAAGGAAAGAGGGAGGGAGAGAGAGAAGAAAATAATGAAAGAGGGAGAGATGGAAATAAAGAAAAGAGAGAGAGAAGGAAAAGAGAAAGAAGCAAATAAGGAAAAAATAGAGAGGGAAGGAAATAAGTAAAAGAGAGAGAGAGAAGGAAATAAGTAAAAGAGAGAGAGAGAAGGAAATAAGTAAAAGAGAGAGAGAAGGAAATAAGTAAAAGAGAGAGAGAGAAGGAAATAAGTAAAAGAGAGAGAAGGAAATAAGGAAAAGAGAGAGAAGGAAATAAGGAAAAGAGAGAGAGAGAGAGAAGGAAATAAGGAAAAGAGAGAGAGAGAGAGAAGGAAATAAGGAAAAGAGGGAGAGAGAAGGAAATAAGGAAAAGAGAGAGAGAGACGGAAGTAAGGAAAAGAGGGAGAGAGAAGGAAGTAAGGAAAAGAGGGAGGGAGAAGGAAATAAGGAAAAGAGGGAGAGGGAAATAAATGAAAGAGAGAAGGAAATAAGGAAAAGAGAGAGTGAAGGATATAAGGAAAAGAGAGAGAGTGAAGGAAATGAGGAAAAGAGAAAAATAAGAGAAAACCCAAAGAATGAAAGTAGATAAAGGTTAAGAAAGAAAAAAAGTTTTGCATCTATTTATTTACCTATATACAGCATATATCTACCTATCTAAATATTTCTTTTAATCTATCTATCTATCTATCTATCTGATGTGGGTGCCAAAGTTGGGCCCACAGAAGTAAAACACGGATTAGATGTAAAAAAGATATATTAACAACAGGTTACAGAGATAGTGTAAGCAGAGCTTACTATAAGTTAGTGTCCAACACTGGTAGTCGTACGAGACTCTCACTGTCTCTCTGTGTCACTCTCTATCACTCTCTATAGAGTGCTATGTCACCTACTTAATATAGGCCTGGAAGAGTCTATTGTGTAGGTAGTTTCTGGTCTCACAATACTATCCATCTAAGGTTAAGAAACTGGAAATGCAAAGAAAGTGAGAAAGAAGAAAATATTTACATTGTTGTATGCTCCCACACCCTAAAGATTTTTATTGGTGACAAAGCATATCCATCTTGGATGAATGGGGAGTAGCCATACTCACCTTTGCCGGAAAGAGTGAAGGCATGCTCTCTTTGCAGAACAGGGAGAAAGGATACCAACCTATATGAAACAACAAGATGGCACATCCCTATTTGAAGAAAATAGTGAAGGCATGTCCATCTTTGCAAACTAGGGGTGAAGGTATGCCCATCTTTGCAGGACAGGGAAAATGTACATATCCATCTTTATGGTACATGGTGAATGTACATTCCATTTTCCATAACAGAGAGAAGGCATGTCTTCTTTGCAGAAAAGCTAGAAGGTACATCCTACTTTGCAGAACAGGGAGAAGACATACCCATCTTTGGAGAATAGGGAGAAGACACTGCCATTATTGTGGGACATAGTGAAGACATGTCCATCTTTGCAGAATGGGGAGAAGGCATATCCATCTTGGTAGAAAGAAAGAGAATGCACATCTTTGCAGAATGCTGCTAATTTTTTTTAATCATTTCACTTTATGCAAAGCAATAAAGCCACCAAGACACAAGGGATTGTAAGAGTGTTAGAAAATATGAGAAAAATATACTATTAAAGAGAGAAGACACTAAAAGAACAAGGGTTAAGAAGACAGAAGATTCTTCACAGATAAGATGTCTTTAGTACTTTGCCAAAAATGGTAGAATAATAGGCTGATAGAAGGATCAGACAGTTTGCCTGAGTTCTTAAAGACTAACTACAGAAGAGAATTTACAAAAAGAATCAAGGCAGTTATTGTAGAGTTTAGAAAGAACAGGAATCAACCCAAGAGCACATTTCTTAAGGACTATTTCAAGGATACCATCAAGTCCACATGCTTTTGAAGATCCAATTTAAAAATGATAGAACCATAGATATATGCATATCACTCAATAGAGCAATGGTTCCTAAATGGTGTGGCACTCCTCATAGGTGTGGCAGTAGAGGATAGCAGGTGAGGCAGAATGATTGAAAGACAATCAAACATTTAGAAACAGTCTCAAAAAATTCATATGCCAAAAATAAATATGATTTCAAATTTAAGAATATCATTATGGATTACCTGTAGTTGCATGCTTGAGTCCCAGTATAAATTGTTATAAATAATTATTGACTGATTGTTATCATTGTGATATTTTTGCATTATATCAACTACAAGTATTAAGAATGTAGTAACTAGTGTCTGCAAATTGGAGGAGAGAGTTATCAATGATAATTTTCTGAATTGGAATCTGCAGTTATCTCCTTTTAACCATCTCTTTGTTTTTTTATTTTTGAATGTACTTTTTATCACATAAAATTTGATGAGGCGTGAGTAAATCTTCATTCTAAAAATGTGTCCCAGAGAAAAAAGGTTGGGAACCACTTCAATTGAGTCTCAGTTCTAAGTGGTAAATCAGGCAAAGATACTCCAGATGAGTCAAGAGTAGAATTTTAAGAGACTTTACAAGCAAGAAAGTTCTGCTTTATCAGCAGATGTTAACACCTCAAATTGAGTGAAGAGAGGAGAGATAGAAGACACGTTATTATGGAGCTGTCAATAATCATTAGAACCAAACGTGTTAGAGGCTATACGGTGCCTCATTCTATCAGCAAACAAAAACTTAGCATCTTTAAGGGCACATTTACAATAATTTCAAGCAGACATGAATAGGCGTCTGTTGTGATTGGAATTATCACACAGGTGCACTTGGTCCAAGTGATTCCTGTGGGCTATAGCAGCTGAACAGGCCGATGTGAACCAAGAAAAAGATTGTGGTTTTACCTGGTATTTGCAAGAAGGCACAAAATCATCAATGTTGGCTTTAACCCAAGAAAAAGTAGTACAATTTGCAATAGTAATGTTAAAAATATCAATCCAAGGGTCATCTTGAATAAAGTCACAAAATAAATCCCAATTGCTGGTAGTAGAAAGAAATCTCGTGAATAGGAGGTTCCTTTCTAATTAACGACTCAAAAGAAATATCTATAGATATTGCAGCATGATCCGAATTGCCAAGAGGACAGAGTTGTTATGTAGAGAACTTAATAATTAATAAGTTTTTATTAATATTAAAATATCTTCACAATAAAATAGACAAGAAATTCTTAAACAGCAGTTAAAGATGATAACAGTTAAATAGATTAGCACATAGTTAAGTATTTTAAATTTTGGCCATCAACTTAAAACTTGATCTGTGTATATAAAAATATCTCAACCAAATACCACTTTTGTTTTGCTGACTTTAAACTATTCAGAGTATAATTAAACTATTGTATATGACAAGGCTTAACTTCCAAAATCTCCTAATTTCACCATGAAAGTTATTTTAAACATGTATGAATTCTCAGATGAATATGTTGTATATATAAACTGAAGAGATGTGGCACACAGAAGAAGATTGTTCTCTGGTTGGACTAAGTAGGCAGCTGTTGATGAAAAATGTCTGGAATTAGCCAATCAGAAGGGTGATAACAGCAAACCTGTCAGAAATTAGTATAGCTTGGCTGGGAAATACTACTAAATTCACCATACTTACCTCACTGTACACTATCAGATTAAACATCTAATCCTTACAAAATTCTCTTAATAGGAAAACTTCAATTCTCTGAAAGCCTATAAAAACCACTTAGACTACTTCATCACTCAGAAAGATGGTAATTTCTAGGAGGATGGACTCAAAGATGGTGAAATCTAGTGGAACAAAATGGCATATATATGGTTAAATAAATCTATGCACAAATATTGTTTTTAAAATTCACTTGAAAAATGCCATGAATTTTTGTTCTCACCTAATACACTTGACATTTTAAGCATTTTGATAAGATGCTTTTTATTATGTCTCCATTCTTATTAAATTATTTTCAATTGAATAATATACGTTATTTTAATTCATTGTCTTTCTTTAACACTATCACCTGTCGTAAGTAGATAAATTCCAGGACTTCTTCCAGTTTTTCATCCTCTATCATTTTGCCCTTTTTCAGAACATTACATGTGAACATTTGCTATTATCAATAAATCAAACAAATAAAATCTGAAATGCATTTCGTATTATGAATAGACACATTTTCCAAATATACTCAGAAAGTCAAATGCACAAATGTTCATTTTTGTCAATGGTGTACATCCTCCCTTCTAATTTATCATGCAAAGAAAAAATAAACAATGTCAGAAGAAACAATAAAAATTAAAAAAAAAAAAAGTGTCATAAGAAACTAAGTGGTGTCAAGTAGACATTTTATTATTATTTAAAAAAACAAAACAAAAGTGGTTAGAAAACATGTTCAATCCAGTTTAGAGAGGCTGTCCTTGTTTGATAATAAACACTGAATGGACACTTAATTATAAAAGTCCACTTGAAATCAAGCAGCAATGACTGTGTTCATAAGTTAAGAGGTATAACCTTAAAGTTGGAAGGCCCCCAGTACGCAGTATGACATTAGAATATTTTGTTTCTTGTGTCAGTAAATATAATTCTCCATCATTTATTTCTCCCACTTTCATGGGTGGATATTCTTTTTTTGGAGTAGGAACAGATTCTTTAGACTGTATTTTGACTCCCAAAATTTCAGTGTCACTGATAAAGACAAAGATACATGATACATTAATCAATTCAATCTCGTGTCTTCAGCTTTGTTTGTTGCAGCCATAATGTTTTGACCATCGTAACACCCACCTTCTTCAGGTGTCAGTTGTATTTGGCAACTGTATGTAAATTTCAAGTCAAATCTATTGTTCTTATTCTGTTGTCAGTTTCAGGGAGATATGTTGTTATCAGTTGTTTCTAGTTAACTTCTCTTTTTGATGTCACCTTCGTTTCACGTGAAAGGAAAAAAAAACAAAAAAACAGAAATAAATTGTTGATTTTTTTTTCTTTAAATCGGCATTGAATCTTAAAGACAGAATAGCAATCAAGGTCCTTGATCAGAGCTGAAAACCAGTTCACAGCTCATCTGTCTCTACCTAATCACTATCTGCAGTGTTTCAATGGAAAATATGATTTGGCAATCATAAGAGAACACAATGACTACCAAGCTAATTCAAAAACTCTTAGCACAATGTTAGTAAAATGCAAGAAGTGTCTTTGGTGGTTATACAGCATTTCTGTTGTTTGTGTATACATATTGTTTCAGAATTGGTTGAATATACAATGCACATTTGACAAGTGACATGCAGAGTTTTGGTTATGTTTGGTGATGCCTGGGGCCAAATCCTTCATTGTATGCCCCTAAGACTCAAGTAGTGGGGGCTAATACTGAGAAATATGACAAAGGAAGACATTTGAAATATGTAAAAACATTTGAAATATGAAATAAACTCTTTATTCAAATTAAATTTAAACTAAACTTTTATTTCATTCTTTTATTAGATGCCCTCCTGAAATGCATGCCTGGGGTCATTTGCACCCTCTTCCCCCACTTCTGCAGACTACTGCATTTGACACTGTTTACTCTCCATATTTAATCTACGTAAGAAAGTGCAACAGAAACAAAAGGTTTATGGTAATGATGAAGTAGGTGCAATGTGTTGAGAATCGTTTAAAAAGTTTGAAAAAATGATAATTTTACTTTATTTTGTTGAAAATGGTTTTCTGAATATAAAATGAATTTTTGACACTGTGTTTGGTGTTCAATTTGTACAACAAAGAGCAGAACAAGCTAGACAATAAATCGTTGGTACTTGTGACAATGATGCAGTAGGTGCAAGTATGTATTGTGAATAGTTCACAATGTTTTAAAAAGGAGATTTATGGCTTAAAGATGAAGAATGGTTTGAAAATTGGAAAATACCTTTAAGAAAAATGCAGGACATAAAACATGAGAATTTGCAGAAAATCATTTAAAAGTCAGAAGAAAAATTCTGAAAATGGTTTTCACATAAACTTTCAGAAACAAACATTTTATAGGATTAGCTCCTTAAGGAAATGATCCTAGTGCTTGGGGATTGGATTATACCAAGAATTCTCATCTATTTTTTTATCACTTGTGTATTTTTAACAATGAACGAAAATATTCATCCAAATTGTGCAGTTGGCAGGGATTTTCTTTCATTTTCTATTCTCATGTAGCCAGCAACTACATGGTAATTCCCATGTGGGAAATTGTTTTACAGTAGATCAATTGTTTTATTTTTAATTAATTGTTGACAAAGCTGCAAACAAAAAACTTAATCATTCATTTAAATTTTAATCATTAATTTGTAAAACTATTTTTTCCCTTTGAACCATGAAAATGAATAAGATATGATCTAAAAAGTTAAAGGCCACTAGTCATCATAAAAGTTTGAAGGCCACTAGTCTTCATAAATATTTTGAAGGCCACTAGTCTTCATAAATATTTTGAAGGCCACTAGTCTTCATAAATATTTTGAAGGCCACTAGTCTTCATAAATATTTTGAAGGCCACTAGTCTTCATAAATATTTTGAAGGCCACTAGTCTTCATATTTATTTTGAAGGCCACTAGTCATCATAAAGGTTTGGAGGCCACTAGACTGTAAAAAGTTTCAAGGCCACGAGTCATCATAAAAGTTTCAAGGCTACTAGTCTTCATAAATATTTGAAGGACACTAGTCTTTATAAAAGTTTGAAGGCCATTAGTCTTCATAAAAGTTTGAAGGCCTCTTCTCTAAAGTCATCATAAAATTATTTTTAATGAATTTGTACAGATGAAAATTTCAGAGTACCTACTTCAAGGTTGAAATAGTGACCTATTTTCCACCATTGTTTAGTGTTCAAATCCTGGTAAAAACCAAGATTTTTCTATGCTGATATTCAAGGAATGCAAATTTTTCTCCTTGTGGGTGATTAAGGGAACATGTATTAAGTTGACTTTAATAAATATCAATTTCAATAGATAGAATTTATTTTTGAGCTCATAATTAACTTTGTGCGACAATCCCAAAATATGATTCTCTAATTGTGCTGAGTTACGTTGCAAAGAAAAAGTGCAGGGTACTCACCTTCAAATCCCGATGCACGACTCCTCGATCATGCATGTAGTCTACACCTTCCAACACCTGTTTGATCAATGTGCTTGCATCTCTTTCTGTATAGCTGCCTTTTTCTACAATGCGATCAAATAATTCTCCACCAGTTACCCTGAAAAGAACATGAAAAAGTGACAGTATAAAATACAAAAGAATTTTACAGTGAAAATATATATACACGTATCAGCATGAAACACCAAGTCATGTTATCAATGTGGGATATTTTATGTATATTCATTAATATATACCTAATAGCTCTGTTATATCACATCGAGTGCTATTTTTATAACACCCGAGAAAAAATATATATGTACGTGTAAGTATATGTGCATATATGTAAGTTTTTATCATACTCATATATATATATATATATATATATATATATATATATATATATATGTATATGAATGAATGTTTGAAGACCACTAGTCATTGTAAAAGTTTGAAGGCCACTATATATATATATATATATGAAGAAACATAGTTTTATATTTATGTGATATTGTTCTCAATATCAGAGATAAAGTGTATGTAAGTATAAAATATAAAAGTGGACACTGAAGTCAATACTCAAAAGCAATAGACTGTTTTATGATAAATGCAATCATGGCCTCATGATTGTGTTTAGCATGAAACAGTCTGTTGCCTTTGAGTGTTGACTTCAATGTTCACTTATATATATATATATATATATATATATATATATATATGGTAGACTCTCTCGTCATATTCGCCGTACAAGGGTCAAGCAACTCAGTTCCTAGGATCCAAAAGCCAGACACCAGCACATATGAGTTGATTATAGTAGTGAAGGCTTCATGCAGAACCAATCACCACACCTTTTTGAAGAGATGAATACAGAGACCTGGTGCATTACATGTCACAAGGTCCCCAAACGACCATTCGCAGGTTTTGAATTCAGAGTTGCCCTTCTCCTAGATCAGTTGCCATTCATGGCTATAGAACTCAGTCTGTCCTGCTAATTACCCATAGCTGGAGGGAGAAGAGGAGGATTAATACCGTTCCCAAGGGTATTAGCATGTAAGTTAATGTAATGGATTTGACTGGAATTCGAACATGGCCTTTTGAGTCCTCAGTCTGAATCGCTACCCACTACTCCAGCATGCCCCCAATTTCTCTCTCTCTCTCTCTCTATATATATATATATATATAGCATTACACAACAAAATCCAAAATTACTTCATATGGGGAGGGGGGATAGATCTATTTCAACTGACGAAAACTACATCTGTCTTATTCAACCTCAGTGTAGGATCCACTTGAATTATATACCAATATATTTATTACCTGTTTTTCTTTCTGTCTCTGATGTTCGAGTCTTAACTTAGTGATTTATTCTTTGTGATGTGGAAATAATCTGCGACAAACATTTCCTTTGGAATCCCAGATTGCTTACAAGCTATTTCGGCACTATAACGAACAAGACATTTGACGTCAAGTTGATACCAGAGTTTGATGGTTCAGTGACCGGACAAGCAGTTTCTGAATGGATTGAGAAAGCTGAACTTGTTTGTGATCTGTGTGGAATTAAATGTGTTAAATTGAACGTGTTCTTCCTTTGAGGTTGATGGGCGGGGCATTTGCTGTTTACCAGTAGTTAAACTCGGAACAAAAATCAGATGTCGAGCAGATAAAATGAGCCCTGAAGATTGCCTTTGCACAGCATTGTTTCTGGGCTTACGAACAATTCGCGGAACGCCGACTGCGCCTGGACGAGTCGGTCAATGTGTTACTAGCCTTCTTGAAAAAGCTAGCTGGTCTATTTGGCAGGATATTGAAGCAAGGATTAGCATGTGGGTTCATAGCAGGGTTACCAGCACACGTCAATCAACTACTATGCGTGTCTTCCAGGATGGAAGACATGAATACAAGCCAACTATTGGACCGAGCTCGGGCCATAATGAAAGATCAAATTGCAACTGAGGTAAATGGTTGCGGCTACCATTTCACCAGGCAGAGCTGATAAACATCCAAATGTTAAACGTCGGGAGAGTATGCGATGTTACCGATGCTCTGGGTGGAATCACCTTGCCAGGGACGTCCCAGTTTGACGAGAAGATGCCCACCAGCCATGCAAGTCATGCACAACAATGCGTTGCTTCCGGTGTCAAGAGGTAGGCCACATTGCTTCATTGTGTCCGGGGAAAAAGAAAAAGTCATCTATATTGGCTGCCACGGCTGTTGGAGAGTGAGTTATTTTTCTGACTGGTGGCGTGCATTGGAATTTGTGAAATAGTGCTTGCAAATCGAGTTTTCGGCATTTTCTTTCTGTCCTTGATGTTCGAGTCTGAACTTAATGATTTATTCTTTGTGACGTGGAAATAATCTAGGACAAACATTTCCTTTGCAATCCCAGATCATCTACACCTGTATTATATATATATATATATTTAGGCTGCATATCTTCATTCAAACATGTTTCATTAAATAACATAGACATATTGTGTCTACTTATTTTTATACTGATCTTAGAAAAGGTTGAAAGTATTGGGTTTACAAAAAAACTACAGCACCTTCCTTGATAAATTTCATCTCAACATCAAAAAACTGATTAGACAACTAGAAAGGAGCAGTATAAAAAGAAACAGACACAATATGACTATATATCATTCAATAAAACATTGGATATATATATACAACATAGTACCTATAAAAAAAAGGTTTGTTTATTAATATAGGGCTAAATTATACAAATATATTTTTGTATAAAAGTATTTATTTATTTCAATAATTCTTTCAGAGCAATATTCTTTATAAAGAAGCATTATTCTATAAATTCACCCTGACCTTTATAATCTTCCATTACAGTTCAATTCTTTGTTCTACTTCAAGCTACATACACTTGGCTATGCCTGAATATGAGTCATGCAAAAAATAAACCTACTTTTCCTTGAGATTTATCATGTTAATATAAAAATGACTGGAATTCATCACCCTTTCATGAGGAAAGATAAGCATGTATAATTTGGCATAAAATCAATTAGTTGAAAAAAGAACAACTGAAGTAATTTGTTAAAATATTTATAGACTAATAGTAAGGAAAATAACATCCTTATTGCCAGGTTTGGCTTTTATTCAATGAAGTTAATATCTCATTCACTATACATATATATACTAGCAGCAAGGTCCGGCATTACCCGTGTATAATTCAAAAATCGTACGACACATTCAGCAATCGCTATCACATGACTTAAAATATTTTTGCCTTTCCTTGCCTTTAAAGGAGTGCCCTTTGCTGTGCTGATGTTGCTACATGCCTTACTTCTTGCCTATCTCACATTGCGAATATTGACACGGGTCATACTACTTGGGCCTGGTTGTTGTTGCCCTTGTTTTGTTAACCCGGTACTTTGGAAACTATATATTGATCCAATTTTAAGTTTAAAAGAGCTCAAAAGTGTTTAACAACGCAAAGTCAACTGCACAGAGTCCAAAATGAGGTGAAAAGCTTAGATGTACTGGGCCGCGTAGTGCAGGCGAGACATTCAACTTAAAACCCCCAAAATCCGTATCACCTGTGAGTTAATCGTTTTTTTTTACAAAGTTTGAGTCCCAAATAAAAAATCGGCTCCGGTATGACAAAATGACGTAAATTGAAAAATCGGATCTGGGTTGCGGCCTGGGAGAAAGAACAAAGTTTAAAGAAATGGGAAATGGATTGCTGAGGGCATGGTCAATACGGAGGTTTGTATCGATTTTTGAGTCACGACGGGGTCACACGGCATTCTATGCAAGGCACCTCTAAATGGGCCACATAGGAATTTCTAGTTGGATTGTAAAGAACGCCCGAAATTTTAGAATGTAATCCGCCTGATACCCTGAGTGTTGCTGGCGTTGTGACCCCTGTAGACAACCCTTGGATGTTTACAAATCCATTAGTGTCTGCTGGAATAATACCTTCACCAAGGGCTAATAATGAATTCGAAAATTCGGCGGACCCAACATCACTAGTTAGGTGTGCACGCATGTTGGTGGTAAGGTGCTATGGTCTAACAGTGGGCCAAAGTTGTGACGATTTCAAGTACGCTTGAATAGGGGAGAGTCTGGCGAAAGTCACCGGATAGAAGAACAGTTATACCTCTCATAAGGTCATCGAAGTTTCGAATATCCTTCAGAGAGTGGTTTACAGCCTCGGGTGCAGTTTTTGGACTGACAGTGCACTTATCCCAGACGATGAGCTTACATCGCCTGAGTACCTCTGCTAGACCTGATTGCTTCGCTATACTGCATATAGCTGTTTCTGCCTTAATCAGGTCAAGCAGAAGTTTAAACGTTGAGTGCACTGTTCGGCCACCCGGTAGTAATGTGGCAGCAATGCCTGAAGAAGCTACTCCTAGCGCCACTTTGAGTAGGATGTCTCCCGCACAATCTCAGGTGAGAGACTGGAGGAAGCCACACGATCTGGCGTTGGAAGCCCAATGGCGGTGAGAGATTCCCCCCATCCCATTTCAACAAACAGGTTCTCAGTGATTATATGCGCCCTGTTGTAAATTTCAATGTTGAATGTAAGAGCTATTGTTGGACACAGCAGTTACACTTCTCTGAGTATGTCTTCGGACAAAAAGTCCTTGTATTTGTCCCAAAGTGATTTGGGATCACTGGGTTCGCACATTTGTAAGATTGTGGTGAAGAGGTGGCGCAAAGCAGAGGGCAATTTTAAAAGAGCTCCCTCAGCCATTGTGGCATCCTACTTGCTGTCGTCTTCCAAAAGGCCTCACGAAAATGGTCACATAAAACTCCATTAACCGTCCGTAAGTTATTGTAGCTTGTTGGACCACTAACTTCGTGCAAAAGGAGTTGCAAGTAAAAACATTCCTGTCGCGATGGGGGAACCGTGAATACCCTTCCGAGTATGGCATCTTTTTTGACGCCTGGATAGCCCTCGAAGTTGGCCTCACACTTCCGCTGAGCCCAGGTGATCTTTTTTGTCCACACATAGTATGAAGGCACGTCTGGGTACAGTAGAGTCCTAGCAATCTCGTCCTGTCAACAAAGTTTGAAGAACGCTGTAAGCGTTGTGTTTTTGGTATGCTAAGCCACATCCATGTCTGTATCTACAGAAAAATAACGAAGTTCGTCATTGATTGGTGTAGCCTGGACAATGGCCATGACTTAGACCAATGACTGAGCTCACGCAAAATGGAAGATGCGCATGATTAGGCCGTAAACAGGGTCAAGCAGCCTGATGCATATGCAGCTTGGCTCTAACGCACGTGATGCCGGCGATGAGAATGCAAGTAGCTCCAATGAAGCATTTGCTCGTTTGGTTTCTGCGACAACGAAAAGCCACTAACCGTTTGCCGTCATTAGCTTTGAAATGGATTGGGAGGAAGCCCTGCTGTTTTAGTGCAAAAACTCCTCGTCAGGTCTGGGATGCGGCCTGGGCTGGGGGAAAAGATTTAAAGAATTGGAAAATGGACTGCTGAGGGCGGAACTGTTTTCACTCAGCATGCATGTGGGTTTTTTTTTTCAGTAAAGACGTGAATAAAGGAAGTGTTTATTTTGGTAAGATGTGATGATTAAAGCAAAAGTGTTGACAAAGTCGAATATGTCATTTGTGACT
Organism: Acanthosepion lycidas; assembly: GCA_963932145.1. Classification (NCBI taxonomy): domain Eukaryota; kingdom Metazoa; phylum Mollusca; class Cephalopoda; order Sepiida; family Sepiidae; genus Acanthosepion; species Acanthosepion lycidas. The sequence goes on along the minus strand of OZ010599.1, from coordinate 4,623,508 downwards.
CAAAGTCAGACCTGGTAGCAGGGATAAAAAAAAGCTGTATTTCAATGGTCCTGCACCCATTCCAGAATTGAGGTCAAATGTTTTCTTCCACTCCACTGCACGCACTGACTTCACATGCTGACCCCCAATGGCCTCCTCATAAATCCGGTTGGTTTTCACTAAAAAACGACATGCGGTTCAGGCGCAATCCGGGTGTATCGGTTTTTGGGTTTTATCGATTTTCCGCGCTGTTTAGGGGTCCGTGGTCATGAAACTTCTGGACAATACTTCTAATGGTAGACTGTAAGAGGGTGTCAAATTTAGTTGAAATGCGATCATTCCTTCTGTAAGCAGATTTTTTTCGATTATCGATTTTTTCGATTATCGATTTTTCAGGAACCTGAATCCGAACTCAAAAATCGGGCTCCGTCATGTCCTTACGGCAGCCATTTGCAAACTTGTGGTGAAAACCGCATCAAAATTGGGTGAGAAATGCGTCCTGGGCGAGGTAACAACGCCCACGACAGACAGACAACATGAGAAATATAGATAGTATAATCATTTTATATTTCTTATATGAAATTAATATGACAATAATGCTCAAAAAACATAATTAAAGAGTGATAGATTTTAAATTTTAATGTGATGTCTGTTTTATTGTTAAAATGTAATAAAAATTCAAGGGAAACATTTGTTTTAAACAATTTCTATGCAACACTATTATGTGGAAAGAATGTAAATGACTAATTCAAGTAATTAAAACATTAAAAAATAATCTTAATTTCATATTTCTTTGTTAATTTTCTCTGATATAATTTCAAAAAGTCAAATGATAGCCTAACAGATATGTTACGGATTTGAGTCAAAACACAACAAATAAAATGGTGAGAAAGGTTTTTAAATATAATAATATAAAATATATTTTTTTTTGTTTTTACAACTAAATTTTTTTAGTGTGTAAGAGTGTTAAAGTTCTTGTGTTAAAGTACTTTGTAGTTGTTTGTCAAGACAAAAAGAAGCAAGGGAAAAACTGAGGAGGATAGTGTAAGTGCCACATAGCTTGGTGAAGAAGAGTGTAAGTGTCACATAGCTTGGTGAAGAAGAGTGTAAGTGTCACATAGCTTGGTGAAGAAGAGTGTAAATGTCATGTAGCTGAGTGAGGAAGATTGCAAGTGTCCCATAGCTCAGTGAGGAAAACAGATGAATGAGTAAGGGAATCTCTTTGAAGCCATGCAAGTTGTATGTTGCTGCTCCTTTTCCTTACTGGTTTTGTCCATCTAAAGACTTTACTTAAATACTCTTCAAAGGGATCATGAAGAATTTTTTTGTGTTGGTGGGAATGTGACCTGTTGGTTGAAAAATGTTCAGTATTTATTTTCGAAGGATTAATTTATTAACCGGAAGGATGCATCAATCCTCTGACACAGAAACCATTTTTTGTCATTTAATGAGTGACTGTCTTGGTGTTTTTTTTCATCTTGGCTCAACAGATACTTCACTTGCTTGCATATCACTGGATTCAATGTTCAAATTATGACAGTCACTTAATTTTTATTATATGTGTTTGCTAAAATGTGACTGTTAAATAATAGTTTAGCAGATTGTTATTTTTTTGTGGAAGTGTATCTTGGCTATTACTTCTGGAGATTGACCTTCAAGGTCAGATGGAAGACATAATAAGGAAGTCGATTTTGACTGGCTGAGCATAGATAGAAAAAGATTTTTCAGCAAGTCGAGTCTTACACATTAAACAATGTAGATTTCATTTAGATGTCTGAAACGGCTCCTCAGTGTGTGGTGAGAGTGACTCACACTGGATAGTTAGTAAAAGTCAACATTAATAAAATAGTTAAAATAAAAGTTAAAATTCTCTGTTTTGGAGTCTTTTCATTGCCTAACTAAATCAACTAGCAATTGCCAGCCAAGAGAAGATGAAATGAGACCAACCCCACCATGGGGCTATGCAACATGACTAAAAACAAAAAAAATGAAAAAAGTGACATGGGGTTTTATATAGAATTCTCAATTTTAGGAAAATAGAAAGCAATATTCCTTATTCTGATATCTATATCATGACCAAAATTAAGAAGAATGTGATGACGCAGATTTGAACTATGCTGAAAAAAATTTATTAAAACTCTCAAAGGCACAGGCTGGTAAACAGATATTTAGACTTTAAAAATAAAGCAGAGATGTCTATTCAATCATGTGTATCTACTAATGTTTAAAGCAATACACAATAATGTCAGATTATAGATAAAATCCATTCATTTCTTAGAGATTACTTTGTTTACATTTCAGATATAAAAATAAAAGCAGGTAAAGCAGCTCTGAGAAATCTGAACAAGAAACATGCATTTCTTACATAGTGTATTTGAACTTTGATAGTGAAAGTCTTCTGTGGCTGAGTGGTCTTTAAGTGGTTGCCCCTAGAAGGGTGGACAAAGGTTCAAACCCTACAAAATGCACATTTTCTTTTGTAAGACTCATAAATGCACAGACCAGTAGTCATAGATTTACACTTTAAAAAACAAGAATATCTACTCATGTATTTATGGTTTATGACCATACCACATTAAAAGACCAGTTCTTGTATGATATCCGAAGTTAATCAATGTTGAGCCTGGTCAGTAACTAAATAGATGACAGCTTGAGAATACCTGGTGATGTAAGCTTGGATATTCAGGTGATGTAATGGAGAACAGTTCAAAATCGAAGTTTGGATAGCGGAGTTCCAATTCCAGCACATTCGTTATACTCACTCATGTGCAAATATATTCTGGAAAGGTATGAATCTACCTCTTCTCCCTCTGGCTATGGGTTAATTAGTAGGACTTGTACAGGGTGCAATGGGTAAATTTTTGACATTTTATATTTTTAATTTTGCTCATGTGCATTGTTTGTTTCTGATTTTGTTGACTACACAGTATAGTGAGGTTAGTTGGGCACCATCTATGAGAAAAAGAGCACCATGTTGCAATTCACTCCACCAGAAATTTGGAAACAACATGCTGCACTGCTTGGCATTTGTGCCAGAAGCTCCAATACAAATATTTCAGAGTGTGTGGGTGTCAATCTGAGGACAGTGCAGAGGGTTCAGAAAGAGTTTGCTGAGTCTAATGATGATTACAAAGGTGTTGGCAATGTTATGCCTCCATTCATCTTCCTCACATGACCTTAGACTCAACATGGAGGCCTACATCTAGTTCCTTGAGGAGGTAGTGCTGCTAGAAGACCCTATGTCTGGCAATAGGACTCTGCATCTTGCCACACAAGCAGGAGAACCTGCCAGACAATTTCTGTAACCACATCACCCCTTACATTTGGCCACTTCACTCCCCAGACTACAACCCCCTTAATTATTATGTGTGTGGTGCAGTTGAGTGAGAGACCAACAAAATTGCTTGTAAGACCAAAGATGAACTGGAAGCAAGGATTATAGCAGCATTCACCAACTTAAACAAGGAAACTGTCCAGAAGAGTTGCTGGAGATTCTGAAGTCATCTGGAGGTTGTGATTGAAACCAATGGCAATTTTATTGAATAAATTTACTTCTTAGTATTTCAAGATAATTTTGGTAAATATATCTATTAAAATCAGATGTCAGTGTTATTTTCATTCTTGCGTAATTTATACAACAATTTATCCGCTGCATCCTGTATAAGTAACTCATTACTATCTCCCGAAATTCTTATAATGTAAAAATATTTTCTGGCTTTAAATAACCTGCAAAAAGTTGATAAACCATAAAAATCAATCATTCATTTATGTATGTAAGTGCCTATATATATATATATATATATATATATATATATACACTGACCAGTGCAAAACTGTAGAACACAATATTAAAGACCCTCAGGTGAAAAAATGCAACTGACCAATTTAAAGATCCAATTTTGATCTATCTTTCAGTTCAAAGATGGATCAAAATGCAAAATTCAAAATGATTTCTTGTGTGACTCAGAGAATTTAATATACATAATCACATGCAAAGGATGCCACGAACATTATATTGGCCAAACCAGCCAGTCATTTCGGCAAAGGATGACAGTTCATCACCAACAAATTAGAGACCCCCACACCAGAAAAATACCTCTTAGCCAACATATAGAAGACTGCAGAGGACAAAATCTACCAAATTTTAGTGTCTTCCCATTCTACCAGGGCAACTAGAGAACCACTAAACAAAGGCGGATTAAAAAGGAAACATTTTTCATCAACAAGTTCAAACCCATACTTAATTCATTACATAAATAGATTCTACCAAATTTCCCTTAACATAAACAACATATATAGCCAGTTATGCCCCTTGATTTTCATTTTTCCATTGGTATAAAACATAAGCATCAACATGTGGAGATAGAAATAGTTAAAAATATTTTGAAAAGCTAAGTGAAACCAATTAAAGTAAAAAAGTTTAAAAAAAAGGAAAACAACAAATTATTTTTTTAAGAAAAAAACACTGAAAATCCAATTGTAAGTAACAAAGTTTTAATTCTTCTCTGTCAAAATTCATATATTATAAATAAATAATACTTTATTAAATATTATGTGCCTTTTATCCAATCCTCATTTTAGTCTATATATATATATATATATATATATATATATATATATATATATATATATATATATATATAAGAAGATCATGAATAATATATCATTGCTTGTTCAGCATGCATGTAGATAAATTGTGAAAAGTTGAATGTATTTGACAGTTGAGTTCACTTCACAGTGGAGCAAGATAAACTGCTGCCATCTTGGATTGAAGCGACTACCAAGGTTTAAAAAAAAATGGACACATAAAGAAAGAGAGACACAGGGAGAAAAAGAGTATGAGGTTTTCCTTTGGTGAAGCTGACATTTTGGTATTAGTTTATATACAAACAAAATGGCAGGCAGAGGTGTTTGTTGGTAATGATGCCTGCTGTAAACTGAGAAAGATGAGGAAAGTAGATGAAAAAGGGAGATGAAATCATATTCATATGTAGCGAAAAGATAAGAAATATATAAAATTGTTTGTTTTTATTGACTTTCTTTTAACAAGATAACCATATCATCCCTCAAGATCAGGGATATGAGTTCAAATCTTATTGGTATTCAGACTAATGTCCTAGTCTTATTATTATAAAGTTTTGGGCATTATGTCCTTTGACCTCTTTTAATTATTTGTTGATTCTAGTAACCTTTAAGGAATTTTGAACTGGACACTTTATTTAATCTACAGGGTTATATAATCTCATCAGTAGGTCTAGCATAGCAATAAATAAAAGATGGGAGCCATTGATAAAGAAACAAAGAGGAACACTGTCTAAGATAAGATAGGTTCACCTATCATACAGTTCACACTCCTCCCTGGTTTTTTGAACAAGAATAGAAGTTTACCTCCATCAAAGGAAATTAAATACTGAATTGATATGTATTCTGATTTTCTCTGATATAATTTCAAAAAGTAAAATGATAGCCTCATGGATACATTACAGATTTGAGTCAACCCACAACAAATAAAAAGGCGAGAAAAGTTTTTAAATATAAAAATATGAAATATTTTTTTTGTGTGTACGAGTGTTAAAGTTGTGTGATTATATGAAATGGATTAAATCTGGCAAATATTTTAATATATTTCCTGTTTATATGTTTTTTTCTATGGGTACACTTATTTGAATAAATGCTCTGTTTTTAATTAAACAATATTAATTACATTACTGGCCTGAATGTTCGAGAAATTTCATAGAAAATATATGTCCTCCAACAGGAATCGAACCCATATCTTTATGGAACCATCATTTAGCCTGATGTTTAATGACTGTTTAGTCACAAAGGACTTCCAGTTTAGCAAAGCTTGAATTACTGCTTTTAAACACACACTTTTTCGTCCATTTTTCTCGATCTATCATATTTGTTCTGAAATTGTAGACTAATGTAAACAATGACAGTGTATTATATGAAATATATAGATGTGCATGTGTGCATCTATATGTGTGTGTGAACCAATATATATGTATGTGTGTGCACCTATATATGTGTGTGCACATATATATGTGTATGTGTGTGCACCTATATATGTGTATGTGTGTGAACCAATATATGTGTATGTGTGTGAATCAATATATGTGCATGTATGTGCACCTATATATGTGTATGTGTGTGCACCTATATATATATATGTGTGTATGTGCGCGCGTGTGTGTAAAAATTCAGTTATAAATAAAATATATCTGTAAAATGACAGTATAAATGAAGAGAAAAGGAAAACCTTTCTTTTTGCCAACACATTTCATCCTCTGATGGAGATAAGGTAAATGTGTGTGTGTGTGTGTGTGTGTGTGTGTGTGTGTATTGACAGTGTCCGTTGATAGCTGTGCTAGCACAAAGTTACAAGTCATCGTGGTTGAAGGCTTGAGCATGCTGGCCTTGTTCAAATTGTTGATCACGCTAGATAACACACTCTTTCACAGAAACTGTATAAACTACAGGTGGGCTCTGTTGGTGTTGAATAAACACAAATGCACCTGAGCAAGTGTCTGCAGCAGGGATTGGCTAGCTGCCCTAGTAGACAGGTATCCTCAAATATGAGTATCCAGCTATATATATATATATATATATATATATATATAAATATATATTCACTTGTATAGATATGAGTTTGTAACCCTAGGTTTCATTCTTTTGCAATCATCAGACAAACTCATATATATATATATATATATATATATATAACTAAAGATTGTATATTCCTTCAAATAAAAAGTGCTGTCAATGAGTATATCACTGGAAGTGAATGTTTCCAAGGCAAGCAGATTTAGGAAATGAAGTTCTCTATATTAAGAAATAAGGGCAGTAATAGTAAATAAATCAGTGAGAAGTTTAAACGCTTACCTTCTTTGGGTTGGGGGAAAGAAATGTATTATTATCCTCTTTATGTATATTTTGTTTTTTTTTAATAATATCAACTGACTGAATCTTAAAGAAAGCCCTGGGAGACGGACATCATAGAAACTTCCTTTCTCATTAGAATAATTTTACCAAATGAGATAATTTGAGTCTTTAGATAAAGATGTTAGTCATGGGAGGCTGTAAAAATAGTTGGATTAGCTTCAAAATCTACACAGTGTAGAATGTGGCGGAGGGGGGAAAGATGGGGGCAGGAGTTAGATGATGAACTAAATATGGAATGTTGGCAGCGTGTGGGTGAAGTGCTGATAAGTACATAGTGAGCTATTTAGTCCATAAATCAAATGTTTTTGTTTTATATATTATTATTATTATTATTATTATTATTTTATAAGGATGCAATGTTCAGTTTTGAAAATAACTTTTGAAACTGATACAGAATGTGATACAAACTGAATGTTGCAAAGATGATTTAGATAATAGGAATTCTGAAATTTGCATATAAATTATATTAATGAACACACAAATATAATTATGTAAAAATTTCTCAGAATTAACCTGTAGAAAAAGACAATATATATAAAGGATAAAAGATAATAGGAAAACTGTAGTTTTAGCCAACATGTTTCATCCAGTGTGAACTTTTTAAGGCAAAAAAGAAAAGGAATTTATTGAAACAAAGTATCTATAAACAACAGACAAAATGTCTTTAGAAACTAGAAGAATTTAGAAATGCTATTGTATATTCATATATGGTCAACTGAAAAATTATGTCAATTACTTTATGTTTGAAGAGAATATTTTCATATGTAGAAATATTGTTTGTATTGTTGTGCTGACAGATTCAACCGTTTTCTTTTGATTTCTTGATATATTTGTTTTGTACATTGGCTTGGGAGAGAAGTTATTCTGTTAGGAAAGGTGGTATTGGGAAAAAACCTGGGCATAGTTTAATATTTGGATAATATTTAATGGCGGCCCTTTTTGAGGATTTTCCTTCTGATTATATATAATTATCTATAAACAGAGTAGCTTGTATTTTCAAAATATTAAACCATGCTTTAGAGTAACTTCAGTCCAAAATATAAAAAGCAAGGATGAAAAGATACACCAAGTAATTGAGAAAAATTCTAATATATAAAAAGAAAAGGATTTTGTCTGAATTTCTGGAATCAGGAGTTATCATTATTTACATTCAGATTTACATCTGTTGGGGCGCACCCACCTTCTCATCAGAATGGACTGATCTCTCTACTACTAATAGGACAGTTCTATAGAGTTCTGGGCAGAGATCAGGTGACCATGACACTTCCGTCTCTCTACCGGAAGATACAGTTGGACTTTATACTCTTTCTGATTGTTACTGACTAACCTGCGTTCGTTTGACTACTAATCTCTCTGTTGTAAATACCTCTTCGAATATACCAGTATTTTTCCCTGCGTATGTGTTTGTCCTTATTTCAATACAATCACGTGGAAACACTCAACATCTCAACAACATCCTCATCTTTGTTGTCGTTGTTATCACAATGTTTCAGTCATTGTACCCTCCAGCCTTCATCGGGTGTATATCAATCTAAGTAACCTTCAGGAAATTTTAAACTTAACCTTTTATTTAGTCTCTGCATGTAGATTGTTGTTGTTCCTCAATTTATGCCTCATCTAAAAATATAAAAGGGAACAGTTGCCAGATTGGCTCATTAATCTGGTTATTCAGCTATTTGTTATTCTGGACTGTAACCAGATTGTCAAGCATGTCAAGTACCTGATTAAGATTGGAGGGCACAATAACAGAGAAGTTGTGATAATAGCAACAAAGATGAGGATATTAGTTCAGCTGTAAATAATCTAAATAAGATTTTTGCATGAAATTTAAATAAAATTGTTTCTTAAAATAGTGACAGAAATACAAAACACTTCCTTTTTAAGATAAATGTGACATTATAAATGTGACATTATAAATGTGACTTAAACATATAAATGTTAGATGGTAATGAAAAGAGAAAAACTTTTCATATTTTACAAAAATAATAAACAAACGTCCGGGACATCATATCACAAGGTGATAACTTCTTTATTTAGACCTTTAGATATATTGGCCAATTTTTAGTTTTTAATTATGTGAAGCTTTTTTGTCCTTACTTATTTCATATGAAGAAAAAATAGGAACGAGGAGGAAAATTATTTAAACTCAGCCAATATTCGTTAATCTGTGTTGTTCAATGTAATATTTTTCTAAGTTATTATGTTCTCCAAAAATTGTCAATATGCGTGTGTTGTGTTTAAGGACAATGGAAAAAATACTTTACAGCAAGAATTTATGTGTATCTGGATTTAAGTGATTTTTATTTTAATGTGATTGCATGATAGAAAACTTGAAAATACATAAGAATATTAACATTAATTTCAGCTAATAATATTTGTGTAGTAACATAGGCAAAATGGACTTACCCTACTTTGCATAGGCTCAAGTGACTACTAATAAGGCAGTACTCCCTCAGCAGATTGGGAAAAATACTGTCACAGACGAGAAGACACCACAACAATTTGGTCTGTGAAACATGCTTAACAGATAGACACATGTGAGGAGATAAAATGGATTAGTTAGAAGATAAATGGACAAATAGGAAAGTAGGCAGATTGGGAAGGAAACATTCAAATTAGGAGACAACTGGACAAATAGGAAAGTGATTAAGTATAGTGATTAGGAAGGAGACATACAGATTAGGAGACAACTGGACAAATAGGAAAGTGATTAAGTATAGTGATTAGGAAGGAGACATACAGATTAGGAGACAACTGGACAAATAGGAAAGTGATTAAGTATAGTGATTAGGAAGGAGACATACAGATTAGGAGACAACTGGACAAATAGGAAAGTGATTAAGTATAGTGATTAGGAAGGAGACATACAGATTAGGAGACAACTGGACAAATAGGAAAGTGATTAAGTATAGTGATTAGGAAGGAGACATACAGATTAGGAGACAACTGGACAAATAGGAAAGTGATTAAGTATAGTGATTAGGAAGGAGACATACAGATTAGGAGACAACTGGACAAATAGGAAAGTGATTAAGTATATTGATTAGGAAGGAGACATACAGATTAGCTAATAAACAAAAAGAGAAACACATTGAGGATGTACAAATAAACAAAAATATGTACCGACAGACAAACAGATAACCAGTAGATAGATGGTCAAGAAAATACAGACAGGCTGAAATGGTGCATAGAGAGATTTGCAGGAGGATGTACAGACAGATTATTAATCAGACACGCAAATAGTTTGGACTTTATATGCTGGTGAGGGTAAGTAATTTCAATTTTTAAAGCCAGAATTTTTCCATTGGAGAAATTTGTGTGGTAAGAGAATGCAGTCAATAAATGGATTATGTTAAAAGTAAAAAAATCTTAAAATTTGTATTTATTTTCTTTTTTTGTTGCAAATTAAAACTAGATTTTTTTTTATAATGTTAAGCGTACTTTTGGTATGAAACATTTCTTGACTGAGTCATTAAGAAAAGAAGAGGATGTGTGATAGGTGGGGGGATTGGTAAGAAAAGAATTTAGAAATTCTGTAAGTATCATATGATTTCAGTTAAGAAGATTAGAAACCTCTGATTTCATTTGCTACCTGTAAAGGTTGGATGTGTTTCCTCTTTCTCATTAACCGTTACAACCAACTTTATGGGGGTAACTAGAGAAAGATCCACCCACTCACACCTGTCAAGGTGAGAGTTATATTATAAATCAAAATCAAACACAGGTCAATTATTTTTTTTTAGTTCAGTTGCAGAAAGGCTGTAAGACTTGCCATGATGGTAAAAATCACAAAATATAAATTATTTGAAAGCATTCTTAATGCCATTGAATATAAATCTTTCTTTCAGGCCATTTATCATATGACCAAAAATTTATAATTACCACATTTCTTTAAAGGAAAGTTATGTTATGGTGGTGGGAAAATGAATGAAGCTGAGATGCCAGGTTAGGAATGATGACATTGCAGATTCTTTGGATTTTGTCTAGAATCGCTAGATACATAGCAGAAGCATCAGATCAGATGTGTTTTGTGATACCAATGAACACTCATTGTCACTTTTGTAATGTCAACGAATACTCATTGTCACTTTTGTAATGCTCATTGTAGTAGAGACTTTGTAATCGCAGATACAACTATAGTAATGCCGTTGAACAAAACTGGTGTCAGACACCTTCGAATAACACTCACACTAATGGTACTTGCTTGATAATACTCGCTCAAATAGTAACCACCGAATAGTAATCCATATAGAGATCCGAATAGAGAAGCAGTATAGTGAATAAAGAAAAGAATAGCTGTCTGTATAGTAATAGAGGATAGAATAGAAATGCAATCAATTAGGCACATGCTACCTCCCATACATGCATTTCCTCTATGGTCACGTGGTCTACTTAATTCCATAATGGGATTGCCTGTGTTCACTGGCGATCTATATTCAAACTCAAGTGTCAACAGCAACACTTTATTCTTATATAACAACAGTAAAAACAATATTATATACCAACTTAATGACTACAATTGAAAAGAATTTATCTATACTTAGTCTAAATTTATTCATAACTACTTCAAAAAAATATAGTGATCCAAATAGAGAAATAGTATAGTGAATAGAGTAGAGAATAGTGGTCTGTATAGTAATAGATAATAGACTAGAAATGGTGATCTGTATAGTAATAGATGATAGAATAGAAATGCAGATCAATCAGATGCCAAGCTAATTGCTACTCATGCATTTCCTTGTATGGTCACGTGGTCTACATAATTCAATAATGGGATTGCCTGTGTTTGTTCACTGGCAGTCTATGTTCAAACTCAAGTGTCAGCAGCAACACTTTATTCCTATATAGCAATGTGACAGCAATATTCAATGCATGGAAGAAGAGTAAACTTCTCAATGTACAAGGTAGATTCTCTTAGAAACAGGCATTATTACTTCCTCTTAAGTGACCCAAAATATCAGCATGGAGAGTTTTTATGTTGGCTTACAATTCAAGTAGAAGGATTGTATAACACTTGTAGTATGTGATTCATGTCAGTAAATACAAGAGGTCTGAATCAAATTTTACTGTTCATCAGGAACTTTCATCTAAGAAGAGTTGTACTGGGTTCAACCTAAGAGATACCAAAGTTTTGTATTCAGTATCACCTCAGAAAATCAAAAGGCTTAGGAACACCAAGGGTTGATCAAGATGGTGACCTCAAAGAATGTGGTGGGTCCCCCAACATAAATATGAACATGAACCCAGTTGAACTTAGGGTGCACACACACACACACACATGCACACGCACACACAAAGCAACTGGATAAAAAGGAAGTAGTGTAAATATCCAGTCTACGAAGGGAGAAGATTGTAAGAAGAAAACTATGTTCAAAGAAAGATACTCTTGATTTAGCCAATGTTAATTTGCTGGAGTACAGAAATGAATAAACAATTATTTTACATATGAAAAATTTAGTTTCATATTCTTATCAGATCTTTACTATCATTACACACTTTCTACACATATATAATCACATCAACAAAAACATTACTTTAGTTTGATGAAATTCTAAAAGATGAAAGTTGCCACACACAAAAAAAAAAAAAAAAAAATTCCTACAAGGCCTCTCAATTGCAGTATCCTTATTGTTCATTTCACTGAGAGTTGTTTTCTGTTGCCATAGTAGGATATGATAACACAACTACGAAATTCAAACACACTATTGTCCAGGGATGAGAGTCACCTTCAGTGGCAGGATAAACTTTTTGTACAGCAAATAAAATCACATACAGAGAGATAAAGGTTAATATTATTTCATATATATATGTATATTTTGATATATATGTTTTGTTGTATATGGCAATGAAAATTTAATTAATTTTTAATTTATTTTTTCCACCATTATACATTTTTTTCCTTTTGTGTAAGGGGTAATGGACAATATAGATAATTTTTTTACTCTCTTACTCTCATCAAATGAAAAAATGTAAGAATTCTAGAAAAACTGAATAAAAATAAATAAATTTTCCTTGTCTGTCTTATTCAACAAAATATGTTTAAAAGAAAGTTTGCTGCTCAGATATACATTAATTTTATATATATATATATATATATATATATATATAAGGTGTCAAAGATAGAGTGCTGGTGTTAATAAAACGGTGCTCAATGTAATATAACAGAGCTATTAAGTATATATTAATAAATATACATATTATCTCTTACTGGAAGTACAACATGAAGTTTCATGCACAACATAATCTTCAGGTGCTCAGAAGAGACTGAAGTAGAAACCTGATGACTGTGTTGTGCATGAAACTCTGAGTCTTGCTACCAGTGAGGAATAATATATATATATATATATATATGTATGTACATATATATATATATATATATATATATATATATATATATATATATATATATATATATATATATGTATATACATATATATATATATATATATATATATATATATATATATGTATATATATATATATGTATGTACATATATATATATATATATATATGTACATATTAGGTCAAGAAGAAGGGAAAAAATTAAAATAATTAACCAAGAACTTTTAACATTTAATGTGTATATATATATATATATATATATATATATATATATATATATATATATATATATAAAAGGAGGAAGAGAAAGAAAAGTAAATCGTAAGATGAGCCAATATAATAACTCGTTTTTTTTAGTTTATTAATGTATATATATTCATTGGTTTTGTTTTTTCTTCTTCTTCCTAAAAACAACACCCTGTCAGTACAACCAAGCATACCCAATCTATAACATTGAATAGCCCAAGTGAAGTCTTGATTAGTTGCCGTTTTTTGGGGGAATTTATATAAAGCATGTCCTAAAGCTAGTAGAAAATGTTATTCTGGGTGCAGGCCGAATACTGATCATATTTGGTCGGGTCGCCCATTGAAGAAGTCTGTTGTTTATTTAGACCCAAAACTTCTAATGACATGGGATCAACAACACTGACGATGCACCTAGATCCAGCACTTAAAGGTGCAATTTTAACAATTATATATATATATATACACACCACAGAATTAGCATGGAATAAACTTGAGAGAAGAGTGAAAAAAAAAATGAAAAAGTGCTCTTAGAGTCATTGAAAGAAGAATGGAATCAATTTAAACTTATACTTAGAGAAACTTTTGCAATGAATGCTAAAAATTTGTGCTGCAGTAATCAAGGCTAAAGGAGGATATTTTGACAAGAGCAAAATTTAATTATGAGATGGTTTTTTCTTTTTATCATAATAAAATTTCTAATAAAAAACAAGTCTCACTTTTTTCCCTCATTTAAATTACAAAACAACTACTTTATGGGCCAATTAAAAAATTACCACGGGTGGCCTCAAACTTTTGAACTGTAGTGTGTATATATTAGCTATTATATATTATACATAATATAAGCATATTAACTTAGTCTTTGTAAGCCAATGAATCCATAATATTTGCTGGTAATTTCAGTCTGACAATGAAACAAGCAAATAATCAAGCAAGTCAAGTAAATCTTTCTGCATTTCTCATTCAGTAAAGTCTAATAATGGCCGACCAGTGTGTCATGCTTTATACAGATAATCAATGGCAAGTAAGTACATGGCCTCATGTTTCAATGTGACAACATATTGTACTCATGAATATGTATTTAGTATTCATTAATAATAACTTCCCCCTTGCACTCTTCACAGCACTTGTCAGCCAGAGAATTAAGCACTGGCTACAACTTTACAAAAGTCAGTCAGGTTTGAAATGAAAGAAACGTCAAGAACAATCCGGGTAATCATTGCAGACTATTTGGCGCATATAAAATGGTTGTTTATCTATGGCTACAATTGGTAGCAAGTATAATGGAAAAGACACCTGCAAAAGTTTTTATGATAAGTATTTGTCTCTTAAGCAGTAAGTTTGGGTTCCAGCTGTTTAGAATCTTAGATATTTTATGTATAATTACAAGAAATGGTTTATATTATAAACAGAAATAATTTTGTGTAGAAATTCTGGCTTATTTGGTAAAAGTATTGTGCTTTTTTAGCAAACTTTCTTTGTTTTGTATTATTTAAAATGTTAGCTAAGTTTTAATGACTATAAACTAGTTGACTTACAGAAAATATATGTTCACCAATTTTTATTATTTCTACCTTCATATACATTCAGGAATATATCTTATAATTTACACAGGTACTACACTATGACACATCATATACAATATGCACCAGGCTTGAGAAGGTGAGTTAGAAAGTGTAAAAGGAAGCATAAAAACAAAATAAGTGTGATGGTCACTGAAAATCAATGAAATAAAAGGAATGGATTTTAATGATAATCAAATTGGTGTCTTGATGCTGCTTTTCAAATTGTTGTTTTCAGCATCAGACATTAATAAAAAAAAAATTCATCACCTCTGTAATTCCTTATATAAAGAAACTCACGTTTCAGTTTTATTAGACAGAGACCTGCCCTTTATTGCATATATTAAATACAATTCTGGAGTTTCCCTAGTGATTACATCAAAAATCAGTAAAGAACAAAACAGTATCTAAACTAATGTGCAATCACTATTTTTCTTTATCCCAAATGATCTTTGATTTTTTGTGTAAATATAAATACTGGAATTATTTTTTATTTTGTAAATTTTTTAAACTTACCTTTTGAACCAACACACCAAGTTTTTCAATTAGTGATTTATCATATTGGACTAATTATCATAAACTAATATCATTTATAGTCAATGGACTATATTCTATACAGTCTTACCATAATTCCCCATGTATAATACACCTTCATCTATAATACACACACCTAAAATTGTGCTGAAAGTGTGGGAAAATACTTCTACTCCTGCATAATACGCACCTCTTGTTTAGTAATCAAACCCTATAAATTGTACCCCACCAATTTCATTACGGTCAGTGTTTCCTACTCCTATTTAAAATAATGGTTTTAAACATAGAATAATATTATTTTAATTTAGTTTTATGATAATTCTTATTTTATTTTACAGCAATTTTTTAAATATTTTTGTAGCTGTGCATAATACATGCTTCTGATTTTGCTTATTATTATAAAAAATATGCGTATTATAGATGGGGAATTACAGTAATTGGTATCTTTGTACATTTGTGATATTTCTTACTTTGGTCATAAGAATATTATCCTTCTGTGATATTTGCTTATTTGGCCAACACAAACATCATCATCTTTCGTACGTCATACAGTAAATATATTGATTGTTTTACTTTATTTCCTTACTTATTTCTATTCTACGACTCCCCCTCCCAGGACAATGATCTCATGATTAATGTAAAGTTCTTTAACTAAAAGAATACAATTCAGCATTTTTGGTTTGTGTCTTAAAGGAGACTAATCCAAGTGTCAACTTTGAACTATACAGTAACCCAATTTTATCCAAAGGGGAGAAGTTAAAAAAATCCCCACCTCCCAGCTAATACCTGAAATCAGAGATAGTACCCATCTCAATTATACTTATAATATTAATTTAAAAATTAGGCACAATAAATGATTAACAAGAATAAGTAATAATAAAATAGCACAATTATAACAATAATCTGTAATAAAAGTTATGTGATTTAGAAAAAATGTTATTAGAAAGTAATATAAAATAATTAAAAATAAATGATTAATAAAAAGTGCAGATAAATAAATATTATAATAGTCTAGGTTTGTCATTTAAACTTTCTTTTTGAAGAAGTGTATTTAAAAGAAAGCCAGATGGTTGATAAAAATTTGATGTGTTACATTTGTTTGTTAAATTTTCTAAATATAGAATTGGTTCAAAGAAATGCCAAAAATAATTTAGTTAAAGTAGACTGTGATTTCCTTTTCAAATTTGAAAAATATATATAATTTGTATTTATTGTCCAATCAAAAGACTGGCACTCACGAATATAAATTTAAAAAGTTGAGATCCATTTGTGTCTCATTTGTGACTAAATTTTAAGATTGGTCAACAGATAATTTTAGAAGGTGTAATAATTTTTGACCAGAAGGTAAAGAAAATTTTTGCTAGAAGACATAATAATATTTGACCGGAAGGGAGTGAAAATTTTGGCTAGAAGGTGTAATAATTTTTGACCAGAAAGTAAGGAAAATTTTTGCGAGAAGACATAATAATATTTGACTGGAAGGGAGTGAAAATTTTGGCTAGAAGACGTAATAATATTTGACTGGAAGGGAATGAAAATTTTGGCTAGGAGGTGTAATAATATTTGACCAGAAGATAAAGAAAATTTTAAAGAAGTCAAAAGACAAGGAGGCATGAAAATTTCAGCCAGAAGGTACAAAAATAATGTTCCAAAAAGAAAAAAAATTTTTAGCATTTACCTGTGGACTGTTTCTTACAGAAAAAGCAAACAGAAGAAAATTGTTAGAAGTCCTATTGATGCAAGCGAATATTGCCAAAACACTTGTGTTTTTTCATCTTTCAATTAGGTGGGGCCCACCTTTTTTAAAGAGTATTTTCAATGTTATTTAAAATTTTTGTATTAACTTCTCAAATTTTTCAATTATTTGCAGATTGAATTGGATTGAATCTTTTTAAAAGCCGATAATTCCTTATTTTGATTTGTTATATGGCTTTTATTGTAAAGGTAAATTTTTTGTGCAAGTTTTTTTGTAAAAATTGTATTTTTTTTTTTTTTATGTTTATTTAATAAATGTTTGTTTCTTTCAAATTTGACATTTGAGTTTTTAGTCTTTGGTTTTGTATACATCTTTATTTCTAAATGGGATAAGAGAAGTGATGTTATCTCTTCTTCCATTTCCTCCCAAGGAATAAATCCTTTTAGAGAGAGATAGAAGATTTGGCAAAGATTAACTTTCATGACCACAATAAAATGGTGTGTCAAAAGAATGGCTTTCCCCTTGACACTACTATTATTAGGTTGGTGCAAAATAACGTCGGTTTTTAACGTATTTTTTAACGTCAAAAACCGACATTATTTTTGCACCAACCTAATATTTTGTATTATCTTCACTCTTTAGCAATATTCATTGTTTTAAAAAAATGTTTTTAATAAAACCCAAACATATGAAAGTGAATTTATACATTTTCTTTGTTCTTTGAGAATTTACAACAAAAATATTAAACACTATATTTATTTATTAATTTGTTTATTTACAAAAGTAATTTTATATTTACAACATTCTAAAACGCAAACCAACTAATACAATGCAATGTTTATCATTCACCAATTTATAAAGAAATAAATATAGAAATCATTTTTTGATTCATAAATTTATAAAAATTTATTAAATTATAAAAATATGTGGACTAACTATAATGAAATCTTTATTATTTACCATTTTATAAAGTTCAAATTGATTGGCAATTTACCAATGTTTTGCCAACAATTCCAAGGAACACAATTTACTAGCTTAGCCAATTGCTTTAGTCAAGGTACTCTTTATTTAAGATCTGTTCATCAGCCAGCATTTGGCTGACAATAAATAATCTATTGGCACATTTTCTAGGATATTTTAGAAAAATTAGCAACAATTTCAAAAGATTTTCAAAATTATGTTTTTCAAAAAGAGTAGAAAGTGTGGTGGGTAACTTATAATTGCAGGAGTTTCAGGCTTTGAACTTCTATTGATTAAGAATCCTAGATCATGATTATAAAAAAAGAAAATGGAAAAATTAAAACAAGAAATAATCAGAGATATAAAATAATTTGAGAAGAAAATGTATAATGTCCAGAAAAATCATACGTTTATTTAAAAATTGTTTTCATATTTACTTATCTATAAAATGGTAAATGAAAAATGTTGCATTGTCATTGGTTCATATATTTTGAAAACTTTGTAGAATTTTATAAATTTTTGAATAAAAAAAATTTATTTTCAAATTTCTTTTTTATAAAATAAATAATAAATCTTTATAAAATGTTAAATAATAAATATCACATTTACTTGGTCCACATATTTTTATAATCTTGTAAATAAACATTACTGAGGAAGTCTTGGTAGTTTAAGGCAATAGTGGTATGAACAGATCTTTTTGAAACATCATTTTTTGCAGGCATGAAACTTAAACATTGCTGAAGATTCATTTTTACTGTAGATCTTATTAGGTACAATAAGTGATTAACAACAACAATAATAAAACACATATATATACTGTAATAAGAGTAGGTACCCCCAAAACAAAGTGGCGCCCTGGGTAAGACGATAAACTACATCCAACGACAAGGCCTTTGATCAGGAGGTTTTGAGGAGCGTGGAACCACCTCTTAATTGTTAATGTTCCCAGATCCACTCTGACCCGAGGTGGTAGCACCTGTTAGGGTCCCAGCTATGGGCTAATAGTTGACACCCAAACTGGGGTCAAAACACTATAAGAGTTTAAAAATAGGTTTTAATACATCCCAGAATACTTGGAAAAATAAAAAAAAAAAATAAAAATTTTTTTTACCAGTAATACATTTTTAGAAAAAAATATTACCAACTATATTTTATTTCGATAGAAAATATTACCAGCAATAAAAAATTTGTCGGCATTAAATAACCCATTGAGGTGTTGATATGCCACAAACCAAACCAAACCAAACCAACCAATCAAAATAAAGTGACACCTAAAATTTATAATTTATTTTTAAAATGAAAAATCTTTCTTGAAGTTTTTATTTTAGTTTTAATTCCCAGCTAATAGATTAAATTCAAACTTTGCAGTATTTTAAAATGAATTTAAATTGATTGAAATTCAGACAATTATGTGGCATGCATGATACATATTTAGGTGATCATGTATCTTTCGATACATGAGTGACAAGGCAGATTATTTCCTGCAGTAGGTTACCATTTCTTTCTGTGGTAGACCAGTTGCCATCCAAGACTATAGAACCTGGTCAGTTGCCACCCAAGGCTATAGAACCTGGTCTATTTACACATAGCTGGGGGAAGTAGAAGAGGATTCATACCTTTTCCAAGGGTATTAGCACATAAGCGAATGCAATGGATTTGACCGAAATTTGAAATCGGCTCTTGGTTTCCTCAACCCAAGCCACTTATCCATTACTTCACCATGACTCCCTGATTGGAATTATTTTTTTTAAATTGCTAAATAGCTAAAATCAGCCATAATGACAAATCTGTCACCACAGCATAATTCTCTTTATTAAATATTCTTTCAAAAATAAAATATACTTTTCTGAAACTTTATTTGAGGAAGATTAACTGATTTAAATTTTAATTGATTTGAATTAAAACAAATATTACTTTCAGTTTAAAATATTGAAGAAAAGTATTTTTTTAACACAGAGGTGGGTGTTTTTAGGTGTTGACACATTTATCAATAACCAGACAATTGCAAGATTTAGGTAAGGGTGAAATACTTGTAATAAAATTATATGACAAGTACATGAACTTTTTTTTTATATAGATTTTTTTAACTCCCTAGTAATCTTAAAAATTTTTTAGATATTTTAAACATTCTAATATTTTATTGAATTTTAGATACTTTGGCTTTATAGTGTTACTTACAAAGACACTTGTTGAGGAAATGTTAGAAAATTACCAATAAATTTTAAGTTTACTATAGTTACTGCTGTTATGTTCTGATAATGTCATGTATGTACATCCATATTTAGATAAATAGGCACGTTTATACACATATAAAAAAAATTTAAATTCTTTTTAAAATACTGGTGAGTGGGTAGTGAATTGTAGTAAGTTTTATATTTATAATTAGTAAATATAGTTTTTACTTACCGTATTTGATGGCATATAAAGCACACATTTTTTAACTAAAAAAAATCTTTTAAAATTCCTTTGCGTCTTGTATGTCATATCTAGGTTTACTAATTTTACTAATTACTAATTTTTTCTTGATTTGCCCGGCTGAAATTGGTATTCATATTATATGCCGTCAAATACAGTAATAACAATATTACCAAGCCTCTACAAATTAATACAGAATTTTAAAAGATTTAAAACTTAATAAATTATTCTAATCAAATTTTTAAAAAATGAAAACAATTCTTGTAAAAGTCATTATTTATCGAAAAAAAACTTATTTTTTTTTTAACATAGTGATGTAATGGAATAACCAGTCACCCCCATGAGTGATTACACTATAGGTAATAAGTACCTATAAAGTCAACTGTCTACGAGAGACTCTAGCAAGAGTGAGAGAGAGATGCAAGCACATCTGACCTTCCCATTAGTGGCACTCACTACTAGATTGACCTGTGTGTATAACTGTACTGTATTTCATATTGTACTGGTTGTGTACGATAAACCTTTCTTTTATTATCCAACTGGTGTTAAATATTTATTCCCTTAGCACAGAATATAACATACAGAAATGCATTCACAATGAGGAAGAAAGGTATTGTTTTGGGTCACAAATAAATATGAGATTTAATTTGGAAATGCATTGCAAATCATTCAGAAAGGTATTGCTAGTGATCAGAAGTGAAAGCAAGCAACACTGATAGAATAGCACCATTGTATTTACAGTGGAAGAAATTTTAAATAAACATTTACATTGCATTATTACACAATGCCTGTATATATTGAACATCAATGTACAGGCAAAGAAGAATATTTGCAACATATTTACTGAGCATAATTATTAAGCCTGAATAGTAAAATATAGTAAGACACTAACTATATATTGATTAAATTATTCAATGACATAGTTAAAATGCAGAAAGTTTAAACAAACTGTAAATATTTATACTATTTACATTGTTCAGACTGTTGTCCTCATCTTTATTATTAGGTTGGTGCAAAAATAATGTCGTTTTCTCACATATGTTAGTATGTGAGAAAACGACATTATTTTTGCACCAACCTAATACCATATTCACAACATTTTGATTGTTGTACACTCCAGCCTTCTTCTGGTGATATATGCTTGAATTTCAAACTTGTTATGGTAATTTACCCATGCACACATGAACTCTTCCAGCTATAAATAGGAGCAGGTACTGCCTTTTAGAGGAGGGTAGTTTCCAGCAGTCAGCTCTGATAGTCAGACTGTACATTCTTGTTGTAACACTCTTGTTTGTATTACTGTTTTTCTGTTAATATATTTGTTTAACTCAATTCTTCAATTCCACAACAGAACTGAACCTTTTATTTAGTCCATTTATTTTTATTTTATTTAGAAATCCCCCCCCCCAATGTTTGGTTTGAAATTCAAACAAATATCACCTGAAGAAGGCAGGTGAATACTTTTAATAAACTAATAATAATTTGTGTCCCAATCTAATGAGCCTTTCTTAAGAGGTTTGTTTTTAGTGGATACTCACCGAATATAGACTTATTATTTGTGTATGTTAACTTTCAAGGAAGGCAAAATTTTTCAATTTAGAAAACTGACGCTGTACAGTCTTCCAGGCAATCACATTTTTTTCACAGTTCCATTTTTATTTTTTGAATCATTTTACAACATTTTAAAAAGTTGGAAAAAAGATTTTGGCTAAACAAAAAATAAAATACATATATGTCTGAAGATTGAGTGAAGTATGAAACTGACAGTTACCATGCTGTGTTAATTCCTATGTCCACACTGTTGAGATCTACAACTGCTCTATGCCTGATATTGAGCACTCTTCTTCTATAAATATAGCAATTGTTTATTTTATTTTAAACATTATTCATCTTATTAACATATTCACTGTGACTTTGGATATTTGAATCCTTACATAAAGTCGTCTTGGTTTTGTTAGAATTACCAATAGAAATTACTACATTAGACTATACGTTATAATTTGTTAATATAAACTTTATTAAAATCTAATGATGTTTTAACACTCTAAAGAGTGATGCCTTGTTTTTCTCCGTAGTACCACCTGATGCATTTGGGTGTCAATGTCATTTTTACCAAAAGACATCTTGAAAAACCAAGTAAAAATACTTGTTGAATGGATGTACATTTTTGGCAATGCACATGTTACAGGATACACATATGCATTGTGCGGCAGTAAATGTACTAAAGGAATTAAAAAACCTTTCAAGAAAGTGCATCACAAATATAAAGTTAGAAAAATTGTATTAAAATATTTTCTACTGTTACTCATAAATTTTACAATTTTAAAAAAAAATATATTTAACAAAAAACAAGCTGAATGAATGAAGAATAGTTTAAAATCTGGTGATTGCAAAAAAAGAAAAAAGGAAAAAAGAGAAAAAGGAAAAAGGGAAAAAGAAAAAAGAAAAAGAAAAAAGAAAAAGAAAAAAGAAAAAGAGAAAAAAGAAAAAAGAAAGAAGGAAAAAGAAAAAAGAAAAAAGGAAAAAAGAAAAAAGGAAAAAAGGAAAAAGGAAAAAAGAAAAAGAAAAAAAAAGAAAGAACCATTTTTTTTTCCAAACAAGCAGTCTTATTATTATTTCACTTAAATGTTATCAAAGAGAAGAGGAGGGAACACCCTTCAGAATCCAGGGAGCCGTTAATCATATAAGTGACATTATGTAACAGACTTCCATTTGAGGACAAAATTGCAGGCTTTGGTTTAAAGTATCCGCCCACTGGACCATGAGACACAGTTTCTAGTGTTAGTTGTACCAGTGCTTCACATACTAAAATCAGAATAAGATGGCCGGTTAAAAAGAGGCATTCTTTGAGACATTGAAGTTCCTAAATATTTGTGATTAAGTTTTTATCAACATTTCTCTAAACTTCTGTCTAACTTGTATGTTGTAAACACTGATTTTGAATCATAAAAAGAAAAGAATGAGAATTAGTGACTTTTAAAATTTGAAAAGATACAGAATAAATAATAATGGCCTTTTTAAGTCACACATTTTCATTCTTTTCTTTCATTACGAGAAACACCAGCTTAATTGAAAAAATATTAATAGTCTATTATTTCAGCATACACACATGTATATTTCTTTTGTTTTTGGATCTTATGAATCCTAGAAAAGTGAAACGTGTAATCAAATTTAGTTTCAATGAAACCATTTTCTATTTGTCTCTCTCTCTCTCTCTCTCTATATATATATATATATATATATATATATATATATATACACACACACACACATACATACATACATATATATAATGCTTTTAGTAAAGTATTCTCTGATTTATTAGTGTTGTGATGTTTTTCTTAAAGGATAGTGAGAGAGACAACAAACATTTAAAGAAACCATTCACTAAATTTTTGATCTGCAAGAAAAGGGGAGATAATTACATGATTAAAACAATCTCATTATTTTCACAAGGCAATTAAAGATATTTCACTTCAAACATGTTTAGTTCACCTGTTCCATGCATGCAAATATTTAAAAAAAACGTTGTTCAGTTAATGAAAAGGAAGGAGGAATTTGCATGCATGTGAGTGTGGATCTAATTATATTGACTTTTATTTTTTAATTACGCTAATGGAAATTTTAATTTAGTTTGGAATGGTGTTTGCCTTATTATTGAAACAAAAATTTGTTATTTCCATTGAAGTTATGGCATGTGTGGAACAATTAGGGATCATTAGTATGTTGAAATAAAAATAACTAATTAAAGGAAAAACAGAGAGGAAAGTAATTATTGTTTAATGATTAGAACATTGGGCTAGAAAATAAAAGGTGTACATTTTTAATTTTCAATACTTATATTACATTGATTGATTTGTCTTTTATAGTTTATCAACTTTTTTAAGGTTATTTAAAGCCAAAACATATTTTTAAATTGTATGAATTTTTTTTTGTTTGAGATAATAATGATTTTGTGATATAAGTCTTACTATTTAACCCATAGCTGGGAGGAAAAGTGGTAGATTCATACCTTTCACAGCAGTAGTTACATGTAAATGAATATAAAGAACCTGACTGGAATTCAAACTGAAACCTCCAATTTTTCATTTTGAGTCATTATCCATTACATCATCTGCACATCTAAACTTAAAGCACCTGGTATTCCCAAGTGGTTACTCATCTAGGTACTGATCAGGTTCAATGTTGCTTAACTTTGGTGAACAGATGAGAATTGGTGTTTCAATGTGATACGGCTGTAAGCCTCTCAATAATTACATAATATAGTTTTGTATGACACAAGGTCAAGAAAAATTTTTTACATCAATCTTCTAAAATGAGAAGGGCTTGCCTAGAAAATCAGCATTGATAATTTTGGTTTTTATCTAGGCTTCAAAATTTACCTTCTTCACTCATGGAAAGTATAATTATTTTGGCTATGATCTTTTTTTTGCACTTTCAGATTGAAAGAAAAAAAAAAAAGAAACTTAATCCAGGCATTAGCACCTATTTGGCTGCAAAGTTCTTGGCCTGACCCACTTCTTAAAATCTGACCAAATATTAAACAGAATTTTTTTTTTTTTTTAATCCTATCTTGTTTGGGTCAAGAACCATTTAGTTGCTGCTCATATGTATCAAAGAATATTCTAATGATGTAAGATAGTTTTCATTTGGTGTAAATGATATCATTGTTGAAAAGGTGGGTTTGGTACAATGCCTTTTCTCACTTTAAAAAGATTCCAGTACAGGCATTGTTTACCCCAGATCTTCCGGTGAAGATACTTTGAAGCTTATCCCAATGTGTAACTGCACCCGAAAAAGATGTTCAAACTGTTAATGATGGCTGTACACCCATATCAAAACAATCAACAAGAATTGAACCATCATCTTTGTATTTCAAACCAATGACCAACACAAACCACTGACCAACGCAAGCCATTATGAATCAACTGTCAAGTGCTTTTTGAAAGCAAGCTTGTTACTCCATAGAGATTAAAAGCCTTCCACTTGATTGTTCCAGGTCATTCATATTAGATTCATGAGAGATATAATTATGCTTCAGTCAGGCCATTCCTATCTATTTCTGACACCAACAATACAAGTGCGCTAATCCTAGCCCCCCTTTTTTTTTTCACTACACAAACATAATCAAAGTTAATAAGAGTGTGGGACCCTGGCTGGACTTTTAGGCTACATTCTTGCAACAAACAGGTTTTACTGTAGAATGATGTAATACCAAGTGACAGTTATATTCAGAAGTGAGAAATAGCCATCATACATATCAGGGATACCAAAAAGTTTTGACTCACTTTCAAAAATCTGACAAATTATCAGAATTTATTTTTGAATTTTTTCTTGGCTGAGCTGAGAACTTTTCAGCACCCCGAAATGTTACACCAGTACTAATTTTGAACTTGTTTATCTTATTATATACTGATCTACTTAGACTAGTGTCCTTATCTTGTATCCTGGAAGATAAGTAGAGTGAAAGAATCAGCACATATAAGCTCTAATAACCTCTTCAGCATGCCTAACATAAAAATTAACACTATATGGAAGCCTTTAAGAAAATAAAAAACATTCAGCTTTTGATGAATAAATTTCATAGCCCTCTTATATTACAGGTCGTCATATACTCGACTTCAGTTGAAAGACAAACAATATTAAGCTCAAGGCCCCAAACTTCCAGCTACAGATTATTTTATGGGGCACATGGCCTTGTAAATAAAGATATTGATTAAGTGAATTGTTTCCTGGAGGTTGTGAGTTAAGAGAATTGGTGAGAGTGGTTGGGCATATGCAAATTTTTTGCGAGATCAGCTCGGCGTAAAAACACCACACGAGTAAGAAAAAGTGACGAGATGCTTGTGAATGTGGTACTGTGTATACGGAGAGACTGTGTCAGCTGGGAAAGTGATTACTTGTGTCAGTTTCACACAAAAACATCAGAGAGAAGAATTTACAACAGCCCAAAGTGAGTATTGCTATTAATACAAGAAGGTGAAAATCATTCAAGAAACATGTATGGGAGAATATGATAATATAAATTTCTATATATGAGAATAACAATGGGTAATTGAATGACAAAATGGGAAAAATTCTATGTAATATATTTTGCCCACTAAAAGACTTCATCAGACAGAAGTAATGTTCTGTTTTGATGAAATTATATATAAGTAAGGAAGGGGCAATATAAAGATATATGTCAGTTATAATTATATGTACTGAGGGGAAATGCTGAAAATATAGGGACACTGAATTTTAAATTTTAAAATATTCTGGTGTCCAATATGTCTAGACTCTACTTTCTTTGTATTGAGCACTTTTTAAAAAAATAAATACCAAAGAATTGTGGATTTTTAATCTGATTGTTCTTTCTCTTTATATATATATATATATATATATATATATATATATATATATATATATATATATAATACAGGTAATCAATCTGTTGGTATATAATCCAGGAGGATCCTAGTAATATTAATTATTAAAACTGATCCACAGAGAGCTTGATGTTTCTATTTTGACAGAGCATACAAATTTTTTCTGCAAAAAAAACAAAATTACCTAAACATGGAGATAATCTCTATGTTGAGGTAATTTTTGTTTTTTTTGCTGTAATATATATATATATATATACATACATACATACATACATACATACATACATATATATATATACTTTAAAAAAAATAAATGCCAAAGAAATGTGGATTTTTAATCTGACTGTTCTTTCTCTCTCTCTCTCTCTATTATATATATATATATATATATATATATATATATATATATTACTAGCAGCATGGCCCGGCATTGCTCGTGGTTGATTCAAAAATCGTACGACTCATACAGCAATCGCTATCACTTGACTTAAAATATTTTTACCCTTCCTTGCCTTTAAAGGAGTGCCCTTTGTCGTGCTGATGTTGCTACATGCCTTACTTCTTGCCTATCTCACACTGCGAATTTTTTCTAAGCTCTATACTAAACATTAAATCTGTTACAAAAAAAGAACTAAACAAAATGAACACAAAACGATCAGCTTTAAAAAAGGATTCGGAACTGGAAAAACCAAATGAAAAAAGAATGTTAACAACAAATACTTTTTCACATCCAACCAAGTTCTGCAGAATCAGAATCAACGTTGAGTTTAAGCAGCAAATGAGCCAATTGGAGTAAAGTGCCATGCAGATTTAAATTTTTCCCACTTGTGATGAATGCATCTCTTAATTTTTTGCATGCTAGTATGCCAGTTGACATTTGTATCAGTCAGCTGTTGTCTCTCAGGCTGGCAAATAGAATCTTCTTGCCTATTTGTTGCAGCCAGCTATAGGCTCTCACTCTGGCCAGTAGAAAATGGCCGCAAACTACATGAAAACTGCTGTAGAAGCATGAAAAAATCGATTATTTCCACTATTGATGGGAGTTGGGAAATGCAAAGTTGGTCTTGGCCTTCCTGCTAACTTGGAGCATGTGCATGTAAATTTTGGTGCAAATCCGTCAAAAATTGTGGCCATGCATTCTATACACACACACACACACACACATCCTGCCTTATATAGATAGAGATATATGAGACAATGCTATATAAATTTTTATATATCAAGAATATGACAATATGGAAAAGGATTTTGTGTGACATGTTTTGTCTCTTAGTACTTCATTGGATTGGGTTTGTTTACATTCATGCAACTACACATAGGCATTACATGAAACATTAGGAATATTAAATTTAGAAAAAAATTTTTTTTATGTGTTTTGGGTCTATAATCTAGTCAATATCATTTAAATTCTTTTTGTTTCTATCCTCTTTATTATTAAATATCCCACAATGTGATAACAGAATAGGTACCAAGAATGTTGAAATGTTGTATGAACCAGGACACACATTTTCTGTGGCTGAACAAGTGAGATTAAAACACTTTCTAGACATTTTCATCTTAGTGAATTATTTTCTATTTTAATTAGAGTAGCATTTTTAGGTCAAAATTGTGGTCAGTTTTGTTTCACTGAGCAACTACTGCATTTAATGTGTTGTTTCTTAAAACGTCTCTTTTGTGTTCATATAATCTTTTATTTAAACTTCTTGAAGTTTCTCCAGTATATTACTTCTGGCAATCCTTGATGATAATAGAGTAAATTCCTCCTTCAAGTTTTGGCTCAGTGTTTTGTTTTGTATTGATTAAGCTTTGTTTTAGATATAGTTGTAACAATTTTTATGTTGAGTTTAAATAAATTCTTTTCAATTGTAGTTATGTTAGAGTTAGTGGGGAGAACAATATATTTTTTGATTTGTTGGGTTTGTCTGGAGGGAGACACTTTTCTACTTTAGAATATTTTATGAGCCTTTTAGTTCATAATGAATATGAAATACTTCGGTTATTATTTATATATTTATATATATATATATATATATATATATATATATATATATATATATAATGTTTCTGTATTTATTTTTACAAGTTTAATATATTAACCTTTTAATCTATTTCCTAAACTGGCTAATAGTGTTTTTATTATGCTACTAACAACTAGAAATAATAACAAAATTTAAAAGTTAATTTGATTTTGGGATGATCATTTTTATTTCGCAAGTACTTTCTATCTCTTTCTGAGATCATCATCAGGGTTGCAACTGATAAAGCAAAAAACAGGAGATGGAAAGTACTTGTTTTATAAAAGCAATTCTCGCTGTTACAGTGCATTTCTTGCCTCATTTGATTGTAATAAACTGAAAAATATTTGTGAATATGAAAGGATGATGATAAAAATAAGCAGACATAATGTTTGTAATTTATTCAATCAGACATGCCTAAAACAGAATTTGCTGCCTAAATACACACACACACATATATATATATATATATATATATATATATATATATATATGATAAAATATAGGTTTAAGGTATTCTATATTTATAGGTAAAAGTGCTTAATATCAGTGATAGAGCATATGTAAGTATCAAAGTGGACACTGAGGTCAACACTGAGCAGTGACAGTCTGTTTCATGTTTGAACACAATCTTCATGGCCTGAAAATTGAAGAGATTGAGCGAGTGTGGACATAGAAATCAATCTTGCATGGTGACTGTCAGTTTGACATTTCTAGTGATATTCAGAAGTTGTGAAACTGCAAGTTACAATGCAGTGTTGATTTTTATGTCCAACTTGTCTAGATCTAGAAATGTTCTGATATTAAGCACTTTTCTCCTATAAATATAATAAATTTTAAATAATATATATATATATATATATATATATATATATATATATATATATATATATATATATAGAGAGAGAGAGAGAGAGAGAGAGAGATGGGCAGCATATCGTCATTTAAACATGTTTCATTAAATAATATAGACACATTATGTCAACTTATTTTCATACCGATCCTTTCCAGTTGTCTTATCAGTTTCTTGATAAGATGAAATTCATCAAAGGAGGTGCCGTAATTTTTTTTAACCTTTTGACCTTTTCTAAGATCATCTTTGGGATAAATTACAAAGACAAAAATACTATTGTAACTGCGATAAAATCTGCATTCCATTGTCATAATGATTTTTAAAAACCCGCACGAATGCATTCTGTTATAATCATTTTAGAATTTTTAAATTTATCTGTTGATTAGAAAACTAGAAAGAATCAGTATAAAAATAAGTAGACACAATATGTCTATATTATTCAATGAAACACACACACACATATATATATATATATATATATATATATATATATATGTATATTAATAAAAAGAAAGAACAGTAAGATATATAATCCGGTGTTCTTATAGATATTTTTATTTTTACAAAATAGTGCTCAATGTAAATTTACAGAGCATTAATATTATAAGTTAATAGACTTAAAATATGATTTTTCGCAAAAATATGGAATGCTTCACGAATTTGCGTGTCATCCTTACGCGGGGATGGATGATATGCAAATTCGTGAAGCGTTCCATATTTTTGCGAAAAACCATATTTTAAGTCTATTAACTTATAATATATATATATATATATATATATATATATGTGTATATATAGTAGGTGTTTATAGCTCTAATATTAGGAGGTGTGAACTTATATAATTATCCTAAGTTTTGTTCTACCCACTAAGTAAAAAAATATAGAAATAGTAATCTAAAACTTATATAAGCTCACATCCTAAGTTCACACCTGTTAATATTAGAATATATAAGTTTGCAGGCTCATGGAAAAAAAGCATTCATTTTACACAGCAAATAATTTTTTTTCTACATAATCTCCAAGACTATATACAGTTCAAAATTTAACTACTAATTACATGTTAGGCTATAAACTTATTGAATCAAAATTTTACATTAATAAATATTTATATTAAAACTCAGTCTTTCTAAAAATTCACCCTTGTCTTGCTTCTTGGACCTTCTCCTTGCAGTCACTGTTTTACAGGATATAAATCCTGTTCAGAAACATCTAAACTCTTTGCTGCATACAATTGCTTTCTAAAATCAATAGTTAAAAATGGCTTTAACAAGAGAAGTCTGTGGATCTTGGAGAAGACCACATTTCTTCAAAGCTTGTGGTGCTATAGAATAACAAACAAAGAATTGTACCAAATAACAAAAATCACATCCATTGAGAATTTTCAACAGTACCAACAACTAAAATGGATATCATTTGTAAATCAAATAAAAAATAACGACATAATCAAGATGATGAAATTCCACATGACTTCAAATAAAAGGTTAGGAAGGAAACCTCCATCGATACTAGAAAGAGCAATAACAGCTACTGAACTTGGAGAAATCTATTTTCCTAAAAAACTGTTTTAAGAGAAAGATTTTATAAATATAAACCACTGAGAGTAGTACAAACTGATTGGTCAATTAATGCCAAATATTTCCTTATAAGGAAACTGCTAATACTACCATTACCATCTGGTGTTGGCCTTATTAGCTCAGAGTGGCTCATTGATCTTCTCTATACATTATATATTGTATATTGATATACAAATCTATGTTTTACAAACACAAACAGATGTGTGCAAAGGTATATGTATGTAATCAAACATAATAAAAGATCATGCAGCCATTTTTCTAACATGAATGAATGAACGGAAAAAAAGACGTAAGAGAAATGTTCATTTTATCTGAAAAGGGAAGGAAGAAAAAAATATTCCTCATTTGTTATGAACAGTTAATCCATAAAGATTAAGGATTATAATTACTGTCTAATCTCTCTGTTTATCTCAAATCACTGTTATAACAAAAGGTTTACTGACCTGAAAAATATCTGTTTGTATGACAGTGGTATATATATATATATATATATATATATATATATATATATATATATTGTTTACGTGTTATTTTGATAATAAACAGTATTAACAACATTTACTGGCCTGAATGTTCAAGAAATCTCAAAGGCAATATGTGTTCGCTGACAGGAATCAAACCTGTATTCTACGCAGAACTGCTATACAGCCTCCTGTGCTATGCTATTTAGCTACAGAGAAAGCAGTTGGTTAGTAAGGTTAAATTACTGTTTTCCTGATAAATATAACATTTTATTTTACTGCCAAAATGTTGTCAAAACGTGCAAGTTATAATGCAAATTTTAAACAAAAAGTAATAGAATTAGTAGAAAGAAAAGGAAACAGAGCTGCACTTATAGAGAAAGAATAAAAATGAACTAAAAAAGTGTAAATCAAGTGCTAAAGCTATAGGTAGAGGAAGAAAAGCTCAATATTCAAATATGGAACAAAGTTTAGCTGAATTTGTGAAAGAAAGACAAGCAAATGGCTGTTCCATAAGAACTGAGGAGATAAGGATGAAGGCAAAAGAATTTTTGAAAACCATGTATCCTGGAAACACAAATTGTGAACTTGATATCATCTTTTCTTTGAAATTGTCCTTCTTATTATTTTTTTGCCAAATAAAAAATGCAGTTACTGATAAACATAAATTTATTGACAAAAAAAATGTTACAACTATTGTTGTTGGATTTAAAATGAAAATTGGGATAATGTCTTTCTTATTTTAAAACAAGTATGTATTTATTATTATAAATCAATAATGAAAAAAATATTTTTGTTTAAACCTATTTATAATATGCGCCCCAACTACAACCTGTAATTTACAGTAAAAAAAATGCGTATTACTTTTGAGTAAGTATGGTATAATAAAAATATTATAATATTTTGCTCTACTTTGTATTGAGCACTTTTTTTAAAAAGTGAATGCTATGAACTGTCGAGTTTTACTCCATCTGTTCTGTTGCTTATTTGTGTATATATATATATATATATATGATACAAAAATATAGTTTTAAGGTATGCAATATTCATGGGTAAAATTAACAACACTATAAAATATCTATAAATAACTGCATTTGGATCCACAATTATTTCTACTCAGTAGCCT
The DNA here is from genome assembly GCA_963932145.1 of Acanthosepion lycidas. NCBI lineage: Eukaryota > Metazoa > Mollusca > Cephalopoda > Sepiida > Sepiidae > Acanthosepion > Acanthosepion lycidas. The sequence goes on along the minus strand of OZ010599.1, from coordinate 4,590,437 downwards.
CTAGAATAATTTGAAACATAACTATTACAGTCCATCCAATAACTGTTAGAATAATACAATTGACCTTAGTACCCATAATGCATTATTTTCCAGCATATATAGTTGAGCCAAAATGCAATACACATGGCCTGAAGATCACATTCAAGTATGAAATAGACTGTCACCACTTGGTGTTGACTTCAGTGTTCACTTTTTTTTATTCTTTGGGAGTATGAATGGCCACATTTCTATGCATGTAAGATGTTACATGTCAAGAATGCTTTAATGTGAAAAGCAGTGATCAAACATTGCTGCATCCATTGATCAATTTCTGGATAGTGATGTATTACTGACACCCAAAAAGATCAATGCATTGCAAAGAACAGTGGTGGCAGAAACTGAATATCAACAGTGAAGAAGAAAAAAACAAAAATGTAACCCCAGGAGTGTCAACATGGATTATTGGGAATTCTTTACATGTAGAACGGTAGGAGTCTGTCCCAAGACTTCTACTTAGAATCACAACAGCATCATGCTCATCCTGTGAGAGTCTCCTGGTGAGGATCAAATGCTGCACTGGAATTTCAAACTGTGATAAAATTCTTGACGGTAATGGTGTTTAAAAATGTACTTATTGTCATTGCTGTCACTGAAAAAAGTGCATAGTATTGTTAATTTATTTGCTGGAAGGATCATCAATACAGTTCACAATGGAGCAAGAAACAACAATAAACTTGTACTGAATGTACTTGAACAGAGCATGGGTTCAAGACATCCGTATGCCACAAGCCAGCGTCCACCACACAATACCTTAACTTCAACTCACACCGCCCATACAGTGTGAAGAAAGGAATCATCCACTGCTTACAACATTGAGAAAAAGTCATAAGTGGCAACCCAGAGACATATGAACAAGAAATGGTCAGTATAAGAAATGGTACATGGCAGCAACTCCAACAAACTGGGATAGAAGGGTACAAGAGAATAACAACACTCAGAAAACACCTTTGGTCTGCCTACCCTATGTGAAGGGATTATCAGAGAAAATACAAAAGATCTGTGGTTCATATAACATCAGGATGACCTTCAAAAGTGCTTTGACACTTCACAGACGACTCTTTCATGTAAGATCTTGCATAGAGGAGAGCATGACTAAGGACTGTGTGCATGCCACTCTGTGCAGCTGTGATAAGAAATATAAAGGAGAAACAGGCTGCCCCCTTAAGATAAAACTGGAAGAATCATTGTAAAGCCATAACACAAGAGGAAATAGAAAACTGGAGAGAAAAAGGAGATCACTGCTCCCTGTAGGATGGGGTTAAAATAATAGACACTGGAAAATATGAAAACTCAAGTAATCAGCATGTATGCTAAGCCACAAAAATCTCCAAAGCTAGGCAAGCCAAGAAACAATAATAACAATAAAAATTGCAATATGAGCTCTGTTAAAAATGGTTACTGATACATTAAGTTTATAAGTCCCAAAAATTCATACATTGATGTACTCAAGAACACATGGCCCAATGAATAAAAGTGTGGATCCAATGACTTGACCCAAACAGTTGTGAATTCAATAGCTACTGCTGTGGTGGACAAAAATTTTGATAATTGAGAGAGATAACTGGGACATCTTGAAGAGGCATGGCATGTGGAACTAGAACAATCTACTCCAGTGGATGAAATAAAGGGTTCAGTTCAAAATTCCAAGACAGCTGAAGTGTACAACGCCAAAGACATGAATATTACACTATCTCATCTCATAAATATAGATAGATATATATTTTAAAAAATGTGCAAAACCTCCTTTTAGAGTTAAAATCCTGGATTTCAGCTTGCTGCCACAGAATGAAGACACATGCAAACATCTCATTATGGAGTGTGTATCAAAAACTTCATAAAAAACAATAAAACAAATCCCCTCACGCTGCATTTCTGAGCAGCAGTAATTTGTTTTTCATTTTTCAGCCATTGTGACATATTATCACTTTGTTAAAACCATGTAAAACTATAGATTTTCTGAAAGGCAATGTAAATAAGAGTGTAGAAAAATTGAAATGAAATGTTTTAAAACATTGCAAGAAGTCATAAGCATGTGGTGAAAATGGGTTAAAATGAAATTTTTTATGAGGAAATTCAGAGCCCCAAAAATCAATGTGCATCATTTGGGAAAACCTTTCAACTTGAACTTCTACATTTCAACTGCGTAAAAACATATATGGTTGGCAAATGCTGTTTACTGATTCCACTGTCTGTACCAATGGCCAATACACTAGTATATATATATGAATATAGATATTCTTAATCTGCAGTCAAATAATAGGTTCTGGATAATCAATAATTTTGACAGTAAACACAGCAACAAAAACTTTGCCAATGTCTCCTAAAGCAAAACTGAAAAAAAAAAAAAAAAAACAGTCACCAATCAGGTGCCTTGACTGAAGCCAATCAAATTTACAGACCTAGCAACAAATAAAGGAAATTGAAATCAAGTTAACTACACAGCTTCAAGCCAAAATTCAGCTTAAATATCTGCCATAATTAAAAAAAACACAATAGATTTTTTTTGCCATGAGAATGAAGTTTTTCCTTACAAAATACAAATATTAATAATGTAGTGTTAGGCTCATTGAGAAAAATGACTTCTTGTATTTGAGAGATTAAACCTAATGCTAAGGAAATAATTAATAAAAAAACCCTTTATGGGGAAATAACTTTACATGATGACAAATATAAATCAATTTATGCTTATTAAATATTTTTAAATTTTTATATCCCTTCAGGATGTAAGCAGCCATGTTTTTCCACATTATGTGTCTGTTACATGCGATGACTTCTTGGAAAAATAGTGGAATGGTTTCCCATTGCCTTCTCCATGGCTTGAAATTTAGAATTTTCCTTCTCTTAGACTGGTTGTCAACCAAGGTTAGAGAGCCCAGTCTACATTATTTAACCCATAACTGGATGGAGAGGAGATTAATTCATACATTTCTCAAGAGCATTTGTGAAAAAGTGAATGTAGATGACCTGCCCAGAATTTGAACCTGGTTTGCCAACTTCACTTTTGGTATTGATATCCATTACACCACCTGTACATCCTATGAAATATTTAACTTTCATGGTAACCAAAGAATTTTGACAATGGATTTCAGCTTGAATTCTAGCTATAAAATCTTAATATAATGTTGGCCTTATTTCAGTGTAATTTCAAGAAAAGAGCAATATTAAATGAACAAATTTAAGACTAAATATCTATTAAATTATGCATTTCTTTATCATTATGAGGCTTTTCTCACATCCAACTTTATTCTTTATTCTATAGTCACAGATATTAGAAGCTTCCTGAATAGATGTACAAATATTGGAACTGAACTTTGTATCAGTCATGATAGTTCATCTGGTGCAATGAGTCTTATTTGAATAAAATGGTTGGCAGGGTTCATGTTTGTAGCACTATGGACAATGAACAAGATGGTGGAAGCAGTATGATGATTTGAGCAAATGTTCTGCTTGATTTTCTCAGGTTATCACTGTTGCTATCCCATCAGGTGACAAAGTGAAAGTTGGAGAATTATGATAACCTTGTAAAAGAAGTGAAAAAAAAAAACAAACTTTGACACTCATTATTGGTGAGCTTGAAACATTTCCAAAGAGGTTGGAAGAATTGAAATCCTCTGAGGACAGGGACAATCATTGATTTCCACAACTTCCTATTCTCTATCTGTCTATATTTCTGAGATGAGGTATTATGTACACTATATACATTATTCGGACTATTGTCCTCATCTTTGTCACCATATTTATTACAACGTTTCGGCCTTTCAGTATCTGTCTATATTTCTGAGATGAGGTATTATTTACATTATTCGGACTATTGTCCTCATCTTTGTCGCCATATTTATTACAACGTTTCGGCCTTTCAGTATCTGTCTATATTTCTGAGATGAGGTATTATGTACACTATTTACATTATTCGGACTATTGTCCTCATCTTTGTCGCCGTATTTATTACAACGTTTCGGCCTTTCAGTATCTGTCTATATTTCTGAGATGAGGTATTATGTACACTATTTACATTATTCGGACTATTGTCCTCATCTTTGTCGCCATATTTATTACAACATTTCAGCCCTTCAGTATCTGTCTATATTTCTGAGATGAGGTATTATGTACACTATTTACATTATTCGGACTATTGTCCTCATCTTTGTCGCCATATTTATTACAATGTTTCGTCCGTTGTATGCTCTGACCATCTCCAGGTGGTTGGAATGTCGAACTGAACCCTTTATTTCGCTTACTGGGGTAGACTGTTCTTGTTCCACATGCCATGTCTAATGGATGTCAGTTATCTGCTGTTAATTCCACTCTCAAAGTTCTCCACTGCCTTAACCAGGTATTGAACTCACTCTCTTTGGGTCCTGTCACTGGATCTAAGTAACGTCTTTATCCACTGTGCCATGTGTCCTTGAGGACAATTAACAGCAGATAACTGACATCCATTAGACTTGGCACGTGGAAATAGAACAGTCTACCCCAGTGAGTGAAATAAAGGATTCAGTTTGACATTCCAACCACCTGAAGAAGGCCGGAGCGTACAATGGCTGAAACGTTGTAATAAATATGACAACAAAAGTTGAGGACAATAGTCCGAATAATGGAAATAGTGAACTTTCTATCTTTTGCTGATCTAAGTATCTCTTGCTTCATTGCCACATCTCTTTGTGATCCTTTTCTGCCAGCCGTTCACACAGTAGTTTACTCACTGTTTTACCCTGCTTCTCTTGCCTTAAATATACCCTGTGAGTGTTTGATACTCCAGGTTCTCTTTCCTAGGTGATACGTCCTGGAAAGGGATATATTTGTTCGAAGTAGCAAAGTGGTTTTGGACTACTGTAACTGAGTAGGACAATCTAGCAGGTAACCGTAATGGACTGGTCCTCGTCGTAGTGGTAGGCAGTAAGTGTAGGCAATAGGTAAAGACTATAGGCGTAGCCAATAGGCGTCGTCCATACCTGCAGATCAGTCTGTATTTATGGCTGACACCAGCCAATCATATTACTGTGAGGAGGAGCCCAGGTGTATGCATATTCATTCCATCACTAGGTTACTGTTTTCCCCAGCTCCTATTGACTTCAATATGCCCTCAGTATTCTAGTAAAGAAAGTCATTTTCCCTGTTGGATGAAATGGCCACATGTTGCATATATTCTCTGTTGGGAAAAAAAACAAAACCAAAGCATCTGAAGTTAAAGAAATCAGTAGAGTATGCAAGCTTTTGATCATTGATATAAATGGCTAAATTTGTGTGGCAGGCAAATGTCTTTTGACTGTTTGTTGGTATTGATTGTTGGTGTGTAGGTGACAGTTTGGGGACTGTTGATTTTGACTGCTGGTGACTTTGAACAAATTTATCCAATTACAAATATATTCTCTGAGTGGTAAATTCTTCAAGCCTTCTTTCCTTATTATGATTTCCCAAATATTTCAACTGTTTCTATCTGATTCGGAGCAGCAGTTTCCTTGTAGTTCTTTTTCTCCTGAAACTTCATTATTCATATGTTCTTCCCATGACATTCTTAGCATTCGTTGGTAGAACAACTTCTCTTTCACTTCAAGTCATTTTTTCATCTGTTAGAGTTTCATTTGGTTTGTTCTGTTTTACGGCATATCAACCTCAATGGGTCATTTAATACCGACAATTTTTTTTTTCCTGGTAATATTTTTGTTTTGCCAAAAATCTATTTCTGTTAATATTTTTTCCTCAAAAAATTTAGAGCTGGTAATATTGTTTTTTTTAAAAACGTATAGGTGGTAGTATTATTTTTTCAAAAACGTATAGCTGATAATATTATTTTTTCAAAAAATGTATTGCTAGTAATATTTTTTTTTTCTTCAAAAATTTATTTCTGGTAATAATTTTTTACAAAGTATTTCTGGTGTCAAAACCTATTTTTACACTTATATAATGCCTTTTACCTCAGTTTATGGGTTAACTATTTGCCCATAGCTGGGACCCTAACAGGTGCTACCACCCCAGGTCATGGTGGACCTGGGAACACCAGCAATTAAGAGGAGGTTCCACGCTCCTCAAGGCCTCCTGATCAGAGGCCTTGCTGTTGGACGTAGTTTATCGTCTTACCCTGGACACAGATGTAGTTTATCGTCATGCCCAGGACGCTCATCTGTTAGAGATTGTCCCAGATACTCTCTGCCATATAGGTGATTAGGTATTTCATAGCAGAACATTCATCAGTAGAACCACATGTGTGTTGTTTGAACTCTATTCTTTATCTGTGAGGAGATTGTTCAACATTTCTTTGGGTCATATGTTATATAGTAGCTCAATGCTATTTTCCTTGTTTCCAAGGAGGTTTTCCTCTCTCTTAATATTTTACTTAATTTCTGGAAGGCATCTTTCACTATTCCTGTACACTGATTTCTTTATCACATTTTCCATTGTCTCTTAGTACACTATGTTGATATCCCAATATGTTGCTGGCAACAATAGATTCTATTTTCTTATAGTAAATAGTTTGTCCTTTCTTCTTGTTTTCCTCTACTAGTGTAGGGAACAATTATGTAGATGTAAATGAGTCAGAGTGGCTTGCATCTGGTATAAAGGAAAATAATAACTCCCTTACCTCAATATGTGACACGTAGCAGTGATATTTTATTCCTTTGAAAATGGCATAAATCTCTTCCCTCATCCTTAGTTATTCCGGAAATGTATGATTCTGAAATGTTGGCTTTTATAAAGCTTAGTGCGGTTCAACCAGTAACAATCCATGTGCTGATTGGTCGGACTGGGGGATGACATTTGACTGTGTGACTGAAGACGAAGCCAAGAACACTGATTGGTCAGCTGGCTGTGGTTTTGGCATAATAAAAAGGACTGGAGCTGTGAGAAAGGGGTGGTGATTTTTACATTAGTGACATGTGTGTGAATTCAAGAATGGTGCCTTGAGAAGGAGCATTCAGTGTTGTACGAGCGGCATCTAAGGGATAGAACCTCTATTACCTACAGAAATTACTACAAACTTCATATTATAACAACTAACTTATCTAAAAGTTCTTTTAGTTTTCTTCCCGAGTCTGCCCTAAGCACAGTGTCATCTGCATACATTGTTGTTAAGATTATGTCTGTTAATATTAAATCCTGTTAAGTCTTCTAGAGCAATTTGGATAATCTAACTTTCCACTTTTTGTACTACTCTTTCTATTTTTGTATATTCACTAAACTTGTTCTGTATCTGCAGACAAGCTGTTTGTCATCAGTAATGGCTATTGATTACTTTAATACCTTTCCTATGTAAATCAAGTTTTTGTTATATTTCAAGTAGCTCTTCATGTCATACCCTATCAAATGACCTTGTGTAATCTATGTAACATAGGTATTTAACTTTATTTCTATTGGTCAATATGATAGCTTTGTGTCATAAAGATTAGCTAGCATGAGTGCCGGCTCAAGTTATTGGCAATTTAGGCAGTTGCCCGGAGCACTATCAAGGCCAAGAACGCCATTATGTTATGTCATGTGTTTGGGATCTTCCAAAACTAAAGCTAATTCTGTTATGGTAACCTATCTTCTGATAGTTTGGATGGACACTTCTATCTGCTGACTAATAACACACTTATTTTGTATATATGTTCTGTTATTTTAATACACTTGTTCAACCTACCTTCTTCTTTCCATGTCTTTCTTTCTGGCCCCAAACAGGCCACAACGAATTCTTTGGCTGTTTTTGTAAATAGAAAATGATCTTGTAAAGAAGATAGGTGTAGAAAGTGCCATGAAAAAATTTACAGATCTAAAGGCTAGAAAGAAATGTTTTAGGTAAGATAATGAATGTTTTCTTCAGCTTGTATTAGGTTGGTGCAAAAATAATGTCGTTTTCTCACATATGTGAGAAAACGACATTATTTTTGCACCAACCTAATATTAAGTTGTAATAAACTTGTTATTCTGCATTTTCAGTTTTTCTCCTTGTGAAAATTAAAAAAAAAAATATACTTGTAAGGTTGCGAAAGTTCATCTTGCCTGGGGTGCCAGCAATCCTAGGGCCATCACTGATTAGAATACTGAAGCATTTTGTCTGAACCATCGAGTCAAGGAAGAAAGTCGGGTATGGGGTCAGCACTTACACCCCATAAAAAAAATCCCCTCTTTCCAGAAAAACTGAGAGGAGACAAACTCACCACTGGGAAGAAATCGATAAAATTTGCAAAGATTCAGGAAGTATGGTGAAAGTGAGAATTTTCTGGAAGCCACAACAAACTTTGACAACAAAAAATTACCACCCTGTGGAATATGATATATATAATATCTTATAATATATATAATATATATAGTGGAATATAATATATATATAATGAAGAGAAAATGAAATTGGAGCGGACAAAAGATAGTCATTAACACCACAAAATTAACTCTAACCTGGAACTCCCAATGTAGAAGATGATGTTGGCCAAAAATACAATGTTCCCAGGCTCTTGGAGCCGACTGGTAAGAAAAGATATGACTGCCAGTTTTGTTGCTGTGCTACACATCCCAGGTGCAGGGGAAGGTGTTAAAAAATGTATGCTTGTAAAATCCAAGAAACAAAGACAACATGAACTGAACTAGTAAATGTAAAAACCAATATTGACTTCAGAATCTTTCTTTTTTAAACCAGGCAGAAGCCATCATTTTTTATAAATTTACTTTATTGACAAGAACATATAAATCTTTAATTTTTGCCAGTGTACAAGAAAATTGTGTTGGAATGGATGCTTGACTTTAGGTTTTTATTTTGATGCTCTAAGGTCACTGATTGGCTGAAGGAAATGACTTAATCAAGTGTCTGATCTAACAATACATAGAGAATTTTCAGGCATACACAGTCATTGTTGACAAGTGACCTTTACGCCTATGCGAGACAAAAGTCTAAGAATCAACACTTGTGGAAATGAACAAACACATGTTGAACTTAAAGAACTTGAATGAAAGGCATAGAGAAAGAGAGAAAGTTATTTTTGAGAATAAAAATCAATTTGTTGGTCAAGAAAACATCAAGTGATATTGTGTTTAACCACTGAGGAGCAGCTAACAATTTATCTTGGGTTTATGGCCATATCATGTTGAAACACCAGTTCTCATCTAATCACGAAAGTTAAGCAACATCGAGCCTGGACAGTACCTAGCTAGGTGACTGCTTGAGAATATCAGGTGCTACAAGCCTGAATGTGTGGGTGGTGTGATGGGTAATGTCTTGGAATTACAAATTGGAGAGCTGAGTTTGAATCCCAGTAATGTTCGTTACACTCACTTTGGCAAGCATAAATTGAAAAGAGACATGATTGCCCAAGAGTGTCACATCTAACCCTCTACAAACACACATTGGGATGATACAGTAAGGCAATGGCCTATTCATTTACATGAATTTGGGGGAAGGCCTCTGTCAAAAAAAGGACCTTCACAAGCTTGGAAGAAGAACAATTTATCACAGAAGACATTTTTAAATATAAAGAGAGATTGAAGACAACTCATTGATTATGATGAACACAGTAAAAAAAAAGTTCTGTAGTGGTTGAAAAGATATCTCACAAGAAATTTCTTTTTTCTGGATCTCCTTAGTATGGCAGAGAATCAGGGATTCAAAGATAATTCCTAGATGGTGAAATAGACACTAAAAACGATAATTGACTAAGAGTGGTTGACAAGATATCTCACTAATATGACATCACACAATATCCTCATCCCAATTATTTATTCATGTATAATGCTACCCTTCCATTTCTATCTGTGAAGAGCCATAAATATATTTATTCATGTATAATTCTATCCTCTTGACAATAAAACTAAGACCAGGACCATACACAATGTCACCAATCCTCACAAAAGTTATAGTAGGACTATGCAGTATATGAGCTAAGTGAAAAAAAAACTAGATCTATTTGGAGTGGGCTAATTTAAAGTTCAACAGACACGAATGGCTCTAATGTATAAATTAAAAAAAAACACTTTCTGGTCTCTGTTTATCCGATCTGATAAGGTAATTTAATTTATTGCCCCTCTCGTTCCTCAAAATCCCATTGTATTCTCCTTACACAGTTTTGGCTTTCATTTCAATCTGAACACCTCAAATGTAGCAGATGTTGCTGAAGTGTGTTGTCATTTAAAAAATGTGAATCTGTCAAAATACAATTTCTTAATACAGAGTTCAAAATATTCTAAAGCTGGAAATTTCCAGTATTCTTGCCATTAGAGCAACAATAATGTTAGAAGCTGTTGTAATCTGGGCAATACCCAGTAACCTTGCCATTAGAACAACAATAATGTTAGAAGCTGTTGTATTCCTGGCAATACCCAGTAACCTTGCCATTAGAGCAACAGTAATGTTAGATGCTGTTGTAATCTTGGCAATACCCAGTAACCTTGCCATTAGAGCAACAATAATGTTAGAAGCTGTTGTAATCTGGGCAATACCCAGTAACCTTGCCATTAAAGCAACAATAATGTTAGAAGCTGTTGTAATCCTGGCAATACCCAGTAACCTTGCCATTAGAGCAACAATAATGTTAGATGCTGTTGTAATCTTGGCAATACCCAGTAACCTTGCCATTAGAGCAACGATAATATTAGAAGCTGTTGTAATCTGGGCAATACCAGGTAACCTTGCCATTAGAGCAACAATAATGTTAGAAGCTGTTGTAATCCTGGCAATTCCCAGTAACATTGCCATTAGAGCAACAATAATTTTAGAAGCTGTTGTAATCTGGGCAATACCCAGTAACCTTGCCATATAAAATTCTAACACTTGGTTATCTTTAAATTCTAACTTTTTCAATTAAGTTCAAAGTATAGTCTTCTGTTTGCACATTCTTGCATGGTATACTCATTAGATATAAAACAAAGATGGCAATTTTTTTTATCTGCAGTTTTGTAGTTATAGTCAAGATTAAATTAGTTATAGTACACTAACATGTCAAAAGTCATAGGATAGATGTTTAGTAGTATGTAGGAGCCCTACAAGCCTGGCAATGCGCAAAAACTCAATATGGCATTGAGTGTACAATTGGTCTAAAGATCTCTGAAGAGGTGTTGAGCAATGTCATTGAAGTTGTCCACAGATTCCTAATATTGATAGGTGCTGGATATTGTATATGAATAGATTCTATAAATGCTTGATTGGGTTTGTGTTGAGCAAACATAGGCACAAGAATACAGTCCTGCTGGAATAATTTATGGTTGTTTGGTACATGAAGTCCATGAATGGATGAAAATGGTCACAGAGCAAGGCAACATAGATAGCATTTATTGGTCAGTAATATTTAGATGGATCAGCTGATACAACCCATTTCAGGAGAGCACACGCTACATAGTCCATAGCCTCAATGAGATTATACCACATCCAAATGTTATGATCAGTCCAAAACAACTGGAATCATATCTTATTAGACCATATCAGCCCCCACTGTTCTATAATATCACAAGCCCAAGTGAGATGCTATGTCTATCTATGTGTTGTGGTGTGGTTTTAACAGGGGCACCCAGGTGGTTATTCTGCTCCCATATCCCATGGAAGCTAAAGAACACTGAACTGGCCTATTAAATATGAGTTTAGTAACTCCTGCACTGAATGTGGATATGATTTGAACCAGTATTGTTTGTCTTTTTCTGCAGACAATTGTAACCTGACGTCTCTTATCATTAAAAGCCCATAGTTGGTTACAGCACTGTCCACTGTGAGCAGCACTATGTTCCCAGGGAACATGTGACACCTTGAATTGAGGGATGGAAAACATCCTTACAATTTCAAAAAGGAAAATTTCCTATATATTTGACACTCACTGTCACACACAATTCAAACTGATAATTTACATTACCTTAAACAGTCTGTGGCCATATGTTCCCCAAGAAATCAAGAGGCATAATATATATATATATATGTTATGGGGTCCACCCCTTTTTCATATAAGTGGACTCTACCAAGTGTACCTGGACTGCTGCCATTAAATACCCAGAGTTATAGTCGGTAGTTGAATAGTGAGAGGATATACGGAGAGTGAGAGAATATATGAATGAAGATAGTGTGAGGTAACCTCTTGTAGAAGTCAGTTACAAGCACGTAGACTCTAAGGAAGTCCTACTTCGAGACTGTATATATCTATCTATATTTGCTACTAACCACGTTCATGGACTTACTAACAGTATTACTCTTTGTATGATTGTGTAAATACATTTTATTTCTTATATTTAATTATTGCGTTTGTTATTCCTTGAAGACTGAATTCATCTCGGAATCCACAACAATATATATATATATATATATATATATATATATATACAGTCTAGCTGGTGTTCATACAGACTCATGAGATGTAAGATCACAACTGATCACTTTCAATGATATCAATGCACAGTGGCACCACCTACCATTAGCTTAACATTAATTTCCTCCTGATGATTTCAAAGGGGAATGTTACAAGATTTTCTAGAATAATCCATTAAACGTTGCTGGAATTTCACCTATGTTACTTATTTGGCCAAAGTTCAAAACAAGTTTCGTTTTTAAGCACTTTAATGGCGACAAAGAAAATGACAGTTTTTCTGAAACTTAGATAAGCATAGAAAGGTATAAAAATTCTTTACAGAGAAGAAGATAAAATAAAAATAAGTGAAGAAAGAAGTTGAATTATTTTGGCATTTGTTTCTCACATTAAATTGTTGTTTGAAGAACTTTATATTTTCTGATAAAACCTCAGATATATATTTAAGTTTTCAATTTGAAGGACACAGATGCAGGGAAGTGTTTCAGTTGGTATTACTTCAAAAAAAGATTAATAAAATTTAATAGTAATAACAATGCCTTTCTAAAAAAAAAAAAAAAAATTATCAACTATGGACTATTGTATTTATTATTAGTGCTACTGGGATAAGCCTTTGGCAAAATTTGAACTCACATTTCTCATCTTTAGAATTTCCTTTATTTCCTGTCTGTAGAAGCAAGCCTAATGAACCTAGACTAAGAATGGTAACATAGAGCAACAAAACTGCTATGTTTGTCTTTTGTTGTTCTAGATATTTTATGTTTTACATTTTATTATATTTATATATTATTTTTATATTTTATAGATTGCAATTCAACTATGTACACTCTGGTGATGTTCACACATTCTTTTTTTGGTTGATAAAGGATATTTTGTTAAAATAAAAACAATCAATTAAATAGAAAATTTCTAGAAAAAAAAAAAGTACTCCTGAAGATAACCAGAAGATACACAGCCGAAATGTCTCTAATAACATCTAAAAGTGAGAACAACAGCTTGGATAAATCAAATTATAATGTTTTCATACTTAAAAATCTAACCTTGTGCAACGTCTGAGATTTTTCATGTAATTCCATTTCATGTTTTTTCGTTTAGATCCAGACTAACTTAATGTTTATAAACATTGATTTTATTTGTTTCTCTCAGCATACACTTTGGGAATCTAAATTTAGTCATTTCTTTCCATGGAAACTAAAATCCATATTCCCATTTGAGAACTCACTGATGCTAGTGGGTGAAAACAGCTTTCATCTCTTGAACTGACCAACTCTTGGTGCTTTGTATGAAAATTTACTCACAATTACATTTTACTGCTCCTTTTTTTTATTTTTGGATTTTCAACATGAAATTTATAGACTGTATTTATCTTGAAGAGAAGAGAGAGTTTTACATTGCAATGGGGATAAAGCTAGTTTTGCTGAAAGCTGAGTTTTTATTTTGAATACGTACTGTGTGATAATGGCCATAGAATGACAGTCTAACTTATTGCAATGAAAAGCAAGTGAAATGAAGATGAAACAAAAATGAATAATGGTTGACAATATTTCACCTAATAATAAAAATTCCAAGATAATATAACTTTTAATACTACTGGAGTAAAAAAAAAAAAAAAGTAAGTGAAATGAAGATAAAAGAAATACTTCTCAAAAATTAAAGATGGCTGTCAGTGCTTCATCTAATATTAGGTTGGTGCAAAAATAATGTCGTTTTCTCATATATGTTACTATGTAAGAAAACGACATTATTTTTGCACCAACCTAATAATAGAAATTTAAGAGAATTTCCCTACTACTAATATAAGGGCAAATAAAGTTACTAAAATTAAGAGTAATGCAAGTCAAAAATGAATAATGACTGACAATTTTTGATAGACTAATGAAATACAAGATAATATTATTAATATTATCTGTTTAAATAATATATAGGCTTATGGCCACATCATTTTGAAACACCGGTTCTCATATGATCACTAAAGTTAAGCAACATCAAGCCTGGTCAGTACCTAGATGAGTGACCACTTGGGAATACCAGGTGCTGTAAGATTGGATGTGCAGGTGGTGTAATGGATAATGGCTCAAAATTTTTAATCAAAGAGCAGAGTTCCAATTCCTGTTGGGCTCGTTTTATGCACGGACATGCAAATGCCCTTGTTAAAGGTATGAATCCTCCTCTTCACCCCCAGCTATGAGTTAATTAGTAAGAATTATAACATTAAAATCATTATTATCTCCCACTTCCCCTAAAATTCTTACAATCTAAAAATATTTTTGGCTTTAAATAACCTGTAATGGGTTGATAAGCTGTAAAATAAATGAATGAATGAATCAATAGATAACGTACATAATGGTTATAGTGTTAAAGAAATTGATTTTCAACACCCAAAATTTGGATTTTCATTATGAATGTAAATGTTGTATAAACTTTATAAAGGAAACCCAGAGGGCATAACAGCCAAAACAGTAGGGGAGAGATGAGGGACAATTAACTCAGATATAAATAATGTAAATAATGATAACATCTCATCTCAGAAATTCAGACAGAAGGTGATCAGGTGATAATAACAACAAAAATGAGGATAATTGTTTGAATGTAAATAGTGTAAATAATAATAACTCTTCATCCCAGAAATTCAGACAGAAATCTAGATAACAAAGTCTGTTCAAAAATTATCCATTTAATATTAATAAAACAAAATAGTCTACCAAGGACAATTGGACCTTAATCTCCTTCAAAGTAAATCTCTTGGTACCGCAAACACTTTTTCAAAGAAGTCTGCAATGTCCTCTTCTGGAATCATCATGTTTTGTTGTATTCTCTTAATTTTACCCAGAGTTTGAAATCTCCATTTCAACAACTATTTTGGCTTCAAGGAAAGCAAAAGTTTGTAGGAAGCCAAATTTGAACTGTAGTGGGGCTGCAGACTTGGCTGATAAGACATGAAGTTAGATATTTTTGGTACAGTCCTTGGGATCCCCAGTTTTCCTAATTTTCACACTGTCAATCATTGATTTCTTTACTTGCAGCCTGCACACAGTAAAAATTTTAGGTGCTCTGGTTATTTTTATTTAAAATTTTGAGAACATGGATCATTTTTAGTGTATTCCAAGTCAAATTCCAAGTGTTGGTACCCAAATCTTATCTGAGATTTGCTCTCTGAGTTATCCTTGAAACCATTTTAACCATTTGAATATTTTCTGCAAGTAAAATTTGATAGATATTTGTTGCAAATGTGAGGGTCATACAATGCACTACTAATTCAATAAACCCCATAGGAGAATGTGTCTGTTCATCTATATGCATTGTGGTCCCCTCTGATTGGTTGGAAAGTTATATCAAGTCTATGCAATGGATTATTAGGATATTCAAAAGAGATGAACACTTTCTAGACACACTTTATTTTATAGATATAATTGTTATGTTATATCAAACAAATCATTTTGTAAATTCTAATCTGACATGATATAATCCACGTATTGGATTAAAGTAAGTAACAAGATAAAAAACAAAATAAATTTTTACTTACAATTCCATAACCAGAAAAACTCTCTGTTTGTCCTCGAATACATCTAAAAGTTGCACAATGTTTGGATGTTTTAATCTGAAACAGTGAGAAAAAGCAAATTAGAAAGAAAAGAAAAACAACAATTTTTATCATCTCTAAAATTTGCCAAAAATTTATTACTAGAAAAAAATTGAAAAGGTTAACACAACTTTGAATTTGTTTAGCAGTCCGATGTAATAACATTAAGTGCATAAAATAAAAGAGATTAAATTAAGGTTTAAGGATTATTGCGGGGGCGGGGCTGGGGGGGGGGGTGAATCTAACTAAAAAACAAACTTTAACTGTACCTTTTCTATAAATGTTTTAAATGTAATTATTCTGATGAACTTTACTCTATGGTACCTACACTTTATGAATTTAAGCACAATACTAGATTAGCGGTAAGGCCTCATAATTTTACAGTTGAATTGGCTAAATGAAATCGCAAGATCTATGCTAACAGTTTCTTCTCTTGTACTTCTTGATTGTGGAACTCTCTTCCAGCTTTTTACCTACCAGTCAACTTTGATCTTAAAAAATTTAAATGCAATGTCAATTGTTATCTTCTGTCTTATTAATTCTTGTTCTTTTATTGTCCTCTCTCCTCAATAGCAGCTTTTCTAATATTCTTTAACAATTAGTAAGCTCTTGCATCCTAGTGGCTTTATTACCTTGCTTGGGGTGAAATAATTTAAAAAAGTCCCACAAAAATTAAAAAAAATGTGGTAGTAAGTCACATCTCCGGTGACTTAGTAAATATTATTTATTAGATTAGATTAGAGTCTGGGTAATAAACTAGTCAAGCTCTGAGATTTGGTACAGAAAATGTTTCACACATCTACCAAATAGGTAGAGCTAATTCCAACACATTTTATTTGTCTCCCATTTATACAAGGTCTGTCAGGAAAGTATTCAGTCATATAATATTAACAAAAAAATGGTTTACCTAGGGTAATGGTGCCTTAGTCCTCTCCAAAGTATCTCACTTGAAGTCTTACACATGTACATTATCATCTCTTCCTCTATTCAAAACTGTCCACAAACTTTAGGATTGCCATCAGCTGTCTTATCCCATTTTCCTTAATATCATCCATGGAATATCAATGGTTATTTAGATCTGGAAAAATCCATAAGTTATATGGACACAAATCCAGACTGTAATTGGTTGCAAGTACTGTGTGATATGATGTGATGTTTTGCCGAAAAACACCCTGTAAAAGACCTGAGAATCTATTCATTTGTTTTTTGTTGTGAATGCAACAATTACACAGTACATGTCTCTGAGTAACCCTATGAGAGAGTGTCTGTAAAAAATGTGCAATTGGCTCTCAACATATTCAAAAATGGCTGGACACTTTCCCAACAGAATTTGTATAGTTAGCATTTGTCAGTAATTTTCTTTTCTTTTGTAGTGCCTATGTGTATTTGAGTTCAGCTCTTATTCATGGAAATTAGCATCTTGGAAAACAACAAATGAATTGAAAACGAACATCAAGTTGCTTCATTAATCTTGTTAGGCTGGTAATTTTGGTACAGAGGTCTGCATACCATGAACATTTCTTACATTTCCACACAAAGTAATGAACATATATAGCAATGAGTTTAGCCATGATTGGCCAACCATCCATCATTATATCTGCCATGTAATTTAACTGCCAGTGCCACCTACCTAGACAAAATTTAGGCTGTTATTAAGGGAGATAACTCACACAACATTCAGACATGAATAATTATTAATAAAGTGATGAGCTCTTTGCCCTTGCAGTCAGTTTAATACTCAATTAAAAAAAAAGTTCAAACTACCCAGTTCTTTCATTTACATTTCAATACATCAATAAATTCACATGTAAAATTGTATAAAAGATGACCTGAGCTGTTTTCCAATTTATTTTTTAATCTCATAGGAAATGAATTATTTCACTGTTATTCACAATTAATCAACAAGTCATAATTATAAATTAAAATCAAAGTTGGGAAAATTTAGGTCAGTTTTTGGCAAAGTAGAGCAAGAGTCAAAAAATTGTTCACCTATTTAGTCTGATGAAGAAAACATATATTTCACTTAAAATAAATATTTTTCAACAGAATCTCCTACCTTACCAATGAACTTCCTTCACCAATGCATCACTATTAATTACATAGTAGAACATTATCTTGGGGGGTGAATTTCAGGTCAATTTTCCATTCAGAATAATATAAGAGGCTACAGACTTATTGATCCAACCTCATATTTGCATCTTTGCTACTTATAACTCCACTGAATTACATTTCCTTTTAATTTGCCAGAGATTGTTACAGAAAAATTCCCAGAGAAACTGAAGATTAAAAAAGCAAATGATAACAGACCAAAGTTTATAAATATTGTGTGTTTGTTGAAACCTTTTTTTAAAAAAAAAAAAAATCATTTTAATGAGAATGCAAAACAACTGCTGTGGACTTTCCGGTAAGAAGGGGGGGGAGCTTCCTTTCAGTAAAGAGTTGGCTTTCTTTCTGGTCAAGGGATGACATTCTTTCTAGTAAAAGGATGGAATTCTTTCTGGTAAAGGGAGGGCTTTCTTTCTGTTAAAGGGATGGCTTTCTTTCTGGTAAAGAAGTGGTTTTATTTCTGGTAAACAAATGGCTTTCTTTCTTTTAAATGAGCATCTTTCTCAAAAAGGAGGGGCCTTCTTTCTGGTAAATGAATAGCTTTCTTTCTGGAACAGGGATGGCATTCTTTTGAGTAAAAGGATGGAATTCTTTCTGGTAAAAAGCTGGCTTCCTTTCTGGAAAAGGGATGGCATTCTTTCTGATAAAGAGGTGACTTTATTTCTGGTAAATGAGTGGCTTTCTTTCTCATAAGGAGAGGCCTTTTTTTTGGTAAAGTTATGACTTTCTTTCTGATAAAGAGACGACTTTCTTTTCTGGTAAAAGAGTGGCTTTCCTTCTGGTAATGTGTTTGCTTTCCTTCTGGTAAAGTTATGACTTTCTTTTTGGATAAGGGATAATTTCATCAGTAATTGTGTAATAAATTATCCTAATTTCTAGCATTTATAATAAATTATGCTAATTTGTAGCCTTTGTAGCTAATATTTTGCAATTATATTCTGTTTTTGTGTTTAGGAGAATTTTCTTTTCATTTAACAGTTTTACCCTTTGTATCACTTTTATTCTTATAAATTTATTTTCAAGGAAAAAATGGTTTATATTATTATTATTCTATATGCTCTTATATTAAATTATTATAAATAGTTACTGTTAATTGATGAATATTAATTATCTGAAATTATTGCTATTAACCTGCACTTCTTGTCGAATGTAAAGAAAAATGAACATGTGGGTTAAAAGTAAAGTCACTTAAGGTTACAGGAAAAACAATATGGTGAGAGGCACTTTGGGTTAAGTAGTTACTCAGTCTTATGGGAAAGACAATATGTAACACAACTCCTCATTAAGCTAAAGACCCAATAAAAAGTACATTATTAGATATAAAACTGTAAGGATGAAAATCATTGAATTCTGGCTCCAATAATTCTTACTTAAAAATTAATTATTTAGACGAGATAATATGATAAAAATTTTAATAATTAATTAAGTTTACTGGATTATTTATAAAGGAGTAATGTCTTAAGTTATATGAAAGAAAAGAGCACAAGACAGAAATTGTGTGAAATCTAGAATCAGGCATATAATAAAAATTCCTTACTGTCATCAGACTGATTATTTGAGAAAGGGAAATACTGAAAACATTTCAATAATTCTTTTTAATAGGAAGAAGGCAATTTTTGCTTGAAGTTAGTTTGTTAGGCTGAACACAAGTCTGAACTGAGAAGACAGCTTCTCTCCAATGTTCTCAATTTTGCATAGTACTTCAACAAAGTGTAGTCCATTTTTCACTGTACTTGTAATCAATGAATAAATGAGCCTGACTTCATCCATTTTGTGACCCATCCATAGGTTGCCACGGTACAAATTTTAATGCTTCGTCATTCGGATAGCGTATGCTATATCCAACACATTTCAGTCGTCTTTCTCTGATTTTTGTTGTGAGATTGGGAAGAGAGCCATATAAAGTGCATTAATGAAATGGTCCTCCAAAATACATCGAGACCCATTCACAACATTTTGCATGTAGGTTCCATTAAGATTAGATTCCTCTGTTTTGGTGAGGGATTCCTTTGCTACAACCATGACAGACTTTCTATGCCACTGCTTTGATTTTGATGTCTTGTAAAGTGTGACTTATCCTAAAGACAAGATTATCTGAAATCATTGATCCATTTTATAGATTTTCCAGACCTAGACTTTATCTGTGTAGTTCGGTCAAATATACAAAGTATAAAGTTATTAATGACCATGGTTAATTTTTGTTTCCTTGCTGGATTAGATTCTTTCACACAAAACATTTAGTGTACAGTACTTCTTCTTTATATGTGCTGTGTCCCTTCAGAATGTAGACGATCATGGCCCTCCACTTCTCCCTATCCTTTGTAGCTATCAATAGATTTTGTATCTTTGTTACTTCCCCCAGGCCATGTTCTGTTATCCACTTGCTCAAGTCCACTAGGTATGTCATGTATTGCTTTTCCTTGTCTCTCATTCCCTCTATGAGTATCAAATTCTTCAAGCCCTCCTTTCTCATTATGTGTTCTAGAAATTTCAGCTGCCTCTACCTGATGTTAAGTATAAGTCTCCTCTTTGTACAGTGAATTAAAAAATACAAAATGGTTGTCCCCCAATAGAGATTAAAAGGTGAATCCCTTGGTACAGGTGCTGGGATTTTTTACTTACAGTATGTTGGAGGAGATTAAAATTGAGAAACTTGGCATGCACTCATTATAATATTATTGTATCTAATAACAAAACCAAAAGTAAAACAAGGGAGATAATTTATGTTTTTTTTAGGGGCAAATAGACTAATTGAATGGGACATACATGTTTAAAGAATTTCCATTCACAATCTGCCTGTATTCTGCTTCATATTTACTAGTGTATATGAAATGTGTATGTAATGAAGAAGAAAGTCTGCATTTAAATAAGATTTATTTAAACTGACTGATAAAGTCTGTTTAATTTTTTCCTTTTTGCATTTTTCCAATTTGTGTATAACTTATCACACGTCTGGAGAAAATTTATGGAGAAAATATCCGAAGTTGATTATTTTTTTCTTTACCTAATTTCAAATATCTCTAGTCATTATCAGGAATATTAATGTCATCATTTATCATAGAAAAACGTTTTTATTAGCTTCATCATAGCAAATATAGCATTCCTAAAAATGCTGATTTACATATACATGTATTGTATACAAATGATTTCCAGCATTGTAAATATATATAAGGGGGGGGACTACATTTCCAACTTTTCAAAAAATTACTATAAACTGTACTGCACCTGAGAATGTAAATAATATTGAATTTTTTAAACAGATTTTAAAATACCAGACTTTGTTTTAAAAGATATTGTATTTCATGTCAGTTGTTTCTTTTCTATAATAAGAAATTTGAGTATTTTGAGACTTTCTATAAAGTTTCTTTAGTATTTTGCTACAATCTACTAATAGTTTGAATATTTACTTTCCAACTAAGAACGCCCACTTGTACATTTACCTATATTTATCCATTTGGTTATATATATATATATATATATATATATATATATATATATATATATATATATATATTGCTTCTTTGGGGCCCATCTCCTGCAATAGCCAATGGAGAGCTCGCTGTACAATAAAATATTAGGCAGGCGATGATTCTCCATCCTGGAATCGTGTCCAGCCCAGCGTAGCTAGGACTTCTGCAGCATGGCCTCAATGTTGATCTTCACTCTTTCAAGGACTTCAATATTTCAATCCTTTGGTGCCTGTCACATCAACCATTGCCAATGGTTAGTCCTAGCTGATAACAGTGATGCCTGGCATCTCACCACCAACTATGCTGTCTCCTTCTTTGAAAATACTTGCAGGGTCACTCTCAGGGAGAAGAGGCAGAAGAGTAAGTACTGCAATGCTATACCATCGAGTCCAGGCCGGATTTTCAGCCGCAAATACTGTGACCATGTATGCCTATCTCATATTGGATTTATCAGTCACAAATGTACCTGCAAGTGTACAGACTCCCACTTGATCTTTGTTTTGCAAAGCCAACTCATGATGATATATATATATATATATATACACACACACACACACAGATATATATATATATATATATATATTTATATACATATATGCATATATATACATATATCTTTTTTACAGCAAAAAACAAAATCATCTCACATGGGTAGAGTCTATTTCAAGCTGGTCTGACACCAGCCATCCTCAGCCCTTAAGTGTCTGTCTGGAATTGGGGTTTTGACTTTATTTTCAATATCATTCCTGCTCTGAAACACACCTTGTTTTTGACAAGGGGGTTGTGTTGGTGACTGGGGTAGGGTATAAGGTATCTCGAGGATCTATTACCTGTACTATGTGTGTGTGTATATATATATATATATATATATATATATATATATATATATATATATATACACACACACACAGGGTGTCTAAAAAGTTTGCATCACATTCTAAGAACTTTTATATCATGAACTACAAATAGTATCATGATTGAACTGGTACCATTGAAAAGCTAAAAGAGTCAAGTTTTCTTCTGTTAATTTAATTTTAATTTAATTTAATTAAATTAAATTAAATTTTGTTTTTTGTCTCTCTTCAGATCCAGCAATGTCACAAAACAAAAAATGGTCATTTTGCGTCTGCAATAGCCACATACGTTTCCAGACCTTGTATGTACCTTCCTTTCTAACTGAAGCCTTGGCAACCATCAACAATACTATGCATGATTGCATTTTGGCAAAAATTAGATTGTTGTATGCATCATGTAACTCGCAGTGCTCACATTTAACACCTGTATAGAAACATGGAAATATTAGCTTTCAGGAAATATAAATTGGGTTTTGATTTCAATCGTTATTAAGATATGTGTCAATGTGATACAGACTTTTGAAACACCCTGTGCATATATATATGTATGTATGTCCAGATTTCCCCCCCTTTATATACACACACACACACACATATATATATATATATACACACACATGCAATATATATATATATATATATATATATATATATATATATATCACACACACACACACACACATATATATACACACACAAACACAACATTATATATATATATATATATATATATATATATATATATATATATATATATAGTTGCATTGATGTGAGTTTGTGTCGCTGGGTTTCATGCTTTTCCAATTGTCAGACGATCACAAAAGCGTGAAAGAATGGTTACAAACTCACATCAATCCATCTATCACTGATATTGAACACTTTCCAATAAGTACCGTGCATATATAATATATAATATATAATATAAATGCATATATATATATATTGGGTTGTCCGGAAATTTCATGCCAATTTTTAGTTGTTCATGTTCCAACATGTTTGAATATCAAATTTATCAACAGATATAATCTGCTTACATTTCTGATTAGGGCATACTTCAAACTATCACTTGAAAAAGAAAGTTTAAAATCACTTAATTCATGTCAATTTTGCATCCCTATGAAAATAGAAGATTATACCAAGCATTTTAGACACTTGATGCCTTTCTTTACTGTAAAAGCAAAAATGCCTCACAAGCAAAAAAAAGGTATATGCTGTGTACAGTGAAGGTCCTTTAGTAGATAGAAGTATACGGTGGTGGTTTGCTAAGTTTAGAGTTGGTCTTTGTAGTCTTATCAATGAAGAACATTCAGGCAGGGCCTTCACTCCAGATGATGACCAAATCAAGACATTGATTGCAAATAACAAATTGATTGGCAGAAAAACAAAATTTATCAAAATCTACCATCCATGAGCACTTACTGAAGCCTGTGTTCTCAGATCGCTATGATGTTTGGGTACCACATGATCTGAGTGAAAAGAATGTTTTGGATCACATTTCATCTGCAATTTGCTGTATAAATGCTAATTTGAAGCAAATTGTGTGATGGGTGATGAGAAATGGCTCGTTTACAACTGTTCAGCAAAAATGATACTGGGGTAAGTGAAATGAGCCAACTTTAACCACCTCAAAGCAGGTCTTCATCCTAAGAAAGTCTTGCTGTGCATCTGGTAGGAAAGGAATCCTGTACTATGCCAAGTAACCAGATAATTGATCTGGAAAAGTTCTGCTCACAACTGGACAAATTAAAGGCAGCAATTCAAGAAAAACGTCCAGAATTGGCAAACAGGAAAGGTGTTGTTTTCCATCAGAGTAATGTCAAACCTCATGTTTCGTTGACAACCCAGCAAAAAATTGTTGTAGCTTGGCTGGGATGTGTTACCCCACCCATCATATACACCAGACATTGCTCCTTCAGATTTTCATTTATTCAGCTCCTTGTAAAATAATCTTAATGGTAAAAATTTTAATTCTTTGGATGAAATAAAAAAACACCTTAATGAGTTCTTTGCCAAGAACCCACAGAAATTCTGGGAAGATAGAATCTTTACATTGAAGGAAAAATGGAGAAAAGTTATGCAACAAAATGGTTCATATTTAGTTGAATAAATATTTAATGGCATAATTTTGTTTTGTGTTTTAATTTCCCTTAAAAATTGGCATACACTTATGTAAGGTGCAATGGATAAATTGTCATCTAAATTACACAAAAATGAAAATAAACACTGACATCTCATTTTAACAAATATATTTACCAAAATTACAAAAAAATATCTTGAAATACTAAAGAGTAAATTTATTCAATAAATCCACCATTGGCTTCAATCACAGCCTTCAGTAGACTTTGGAATCTCCTGCATCTCTTCTGGACAGTCTCCTTGTTTAAGTTGGTGAATGCTGCCATAATCCTTGCCTTCATTTCATCTTTGGTGTTACAAGGAGTTTTGTTGGTCCCTCAACTGCACCCCACATAATAATCAAGTGGGCTGCAGTCTGGGGAATTAAGTGGCCAGCTGTAAGGGGTGATGTGGTCGCAGAAATTGTCTTACAGCCATGACTGGGTTCTGTTGCTTATGTTGCATGGTACATTGTCTTGTAGCCAGACATAAGGTCTTCCAGCAGCCACCCTCTTGATCTAGGGCAGCAGTACCTCCTCAAGGCACCTGATGTAGGCCCCTCCATGTTGAGTCGGAGGCCCTGTGGGAAGATGAATGGAGGTATAATGTCTCACCATCACTAGTAATCACTCCAAACACTTTTGTCATCACAATTAGACTCATCCAACTATTTCCAAATCCTCAGATTGACACTCAAATACTCAGAAATATTCGTACTGGAGCATTTGGTGTGAATGCCAAGCAGTATAGCATGCCGTTTCTAAATTTCTGGTGGAGTGAATTATGCCATAGTGCTCTTTTTCTCACAGACGGTGTCCAACTGACCAACTGTGCAGTTTGACAAAATCCAAAACAAACAACAAGCATGTGCGAAATTAAAAATATAAAATGGCGACAATTTAACCATCTCATATACACACATCTGCACACACACACACACACACATATATATATATATATATATATATATATATATATATATATACATATACATACATACATACATACACACAAATATATCAACCACTTATGTTTCTGTTTCTTACAAGAGAGTTTGAATTGTTGTTTAATTAACCAATGAAAATCAAACAACCCAAAGAAAAAAAATACCAGAATTTCTTTCTTCCTTTTCTCCATATCACATTCTATGATGAAGCTTTAATAAAAGTTAAACATGTTAGATTTATAAATGCTTCCTATTTGTTCTTTATCTTATCATTCTCTTGGAGGCTATGCTATATTTATGGGTAATAGTGCTCAATATCAGGGATAGAGCATATGTAAACCTAAAAGTAGACATTGAGGTCAATACGATCTTGCAATTTATATAAATATATATATATATATGAGAGAGAATGTGAGAGAGAAAGTATTAATAGCTAGGTTTCCATTAATGCTGCCTCAAAATAATGCTAAATATCCATTAGTCTTGCCAAATTACAGACTATATTTTCCATTCCCTTCAATGAACACTCAATATCTAGATACTATTATCCACAAACACTGACGATTACGCACAGAAGATCTGGTAAGACTTGGGGATTATGATTTGCCTAAGAAAACGTATTAAGGAGAATTTAACAGTGATGTGAATTTGCAATATGAGCCCAGGAAACATTTAAGAGATACTTTATTGAACTCATTTTCTCTATTTGGCTTATGTAGAGAATCATGGGAGGTAAATATACAAAATCATAAGGGGAGGCAGGCATAACTTATTTAAGTTATTCTCTGTTTATTACTAACCGAGCCATCACCATCATCATCCTTCAACCTTCCATTAACAATCCCTTTCTACACTGCTCAGTCATGCATTGCCATCCCAAGATCCAACATGACCAACCCTGAATCCCGAGCCATGGTGTCTGGGAAAGTTAATTTTCACAATAAGACACCAGCAGAAGGATGCCATAGAAGTAAGGATAAGATGACCTCTCTGTGCGCTCAGTGGCAGTGGCTGGCAAACTGCAATCACTTTTGTTTGAGCTTAACAGAGATTGCTCTCTGTAAATTGTTTTAAATGTTGCATGGAATCTGCAACAGATTTTCTAAGCAGATTTGTATATGTTCTAGCCAGTCATCTTTCAAGACGTACAGATAATGTCCAAGTTTCTGATCTGTACAGTAGGACTGGTTCAGTCAGTGTTTGAAAGGTTTGGACTTTTAAAGAGGATGGAAAGTTTGAGCACCAAATCTTGTCAAGTTTGTTACATGCATCCCATGCAAGAGCTTTGCAGATGTTGAAGTCTTTTTGGGAATCTATTATGTGAGATCCAAGATATTTGAAATCTCTTTTGATGGATGTATTGTTGAGTGACTTCAACTCTGATGGTTCAGAGGAGGTCGTGATATATTGTCTTACTCACATTGCAATAGAGACCTACCTGGTTGGCTGCTTGCTCAAGGAATTGTAGTAAAGATTCTGCATCTTTGATACATTGAGAAATTAATGCAAGATCATCGGCAAATTCAAGGCCGGTCAGGTATTATGGAAGGTACTGACTACTCAACCGAGTCGTAATAAAACATGCAGCTGGGAAAGGAGATTGCATTGACTCAGCTTTCACTCAAATGGGTTTGAAGAATGTGACTATGTCTGTTTATCACAAAGTGAACTGAAAATCACATTAGTGGGGGACATCATATAGAATATAAATGGTACTGTCAACAGGAAGACTTGATTTGTAGCTGGCGTCATAAGTCATATCAAGCATGAGAAAGTACATAATATTAATCAGGAAAACAGAAGACGAACAAGCATCGAAAATAAATTTGTCACCAGTGTATTTGAACTTTTAAAAGTTTTTCTGGTTTTAAGTGTTGTTGCAGAGCCCATGAATGGGCATCAGTAGCAGATGCATAGCTGTTTATCCTTGTAATTAAGTGGACAGCCAATATGTATATGTGTGATAAAATATAGTTTTATGGTATGCTATATTTATGGGTTACACTGCTCAAAACACATGGATAGAGCATATGTAAATATAAAAGTGGACATTGAAGTCAACACCCAGAGGGGGCAGCCTGTTTGCCTGTTTCATGCTAAATGCAATTGTCAGTTCACTTTTCCAGTGTCCACTTATATTTTTATAAGTATATATATGCTGGACTCTCTTGTTGTATTCGACATATGAGCTCAGTTCCTAGAAACCAACAGCCAGACACCTGCACATATGATTTGATTATAGTGGTGAAGGTTTTGTGTAGAACCAACCACACTTTTTGAAGGGACGAATACAAAGACCTGATGTACTACGTGCCACAAGATCCCCAAACAACTTTCTGCAGGTTTTGAATTCAGAGTTGTCCTTCACTTAGACCAGTAGCCATCCAAGGCTATAGGACCCAGTCTGTCCTGCTATTTACCCATAGCTGGAGGGAGAAGAGGATTAATACTTTTCTTAAGGGTATTAGCACATAAGTGAATGTAATGGATTTGACTGGCATTTGAACTAAGCTTTTCAATTCCTCAATCCAAGCCACTATCCACTACTCCACCATGCTTCCTAAATAATATATACTAGCAGTAGAGCCCGGCATTGCCCAGGGATGTAACAGTAAGAGATAGATCAAGTATCAACCATCATAAAGACTGAAAAATAAAACTGACAAAGATTATTGTTTAAGGTTGACGGACACGCATGTCTTAATTAGTTTTTTTTTTTTTACGAATTGGTCAAACCCAAACTCAAGCAAAAACATTGTTTTCAATCGTTATGAGTCTACCGATTGAATAGAATTTTATTATAAACAATTGTCTTGTAAATGGAATTTTTAAAGCATTCTGAATGTAAAAATAAAGAAAAAAGTGTGCAAGACAATAAGAAACACTACTTGCCAAAAAAAAAAGTGAAGTTTTGTTGAAATCGGTTGAAAAATGTAGAAAATCCGATCCCATATATAAATGAACACACACACACACAAATAACCTGGGTTTTATAATAAGTATAACTCGATATGAGTTGTCCCCTTTCATTCTTGTGATGCCTCTTAATCGTGTTTTCAAATTGATTTCGTGCAAAAACAAATGTGTTTTTCTAATTTTTGGCACTGTAAGAACCACCGCAAGGTAATTTTACATAGTCCTGTGAAGTTTTGTTGAAATTGGTTGAAAAATGTAGGAAATCCGATCCAATATATAAACGTACAGACACACACAAACACACACAATCTGCGTTTTATAATAAGTAAGATTTGAGGCAAATATTATTAAAGACAACAAACATTTTGTGCTGATTAATTTTACTGATCAACATTTAAAAATTAAAAATGATCTCACATTCTTTGTCCAAGTCACAATACTCACCATTTTTCTCTAGCTACCTTGATGATGACTTAAGAAAGTCGAAAGCTTGGACCTTGTTTCTTCTGAAATTAACTTTGGACAATTTCTGACATAATTTCCTCCATGTCTGAGAAGATTCATTCAGAATTTTATAAAGGTGATCAGTAAAAATAATCAACACAAAATGTCGTCCGTCTTTAATAATAATAATAGTAATAATAATAATAATAATATGTTTGTGTCAAACACATTCATAAAACATATTTAAAGAATGTAATTTCCAATCATTTGCAGGCATGTAACCTTAAACACTCACTCCCAATATTTTCTCATTTTAATCATGCAATGAAAATACACTATTATATACACAATTTTATAATGCACACTTAAATTAACATTTTAAAGAATTAGACACCCACAGATGCCATGAAGTAAATTTGTGATGCTCATAAAATTATATATATATATATATATATATATGTGGACTCTCTCATCGCAGACGACAAATGAGAGCTGAATAAAATAAAGAGTTTTTCATCTTTTGTGGACATACATGTGTCTCCCAAGTTGAAACTTTAAGACAGATGGAACATGTGGTAGAGTCATTTTACTCAAGTGGTTGAGGATCAATTGCCACATGTTTGTGTAAGTGGACAGCGGCCTGCTATACTGTGTGCAACAAAGCCACAGTGGCAGGTAAGGCAATCATTAAGAGAAGCATGCTGCCAATTTTCTTCAATATTAGCATGCAGTTGATCTTGATGTTCAAGTCGGCCTCACTCAAACCTTTGTATAGCTGTGAAGCAGGACAGGCACCAGCTCCTTCTCTCTGATGATTTGATTTCCCAGAAAGAAATGGAGATGCTGTACACACACACACACATATTTATTTTTATCCTGTTTCCTGCTAGATGCAATCGTCAAGCCTGATGATTGCATCTAGCATGAAACAACTTGTCATCTCTAAGTGTTGACTTCAATGTTCACTTTTATATTTACACACGCTCTATCTCTGATATTGAGCACTTTATCCCATAAATATAGCACACCTTAAGAGTATATTTCTTCATATATATATTATATATATATATATGATGAACACAAAAATGAACATGTGGCATCTACCCAAGCAATGAAAACAAAACAAAATAGAATTTAAAAATTGAAACATAACTCTACATTATTCCATTTCCCAATCCAAATAAATATTGAAACATCAAATTTATAAAGATTTTCCTATTTTGTATCTGTCTATATTTCTGAGATGAAGTATTATCTACACTATTTACATTATTTGGACTAATGTCCTCATCTTTGTCCCCATATTTATTACAACATTTCGCCCATGTACGCTCCGGCCTTCTTCAGGTGGTTGGAATGTTGAACTGAACCCTTTACCTGGGGTAGACTGTTCTAGTTCTAGGTCAGTTATCAGTTATCTCCTGTTAATTCCCCTCTGCCTTAACCAGGTATTGAACTCACACTCTTTGGGTCCTGTCACTGGATCTAACCAACGCCTTTATCCACTGTGACATGTGTTCTATTTTGTTGCCTTTAACCCATATCTTCAACTCATATTTATATTATGGTTGATTGTAACATTTCTGACTTTTTCAGTCAATGCCTATATAAGTATATGTAAGTATGTGTCCATATATAAATATCTATCAATAATAATGTGACAAAGGTCAGAAAACCAAGATAACAACATGTGTATACAACCATTGTGTGTGTATGTGTATGTATGTGAATACACACACAAACCTTCCTGATGGTAACTAATAATTGTTTTTACCTTATAGAGAAAAGATGAGCAACAGTCTAGAAAAATTGCGTTTGAGCATATAAAGTATCACTTGATTCTTCTGTGTGGAAAAAAAGTTTAATTGCTGTTGAAAATGCCAAGCCAGTCATGGTGACTGTCTGGAAAGATAATGTTCCATTGCAGAAATTTTATCTTTATTCTACATACTAGTTTTTATAAAAATATTACGTTGGTGCAAAATTAGTGTCGTTTTCTCACATAGTAACATATGTGAGAAAACGACATTATTTTTGCACCAACCTAATATATAAGGTTGTTGGTTGATCGGTTGTTTTTGTTTATGGGTACATCAACATCTATGGGGTTATTTAATGCCAATATCTAAACATTTTTGTACACAATTTTATTTTTGGAGATAATAATGATTTCATAATACAGCTGGAAATAGAGGTGGTGGATTCATGCTTTTTCCAAGGCTATTTGTACTTAAGTGAATATAACGAATCCAACTGGAATTAGAACTCAGCTCTCTGATTAACAATTATCCATTACACCACCAGCAAATCCAAGCTTAGATTACATGGTATTCCTAAGTGGTCACCCATCTAGGCTTGACAGAAATATATATAATAGAAGCATTATTTTTGGAGTTTCCATTGTATATGTATGCATGTGTGTGTGTGTGTGTGTGTGTGTATATGTGAAAATATATAGAAAATAGGAAAGAACTGGTTAGGTAAGTAATCCAAAGTCCTTTAGTATTTTTGTTATTATTTCTAAAAAATAGTGATTGATACAAAAGTAGAGCATAAATATAATTATTTATTTAAATATATGATTCCAACATGCTACATAAGAGGTGTCATGTTGCAAAAACAAGAGCCGAAAACTTCAATATAATTATTAGAAATTTTTTTGGGAATCAAAAAAAATTTCGCTTGAAGATGAAACAGAGCTTACTTTAATTCAATTTAATTCTAATAATTATATTGAAGTTTTCGGCTCTTTTTTTTTGAAACATGAGACCTCTTATGTAGCGCGTTGGAATCATATTTTTAAATAAATAATTATATATATATATATATATATATATACACACTGTGTGTGCATATATATATATATATATAAATAAAAAGAAAGAACAGTAAGATATATAATCCGGTGTTCTTATAGATATTTTTATTTCTACAAAATAGTGCTCAATGTAAATTTACAGAGCATTAATATTATAAATTAATTGATTTAAAATATGTTTTTTTTCACTACACAGTTTATATATATATATATAAATAAACACTGTGTGTGCATATATATATATATATACACTGTGTGTGCATATATATATATATATATATATATATATATATATATATATATATATGTATACACTGTGTGTGCATTTATAATTTTTTTTTTCTGGATATACAGAAAATTATAAAACATTAAAGATGAATGTATTTCTAAAAATATATATATTTATGTGTGTGTATGTGTATGCGCACACGAGAAATTTAGAGAAAGAATTTTAAAATTCTTCTGATATACATGAATGTAACTTACCGTCGCAAGACTTGTATTTCGTTTTCCAGTGACTCCTCTTTCCCACGAAGTCCATGTCGGTCGATGCATTTTACAGCCACAAACTTTCCCTTCTCTAACTTATCTTCAGCCAATACAACCTCAGAAAAGGCACCACTGAAAACAGAAAGGAATAAAGACCATTAATGATTTATATATAAATATATCCACTTTTATAAAAAACAAATTGTCCACCTCTATATCACACACACTTTTGGTGAATAGAACATTATTTGTTTAATTCAATAGTCAGGAATTATTGAAGATAAACAAGAAAATACATCCCAATAGGAGTTTCTGATTTTTGGAAATTATGGCAGTGCTTAAGTAAATTTTGTAACTCCATGCTACAAAATTATTTAAGCATTGCCGTCAGTTTTTGATAGTACACCCATATTTCCATATTACAGATTTACCTTTAGTGGATATCAGAAGCAACAGACAAAATCTGGAGTAGCTGACTCAGTTTGTAAGTCCTGCGCACTATGGACAGAGTTGCAGCAATGGTGGATACAATGTGCTATTTCGTAAACTGATTACTAGTTGGTGGGCCATCATTTTGTTTACATCAGTGCAACCACATGTGTAGCTTATTGCTCCTTGCATTTTCCCCTTTTTTATATGTTAGTGTGTTTAAAAATGGTTTTATATTCATCATTTTCTATAATCATGTCATCTGGAGGAATAGTAAAAAAGGGGTGAATTTAACAGTAAAACAGAATGGTGTATATTTACAGTGAACAGGAAACTTACAGTGATATATGTTTGATTAAAAGTAAAGTAGTACTATATTATTCATCTTTCTTTTATAATGTAATTATTGATATTAGTCACTACAGACTTAGTGTTGGTAACTACAAACAATTAGCATTATCAGACCATGGTTTCCCCAACTTTTAGCCATAAAATGAGGTATGAATGTATATATAAACTAATGTAAAAATATTTCCATTGTTCAAGACATTTTAGAAAAAAAATCCAAAATTATCTTTGTTCTTTTTTCATTTTAAATCAAGGATTTTTCTAATATTCTGAAAAATATTGATAAAAATATTTCTGACAGATTTATGATTTAATGTCTGATTTTAGTATGAATCAAGTAATTCACTACAAATCTTATCCGCTTAAATCTTTATTTCAGCATTTAATTATCCTTCTTATAATATTCAATTCAACCAACTTCCTACCCAGCTGACTGCCAAAAATGCTAATGTGTATATATATATATATATATATATATATATATATATATATATGGTACCTCCAAATATTCACTAAAAAGAATACATAATGAAAAAACTGCACAAAACAATAAAAACAGGATTTTATCAAGATCTTTCTGTTATTATCAAGATGAAAGATTAAAGGATTTTTTAATGAAAAAAAATTTTTTTTTATCATTTTTAAAACCTTAGAAATTTTAGTTAAAAATCATGGGACCATAAAGTTGTACAGGAAATTTGAGTGTTTTTTTGTGGTGAAAATCACATTGATTTGAAAATTCTTGCAAAAATCAGATAATTGTTGGATTTTGATGATATTTTCAAGACTTATTCACAAATGAAAGAAATTATTTTTTAAATCTTTCTTTTTAGAAATATATTTTTTTTAAAAATTCATTTAATTTTATAAAATTTCCAAAAATTGTTTTGCATCACTTAATGTTTATATTTGTTATAAGGACAAGTCTTTGGAGAATTTAAATCAAACTTGTTTATCAAACAGGATCCCCGATTGACAGAACATCTGCTATAAATAGTAAAATAAAAAAGTTATATAAAAATGGCATTCACATTGTATTTGTCAAGTAATTTTAACTATGTACCCCTTATTTAAATCTACCAAACATCAGATTATCAATAAATCTGTCAACACCTCATGAAACACCAACCTCTGTGTTGAAAAAATGTTTTTTTTTGCGATATTTTAAAATAAAAGTATGTAAAATTTGTTTCAGTTCAGATTAATTAAACCATGACTAATCTTCCTCAAATAAAGTTTCAGAAGATATATTTTATTTTTGAAAGATTTTTTAATAAAGAGAATTATGCTGTGTTAACAGATTTGTCAATATGGACAGTTTTATAGATTTTACTGATAATCAGAAAAAATTTGCTCATTGGAAATATTAAATTTAATCTATTAGCTTCGAATTAAAATTAAAATGCTAATATTAAGGCTTGTACCAGAGTTGGTTGGTCAAAGTATCAACAGTGAATGAATCTAAGTACCAATTTCTACAAGCATTGGTCCCTGAAGATTTTTATAAACACATTAAGGAACAGAATTCAAAAATAAATTCATTAAAAACTGCTGTCCCATATTTGGTACCTGTGATCATTAAAAAATGGGTTGTTTTTGCATTGCTTGAGCAGAGAATCACATGGAAATGCAATCCATAAAATTTTGTCTACAAAATCATGAGGCACCTGAACATCCTAATAATTCATGGATTCAAGTGTTTCAAGTGCTTTACAGTTTTCATACAAGATATGTAGGTGTACCTGTAAAATGTCCCATGTTGTGTGATCTGGATCATTTTTAATCAGTGTTTTGATTTGAATATCATCAATGACAGAAAATTTTCTGGAAGACCTACAGTATTCCAGACAAAAATTTCCCCTTCTGAGCTTATTTACAAACAGTACTCTCAGCTATGACACCATTCCCATTAATAGCAAATATACTATTTGTTTAGTATAGTGTTTTCATTTCCAGTCCAGTCAAGAGAATCAATAATAGACATTTCATTTTGCTATATTTATCAATTTTAATTTTATATAATATATATATAGATATATATATATTAATTATACATTATATATATATATATATATATATATATATATATATATATATATATATATAACATATATTGTTAAATATAGCAAACAATGAATGTCTATTATGTTTGATCATGAACTGTTCTAAACCCTGTATATTTGCTTTAATTTCAAAAAACCTATCTCATTAGATTTTACTTTTATTTAACCAATAATAAAACATCAAATTGTGATATGTAAGTAGGAAGCAGGGAGACTAAAATGATGAAATGATTTGTATATCTATACTTGTCCTCAGGAATGTATCATTGGATAGATTTTGTTTGAAAGCTGTTTTGATGAAGTCACTACCTTACTAATTTATTCATAATCTTTATGCTTTTTAAATTTTTAAAAAAAGATATCAAGCAATATGTAACCTAATTATGGAAGAGTGTGTAGCGTAATGGTAATTGTCGCAAAAAGTAAAATTGGTATGTTAAGTTCAAATTCCCTTCTAGTTACTTGCATTCACTTTTAAGAAAGGAATGAACCCATCTGTTCTTTTTCTTCAGCTATGGGTTAAACTGCAAGGTAGCCGCCAGTCTTGAATCAGAGCTCATCTGAATTCAAAAACTGTTGAGAAGGCAACAGGCAACCACTATTATTCCCCCCACTTCCCCCACCCCCCCAAAAAAGTCACAGATAATAAAGAAATGGGGTTCTGGTGAAGTGCCATGATTGCCTGCATACTGACTGAATAAATCAATTAAAAGCAAAATCTTGTGTAATGAAGACAATTGCTTCATCTTAATCAATGCTACATCACCTTGCTAATTCTGGTATGAAAATCTTTTCACAAGGTCATTCTATTCAATGGAAACAAATTCTTTAGGACTGTAAAATAATTGTTATTGAAGGTCTTGTTAGAAATACTGAAAAAAAATTAATGAGAAAAAGGTCACACAAACAAATTTTGGAATGCCAGACTTTCAAAAGAAAATATAAATTTTTATTTTTTGAATTTTCACAATGAAAATTTAAAAAATAAAAAGCAGCAAAAAAAAATTCAGATTTTTTTAAAAGTCTGGCATTCCAAAATTTGTTTGTGTAACCTATTTTTGTTTGAATCATTTCATCCCAAACAAGGCAAGAAAGCCACTAAGAGACTAGGGGTTACTGAGTGCAAAAGAATATAAGAAAAAAAGAAAACATTATTAAGGAGTGAGAACAATAAAAGAAGAGGAGTTAAGAAAAGTGGAGCTAACGATTGTCACTGAATTTAAATTTTTGAACATCAATGTTGACTAAAAAAAAAGATGCTGATAGTTCCACAGGCAAGAAGTGTAAGAGAAGAAACAGCATTGACCTGAGGAGAATATTTGTCATAATCATAGACATATGTTTGGCAAAGCGTAGAGTAAACAACAAATAATATATTTGTCAGCATAAAAAGTCAAGAGGCTTAGATGATATGTAGCAGAAAAAATTATGTGTCTAGTGCAATTGGTTCCTGAAAATCCATGATTTTTACCCTCTTCAAGAAAAAATTATCTCTCTATAGTGCAAACTTTTTGCATAAAAAATTGATCATAAAAGTTCACACTATACTCGGGTATATATGGTAGACGCTCTGATTTTTAAACATTGTTTATTTCCTCTACAAATTTGTGTACTAGAAAAAACTCAATAAAGAAAATCTGTCAGTGGGCACAAAATGTAGTAAAAAGCTAAATGAAATTGGCTATGTTGTACATCTATACCCATTGAATGCCAAAAACAAAGTTCAAATTTAAGCGTTTCTCTGGATATAGAAATATAACAGATGTTCCTTGTATTTAATGTCCCTCTCCTCCTACTACATATCTAGGGTGCCATTGATAAAAACATTTACCTTGAAGAATTCCTTTTGAAGAACAAAATGTGTAAGAGAATTTTCCATTTGGAATTCAGTAACAGACACAGATATAAGATGATGATTATGGCACCCTCTTGCCAGAAGAACGTCATCTCTTCGTTGATCACTGCACAACAACGTATACATATATGAGTCTTTAGCCCAGCCTCAGTCTTGCATATGGTTTACTGCCATATCACATTGAAACACCAGTTCTTGTTTGATCACCAAAGTTAAGCAACATTGTACCTATTCAATACTCAGGTGGGTAACAACTGAGTAATACCAGGTACTCTAAGCTTGGATGCACAGATAGTGTAATGGATAAAGGCCTGGAATGAAAAATCAGAGAGCCAAGTTCGAATTCCAGTTGCATTTATTATATTCACTTACCTGCAAATAACCTTGAGAAAGGTAAGAATTCACCTCTTCTCTGTTATATAATAAGAATTGTATCAGAAAATCATGATTATCTCCAAAAATTCTTACAATCCAAAATTATGTTTCCACTTTAAATAACCTTGAACAAGTTGATAAACCATAAAAAACAAATCAATCAGTCAGTGTTGCATAATGATTTACAGATGTGACACATGAACTGTCCATCTCTCGAGGTCACCGTCTGTAATATATCTTAGTGTATTTTGGAATATCTGGTCAAACCACCAGCAGACTTACATACTGAGCCACAAGTAAGAGAAGCATATTGTGATGGGTGTGGAGGCAAAAATTCTTTGAGAACGGATCAATTATTCCTTCTTGGCCCATGCGACTTCAGAGGGAACACTTCAATGCAGCATGCTTTACCTTCTTCCTTTCATACATATTGAATAAGACTGACAGGGTTGAATAAGACTGATGTACTTCTTGTCAGTTGAAATAGATCTATCCCCATGACCATATGAGGTAATTTTGGATTTTGTTGTGTAATTTATATGCTCTGTTATAATAAATACATTGAGCTCTTTTTGTGTATCAGTTTTAATATTTGATATTATTAGGATCCACTTGGTGTATATACCAACGGATTTATTACCTGTATTATACACTGTTATATTAGAACATGTGGATAATTGCATGTTCTAATGTAACAGTGTATAATAAATATTTATTGCTCTACTTTTGTATTGAACCCTGTGTTAAATTAATGTTTTGAACACTGAAATTTTATTTTCTTCTTTTATATATATATATATATATATATATATATATATATATATATATCCACACATATATACACAGATGTACTTTGTATATTTTACATGTAATTTCTAAAGATATATGGATTTTTTTTATTTATTAATCTGACAGATTTTTATTACTTAAATGTTATTTTTAGTGGATAGCCATGGGTCAAAAAATCATACGAAAGAAAAATATACAGCCTCTGGCAGGATTTGAACCTGCATCCCCTTTGACTTTATTTTTCATGTATAAAATGTCAAGTAGTTGTTTTTTTTTTTTGATAATTTGATAAGAATGAAAACAGCAATAAAATTAAATGGCAGAATCCAAAAAGAAAATTATATTTTTTTTGTGAATGAGGAAATACCAGATGTTTATTTTGCTTCAGGATGTAAAAAGATAACGAAAACCTGTAGCAAAGAGAAGAGGCAAAAGGAAATGGTTTAGAAAAAAACCAATAAATTTCAAGATTTTAAGCTCATAAAGATAACAACTTAACTTGCAGGAACAATTCCTTTAACAAATTATTCCTTGGATTTTTTTACTCTCCATTTATTTACAACAACATTAGT
Organism: Acanthosepion lycidas; assembly: GCA_963932145.1. Classification (NCBI taxonomy): domain Eukaryota; kingdom Metazoa; phylum Mollusca; class Cephalopoda; order Sepiida; family Sepiidae; genus Acanthosepion; species Acanthosepion lycidas. The sequence continues at coordinate 4,551,981 of OZ010599.1, read as the reverse complement.
AATCTCTCCAGAATCTGTAAACAGAATTTAACCCAGAGGCCAGAATGAAATTTTAAATCATGAAGGAAAACACAAAAATCAGTATTTCAAACTTGAGATTGATTGTTAGATAAATATTACAATATATTTTAATCTGCATTTTCTGAATTTTTTGTTTGTAAAATTGAAAAGAACATTCCTGCAGACAAGATGGTTAACCATTAAGCGTTATGCTAATCCAAGCAGCAACTTTTTCACGGAGGCAATTAAGGTAACAAATAAGAATAAATGGGTTTCTTTCCATGTCAATAGCATTTCTATTTGTATAAAAACAATATCGAGTTTGACAATAAAGGGGGATAATTTCTGTGTGAGTCACTTTAAATTTCATAAAAGTTTCAGAAATAAAGAGATTAATATGTTAAAATCAATAAAATATCAGAAAAGAAACACACACGTGTTTTTTTTTCTTTTTTTTAATCATTTCACCCAAATTAAGGCAATAAAGCCACTAAGGTGCAAGGGGTTACTGAGTGTGAGAGTATATGAGAAAAAAAAAACTATTAAGGAGAGAGAACAACAAAAGTAGAGGAATTAAGACAGAAGATAACAGTGACATTGCAATTAAATTTTTGAATCAAAGTGAACTGGGAAGCAAGAAGTCAGAAGAGAGTTCCAAAAGTGATGAGTGTGAGAGAAGAAACTCTTAGCATAGAATTTACAGTTTAATGTAGCTATTCCAACTGTAAAATGATAGGGCCTTAACACTAATCTAGTACTCTGTGTGTGTGTATGTGTGTCTTAGAAAAGTTTATAACATCCAAAATTAACAAACATTGTCATTTATATTTATAGATGATTGCTATATATACAGGAAAAAAACACTTGGTTCCAAAAGCATGCTGGGTAATCTGCTTTGCAGGAGAAACAGAAGTCATTTAACAAATTGAATACAACTCTGACTCAATAATTATGCATCAGTCATATTTGTACACTGTCATTGACTGTTAGAAAACTTATTTTTTTCTTTTTTGTTATTAATTTTCACCCAAAAGAAGGCACGATTATTAAATACGATGCCACTTGTGCATACCTGGTGAATTAATTGGGCTATACCATAAAATTCAAATGCTTGCTTGTAATTTTATCCAAATTAACTGAAGTAACGAGCAATCAGTGGCCATCAAATTGTTGGTATACCTATATATATATATATATATATATAGAAATGTTTCTGTTTAATAATTGTGTATGTCTGCTCTCGATATAAATCTCCATTGAATATATTATAATAAATTATTTATAAAATAAAAATAATATAATAAATATATTATAATAAAACATTTCAAATATATTGCAGACTCCCATACCTTACAAATGATCAAAGCTGCTTTAAAACTATTAATAAAATAAAGCCCAAAAAACAAAATGATTCATGGACCATATGGGGAAAATTTATTGAAAAATATCCCCTTAAGTAGTCACAAAACTGAGTGTTTCAGTCCCCAGGCAGTGACAAGTATATATATATGTGTGAGAACCAATGGAATGCAGTGAATTTTTATATTATCCACATGCATTGAAATAAATTTTTAAGTCACGTTTATTTTCTCATGGGACACAGCCTAATGGATTACAGCATTGGTTCATGAATTTAGTGACATAGTAATTGCGAGTTCAATCCCTGGGCCAGGTAGTGTGTATTTGGACACAGTGGAAAAAGCAAGAGCAATAAGTGAGCAATACTGAAAATATGAACTAGATGAGATATCTCTAGACATAGGCAGTGGAATGAGAACAGTCTTCCCCCCAGTAGAATAAATAAAGGATCCAGTTTAGAATTCATTGCATGTTATCTGAACTGAGGGCACAATGGCTGAAATGTTGAGATAACAACAACAAAGATGAGGACAATAGTCAAGTGTAAATAATGCCAACACTTATTGGGTTATTTAATGTTGAAATTTTACACAAGGCACCCAGTAAGGATCAACTTCATGACAATAGTAATGTTAGGAGTGTTTGGTTGATTTCACAATGAACCAATTCTTGTGGGGTTATTTATTTTAGTATATATCAACACTTTGCTGAGTTATTTAATGTAGAATTATGTATGAGGCACCCAATGAGAGTCAAACTCACTACTCAGTAGTAACAGTCAACCAGACTAGCCTCACTAACCATTACCCCATGCCAAGGTACTTCATGAAGGTTAATTATTAAATCTACTGAAAGGTGCGCATTCTGGATATACAAATCTCTGATTTAACTTCTCTTCCTCTTCATTCTGCACTATAGGTACAAATAAATCAAAATCTCTACACTGCAACCAAAGTAAATAGAATATTCCATTGGTAAGGAGCAAGATAGAATCAATATTGTTGCAATGCAGAATGAACTCTCAAGGTGATGCTTCCCTGATCACTACAATCTTCACGTCAAGGATCAACCGTTATCTATCCCACATATCCTCATAATATGCAACCCTTGCTCCTTACCTATCAGCGCTTACAACATTCCCATTTAGCAACCCTCTAACTTGAGTAGCATTTAGGCCTTGTATTCGGTTAACGATAATTAAGAAAAAGAAAGCAAGTAAGCTGTCAGTATAGATCCCTGGAGTAAGGATGACACACTCATACTCTTATAGTTGGCAAGCAAGCCTTCTTTCAAGGTTAAATTGATTTCCTTTACAGTGATTTTATTGCTAAAATGTCTATGAATAAGAGTGGTACATGTGCCCCCTCATGTTGCACAGCCTTCTCATGTTGCATAGACCCCTCATGCCGGGAGGTCCTGGTCAACAGTGTCAATTCAATAAAATATTGCATCTTCCCTTTCGGCTGGTGATCACTAGATGTTTTTAGGCAGCAATGAATGACATCAAACACAAAGAATTTTAAGTTTACTATTTT
>OZ010599.1:4541587-4546587 GCA_963932145.1 Acanthosepion lycidas | reverse complement strand
CATGAGAAGCTAATAATAAAAACCCTACAGAGGAATGACATCATCATCATACTACCAGCTGACAAAGGCTATGCAACTGTAGTGATGGATAAATTGGAATATACAGGAAAACCCCATTAGAAATAGTAACTATAGAAAAGTAAAGAAAAACTCAACAATGAAAACAGAAAGAAAACTGTCAGAGATCCTAATCAAGAACAAAGACCACTTCCCACCTACTTCACATATATGATCTCCCTAAAATTCACTTAGACAGTATTCCTCTCAGGTCAATTCTTAGCTGCCAAGTCTCTATGCGCCACCCTCTGAGTTGCTTCCCTGTAGATATAATTGGCATATTAATAGGAAAGTCACAATCATATGCCCAAAACTCTGCCTACTTTGTGGAAATAATAAAAAATGCCTCTATCCAATCCAACCAGATGGTGAGCCTGGACGTGGTGAGTTTGTTCACCAAGGTACACACAGTGGAGGCACTATAAATAGTCAGGAACAGACTAGCCTCAGAGTCATCTCTAAGAGTATGTACTAGGATACCAATAGATAACCTGATGGAGATGTTGACTGTCTGTACACAAACTGTTGTAGCATACCTACAAACGATAATGTGTATGTCCCCATTCACATAAATACAGTAGTAAATACTGTATGTTGGTCTGCAGTTGAAAATTCATTGTGGAATTCACTCGACTCACTTCTAGCAGTTGACTACTACTTCTAGGCACTGCTGGTGAATCTTATATGTGTTGTTTGTGTCCTAAGTACTATTGTTCATTACTAACCTTCGTTTGATTATTCTATTCAGTAACCTTCCCTAGGTTACAACACAAACCACATACTTCAGAATGGGAGCATATATATATATATAACTACTACTGGACCATATGAACTCAATAAGATCATTGATACAGTTCACAATGGAGAAAGAAGATGACTAATATCTCAAACAGAGCATGGGTTCAAGACAATGCATAGACTGCAAACCAACATTCAGTGGACAATACCTCCCACCATCCACACAGTGTAAAGAAAGGGATCATCCACTGCCGACAACATCAAGCAAAAGTCATAAGTGATGACCCAGAGACATATGAACAAGAAATAGTCAGTATAAGGAGTACCATACAACATAATAACTACCCTGGGTACATGACAGCAGCACCCACAAACAGGGATAGAAGAAGGCAAGATGATAACAACACTCAGAAAACAGCCTTGGTCTGCCCATATAAAGGGCTTATCAGAAATAATACAAAAGATCTGTGGTCCCTATAACATCAATACAACCTTCAGGAGTCGTTCAATGCTATGCAAACATTTCTTCAAAGTGAGACCATCCATAGAGGAGAACATGATTAAGGATTGTGTATATGCCATCTCAAACAGCTGTGGCAAGAAACAGGCTGCCCCCTTAATATAAGACTGCAGGAATACTGTAAGGTTGTAACACAAGGGGGAATAGAAAAATTAGTCATGGCTGACTATATATGGAGAAAAAAGGAAGATCACCTTCTGTAGAATGAAGTTGAAAGTAGACAGAGAACATCACTATGAAAATATGAAAACTTAAGCAAGCAGCATATATGCTGGGCTACAAAAATCTCTTAAGCCACCCAAGCATAGACATGAATACTCTATGGGAAGCAGTAATACAGAGAAAAATAACAATAACAAAAAATTGTAATATGAAATCTGGTAAAAAAATTATTACTGAGACATTAGGTTTATAAGTCTCCAAAATTCACTATGTCCCCAAGAATAAGTGTTGGTTGATTGATCCAAAAGTAACTTGTGAGTTCAGTCCCTGGCCACAGCAGAGATATCAAAAATTAAGAGAGTTATCAAGAAGAATTGACTAAAACTGAGGCATGACATGTCAAATTAGAAAAATCTTACCTCCATGGACTAAATAAAGAGTTTGGTTTGAAATTTCAATTTCAAATTACCTGAAGAAGGCTGGACAGTACAATGGCTGAAACGTCATGAATATGGCAATAAAAATGAGGACAACTGTCCGAACAATTTAAATAGTGTAAAATTTTAACTTCTCAATTGTTGTATGAGGGTTAATCTAAAATCAGTGTCTGTTCTTCTAATTAAAATATATAATAGTAAAAGCATGCAAAGCATACTAAAATGAACACAAAAAACTCAGGATTCCAGATATATCCTTCAATATAATTTTCTTCCTTCTTGATTGTGATATTCCACATTTGAATAAAGGCATGTATACCTGCTTTGTAGAAGTTTCTTGGCTGTTTTCTTAACTGTGTGCAAGTTGTCTCTTGTAGAACCACTGTTATCTGAGTGTCTGCTTTACTGGCCCAGGTATATGAAAGGCTGAGGGTGCTAAGTCAGGACTGTAGGGGAGGCATCTTATGTTGCAAAAGTTCATCTAAGTATGGCTAAGCTCAAAGATACCTTCCTCTGGGTTTTGATAATGTTTTCATATAGAAGTCAGAATTGATGTGGTCATGCCATTAGTTATATGATGACACTTCTTGCCAGTTGGTCCTGGGTCAATTACTATGCTGGTCAATACTGCCGTTTGTCATTGAAGTGGTCGCCTGTCTGCACCCTGCTCCACTATGTTGTACTTTTTGATCTCAGAGCTGACAAAGACCGAGTTGTCGTCAGCAATTGCAGCACTGGTTTGAATCATGGCAAAACTGTGTTACAAAGGAAAAATAAAAAAATAATGTTCTTTGCAGACAAAATAAAAGAAGACGGGAAATTCTTTGGGTCAGTTTTCAATGTCGTTTATATAGTTCTTTGTACAGAAAAATGAATCCTTCCCACTTTATGACACTTTGCTCATTTTAGCTAAGTCTGGAACAAAGCTTGAGTCAGGAATTCTCTTCAGCTGCAGGTCATGTGGGGCTTCGGTAACATAATCGTCTCTCATCGTTCGCTCGTCAAACTGAAACTGATTTTGTCACTTCAGTGTTCTGCTTTAAGACTGGCATGTATCATATATTATCACAATATGCTCTAGCAGTATAATTTCATTGTTGCAAAACACAGCAACCATCACTTTCCCTGCAATACTTCCAAATAGCAAAACAAACCCAAGAGAAAATAAGTCATTAGGCTGGGAATTTTGAACTTACTATATATACTTATTTATAAGCTGACTTCATGTATAGTGTGACCCTTGAAATTTTTAGCATGAATTTTAACCCCTCCAGAAAAAGTTTACTTGTGTATCATGCAACTGATCACTGAAAATGCATGATTTTTAACCTCTTCAAAAAAATTACCTGTGTATAGTGTGACCCCCTATTTTTTGTGTAAAAAGCTAAAAACTCACACTATACTTGAGTATATATGGTATGTTATTTTGAGCAAAAATTAGTTTCATCACTCAGTTTCTTGGTTGTAAATGGTGCAATGGATAAATTGTCATCTCAATTACACAAAACTGAAAATAACACTGACATCTCATTTTAACAAATATATTTACTAAAATGACACAAAAAGATCTTGAAATACTAAAGAGTAAATTTATTCAATAAAATCGCTATTGGCTTTAACCACAGACTCCAGACAAATTCAGAATTGCCTGCAACTCTTCTGGATGGTCTCCTTGTTTAAGTTAGTGAATAATCTTCTTGCCTTCAGTTCATCTTTAGCTTTACAAGGATCTTTGTTGGTGTCTTGTTCAACTGTGCCCCACACATAACAGTCAAGGGGTTGCAGTCTGGGGAGTTAGGAAGCCAGATGTAAGGGGTGATGTGGTTGCAGAAATTGTCTGACAGCCATTCTGGGGAGTTAGGAAGCCAGATGTAAGGGGTGATGTGGTTGCAGAAATTGTCTGACAGCCATGACTGGGTTCTCTTGCTTGTGTGGCATGGTGCAGAGTCCTGTTGCCAGACACTACCTCTTCAAGGCGCATGATGTAAGCCTCTGTGTTGAGTCTGAGGTCCTCACCAACAAATTTGGTCCTTTTCTTATCAGAATGATCACAGTGAGTTTTCAAAGCTGCTGTACCTTCGTAATCACCATTAGACTCATCCAACTCTTTCCAAATACTTTGCACTATACTTAGGTTGACACCCAAACACTGTTGTATTGGAGATTCTGGCATATGCCAAGCAGTACAGCATGCTGTTTCCAAATTTCTGAAGAAGTGCTGCTCTTTTTCTCACAGATGGTGCCCAACTGACCCTACTATACTGTGCAGTCAACAAAATCAAAAACAAATAAAAAAAAATATATAAATAAAAGAAGAAACTGTTAGCATAGAACTTACAGGTACATTTAGTCATTTCAATTGAAAATTGATGAGACCCTGCTGCCAATCAAGTATTGCATTCATAAAGTCTTGGTATCATAACAGAAAGTTCATCCATAAAAGTATTTATAGAAAACGCAGAGGGAAGCCACATTATGACAGTGAGAAAGTGAGTGAACTGAGATGCCAGGTCAGGATCAATAACATTGCAAATTCTTCTTTGGATTTTATCAATTAGAATACATTTTTAACAAACTCTCATATACTAGAATGGAATATCTCAGAAATTGAAATTGGTAAAGTGTTATAACTTTACTAGCAAACTAATGAAAATTTGGGTAAATTTATAAAAAGGAAAAGATAAATTATTGAGAAACTATGCCATGAATAATGAACAATTGTGCCTATAGACATTAAAGCACTGGGAATAGGAAAACAGAAACTATATTACTACTACAGATCAGGAAAACTAATCTACAGACAATGTCAATAAAGTTTGCTTGTTAATATCTCAATAAAATTATTTGTAAACATTCCCACTAAATTTCTAGTTTGCTAACCCACTTTTGTGTTTTTATTTTTGCCTGAAGTGTTTTCCTGTCGTTTATAATTTTATTTTTCACTGCCTTTAGCATTAAATGATTTCTGGCACAAATTCTTTACATTTATACAATCCTTATAATTAATTCAATTATTTGATATGAGAATGCAGGATTTATTGAAATTGCTGGTGATTGTGGGTTGATCTGTCCACAAAGAATTTATA
>OZ010599.1:4481587-4534087 GCA_963932145.1 Acanthosepion lycidas | reverse complement strand
ATCTGCTCAGTGATGATGAAATGTTATTAGCGTCATTTTAAAAAAAAAATAATTTCAACCCAAACAAGGCAATAAAGCCACTAAGACACAAGGGGGGCTACTGAGTGTTAGAGAATATGAGAAGAAAAAGCATTAGTAAGGAGAGAGGACACTAAAAGAACAGGAATTAAGAAGGCAAAAGATAACAATTGACATTGCGTTTAAATTTTTTGAAGATCACAGTTGACTGAGAAGGAAGAAACCAGAAGAGTGTTCCACAAACGAGAAGTGTGATAGAAGAAAGTGTTAGCATAGAAATTACAGTTACCTCTAGGTATATCAAATGTAAAATGATGAGACCTTACTGCCAATCTCGTATTGCACTTAAATTTAGTTTGGTAGGGGAAAAGGAAAATGTCAAGTGAGAAATAATTATTAAAAGTAGGAAATCAAAAATGAGAAAAACAAAAATGGACTCCAATTTTTCATTCACAGATGTGGAAAAAAACAAGTAAGAAAGAAAAGGAACTAAGAGTATATTTTCAAAAAGAAATATTTTCTTTATTCTCCTTTCATTTCACTCATATTAACATAACAATATGATGAAGTAAAGCTAGTAATAAAATAATAGTTAAATAGACTTTAGATACCAACAGATTTAAGCATGCATATCCCCCTCCCTTGTTGCTATGCCTTAAACACTTCTGTCTATAATTTTGTGAAGAGTTATAATCATTCAAACAGTTGTTCTGATGCCTGGGCTCATTCCCTGAGCCATGTTTGTTGTTACTACATTGTTTCAGCCAGTCAATTCTTCAGCCTTCTTCAGCTGTATAATTATGTCAGGAAAGTGATAGAAATGGACAAACAGGAATGAATGACGGTTAATATAATGACCAGCTTGATTTATTCCCGGCAATATAGGACATACATAGACAATACCTTTTTCAGCATTCATGTAGCATAATTAATTCATTATTCATTCATTAGTTACATAAACCCAAAGAGATTCGTGCATAGTTCTTGTCCACTAAGCTTTGCCATTTCTTCCTGCCTAAGACAATAACTTCAAGTGTCAGGAGTAGTATTCTGGTGGCCTCTCTGATTTGGTCTTCCCATCTCTTAGGTGGTCTATCATATGATCTTTTGTCAAGAAGGTTGCCTTTGTAGGATTTATACACAAAATATAACTATGCCAGACCACTCTACTACTGCTACTATGTAACCAATGACCTGCCACATGGCCAGGTCACTGGCAGCTAAACTGGTTCTCCCATCAGGCTTTCCTTGTGAGATGGGTGGTGATACAACCAGCAGAATTCAAAACAAGACCTGTTAAAGGGTGGAAAACATTTTAAATCAATAGGATTCTAACACAATGAGGTAGACTGTTCTCCATAGCTATATATGCATCAACTGCAGGAAAGGCTTCCTAGACTGAAGTCAAAGCCAAGGCATAGGGTTCCATGATGGAATCAATAACCATGTGTCTGTGACCGAGACGAGGCTTCAAGGTGGAGAACATCAGCTGTGGTTTGAACTGGAGAAGGGTGGGCTCCACCAGGTTTAATTGCCTAAAACATGAATGAATATCTATCCAGCTTTTAAACCAGATATATGGAGGGAAGTGGTCAGGAGCTCAGATATGCAGCAACCTTATGATCATGGGAATGATGATGATGATCATCATCATACACAAAGCTTTATTAGCCTCTTGTGATTAAATGGCCAAACTAGTTTATAAGGGTAAATAAAATAACATTTATTAACATATTTTAAAAAAAAATTTTCCGAGCATTTCACTCTAAGCAAGGTGGGAGTTCCACTAGGACGCTAGGGGTTAAGGAGAGTGAAAGTAAGAGAAAAGAGGGACGCTTCAGGAAAGGATAAAAAGAAGGATGGGGATCAAGATCAAGGCATCAGAAGATGTCAATTGACCTTACATTTAAATTTTTGAAGATTATAGTTATCAGGAAAGCAAGTAAGAGGAAGGGAGTTCCATTGTCAGGAAGTGCAAGAGAAGAAGCTGTTGGAGTAGAAGAGGCAGTTACATTTAACAGTTTTGACAGTGAGAGGGTGGGACAAAGATGCCAACCTAGTAGCATGCTTAAATTCATGCAGTTAAGGCACCAGTGAAAATAGCTTGTCAGAGCAATTGCCATGAAAATATTTGTAGAAAAGACGGAGGGAAGCCCCATCATGTCTGTGAGAAAGTGACTGGAGTCAAGATGCCAGACCTTTGATATTTGCACTCTTATATATTGCAATCTATGTTTTTGTTAGAGTTACTAACAGAAATTTGCTAGATAAGACTACTTATGCTTTATTTTGGTAAATAAAGTTAAATTAAATTCTAAAGAATGATGCTAATATGTCCTTGGCACTGTTTTTTTTTCTCTCCATAGTGACCGGGAGTTGTTTTAGTTGTTTTATAAAAACAGCAGCTTTACACTTTGAGATAAATTAAAGAATAAAATGTAAAAAGCTTTTATGGTTATTTTGAAAAATAAAAACTTTGGAATGGATGCACATGTGAATTTGAAGCAATAAGCAACATGCCATGTGTGTCTGTGTGTGTCTGTGTGGGAGTAAATGGTGGTAGTGGCAGAAGTTAATAAATAAAAATAATATTCTGAAAAAGACCTGAAATTCTACTCACAACTTCTATGGGCTACTAGATACCACACCTACACCTACACATACACAGACACACACACATCTACACAGACACACACACACAGGCACACAAACAAAAAGATATCAACAGAAACAATGATTAAAACAAAAAAAGATGAAGATGTTAGTTTGTATAATTAATGCCATAATGATTAACCCTTTATCTGTCAACTTCAGATAACATCATCATCATTATCATCATCATCATCATCATTGAATTATTTATACCTGCAGTAAACTTCAAAATCACATGACTTATTTCATTAAAACTTTCATCAAGGATTGTCAGGTTTTTTAGGCTGATACATCCTTGCAAGTGGTGAGGCTGTTGGAGGATGGTTACTGTTATTGAGATACCAGCTAAGTCTAAACAGCTTCAATCTTCCAATGTGGTGAGGACTTGTTGCTTCATGCTGGCACAACAACCATCGGCAGCTTCCAGACCATTTCTACCCAATTTCACTTATAAGACTTGGGGGCAACCAGCAATATGATTTTTCAGGCTCTTCTTAAAAAAGGTCACACATGCTGGGATTTTCTCCCCAGGATGATATTTCCAAAAATGTCACTTCCTTGACTAACTGACCAATGATGAGATTCAAACCCAGATTTCATAGTTGAACCGCTAAGGCTCCTAACCCTTCAGTCACACATTTATCTTCAGATGACCTTCACATAAAATGAAGATAAAATTCTCAAAATATTAGTAAACTAGCTGTTTATGTATGATGTGGGGTAGCATAGATCAAAATTTTCATTCATTTCAATAATATTGTCTATATTGCCATTGTAAATAGTAGCTTTTTGTGATGTCAACAAACACTTGTTTCCACTATGCAATGTCAGCGAATACTTGTTGTCACTTTCATAATGCTCGTTGTAGTAGAGACTTTGTAATTGCAGATTACAACTATAGTATGTCGTTGAACAATACCTTTGAATATCTTGTACTAATAGTACTTACTCAATAATACTCGCTCAAATAGTAATCCATATAGTGATCCGAACAGAGAAATAGTATAGTGAATAGAGTAGAGAATAGTGGTTTGTATAGTAATAGAGGATAGATTAGAAATGAGATCAGTTACACGTCACGTGACTTCCTACTTATGCGTTTCTTCTATGGTCACATGGTCTACTTAATTCAAGTGTTGGCAGTGACACTTTATTCCTATATAACACAGCTCTAGAGGAAAAAAAAATGAAGGAATAAGCACAGATATATTTTAGTGTCATTTTTTGAAGCTGGGAGATGTAGGCAAAGTTTTTTTTCCTTATCATTGCCCACTGACTTGACTGTTACTCCAAAACTTGCTTTACTTTAGGCGTTTTCTGCTCTTAAAAATTACATATCAGGCAGGAGGAGGGGGAAAAGAAATGAAAACCAAAGAACAAATTTTGCACATGGCAAAAAAATTGTGAAAAAGGGATTGTTAATGTTCAGAAATAGATTGAAAGAATAAAGTTTATTATATGCATAATAACTGAGTAAATAATCAAATATTTAATTAAAAAAGTTAAAATAATGAAGTTAATAATAATAGTAACAATGATGGTGGATATGAATTGTTGTGAAAAATGATGATGGTCATCATCAGCATAACGACGATGACAATTGCCGAGTGTATATAAGAGGAAAAAAGGAGAGAAAGCAGGAAAAGGAGAAAGTAATAAAGGTGAAGAAAGAGAAGAAGAAGAAGAAGACTGGAAATGATAAAAAGAATAATAACAATAATAATAACAGATCGAGTGAATGAGAAGAGAAAAAGAAGAAAGAAAAGAAAAAAAATAAAAGAGAAGAAAAAAAAATTCTTTTGTTCATTTATTTCCATATTTTTAAAAACATTTGACCCCCCCCTCCCCATTCTATTTCTATTTTTGAAAAACATTGTCTGACAGTTTAAAGAACTTTTTCTTATCTAACCTGGTAGCATTTTTCAGGTTTTTTTTTTTTTTTCTCACTCTATTTTGATAACAACTTTTCTTCCCACATTGGATCTTTCATCAAATGCATGTCTTGCTCTGTTTTCTCTGTAAATATTCAAGAATTGCAATTACAGGCAGCTCACCAAAAAAATTTAATAGCTATATGCAGATCATATATTCAGTGTGTTAGATGCATGAGTGAGTCAGAATAAAAAGATGGAGACACAAGTCTTTTCCCAGGCAAATGAGAGAGTTTAATGCCAACAATGTGTTTCGTTAATAAGGTTGGTTTTCATCTGTGGATAGAAAGGCTTGGAAAAACAAGATGAAAACCTCATACGGGGAGACTATATTTTAGGTTTTAAATAAAAACTGGCTTGCTTAAATGAGAGTTAAATTAAACTTTTAAGGTTATAGAAGAAAATTAAAATTTTTCTTTTATCTTAAAACCAGACATTATTAAGAGAGACAGAAGAGGAAAAGGGGGGGGGGAAAGGAGGATAAAAAGAGAAAAGAGTGAAGGGGGGGTAAATAAAGGAGTTTGAGTAAAATAGGGAAGGTAAATGGAGGTTGAGAGAGAAAGGAGATAGGGAGTGGTAGAAAGGAGAGAGAGTAGGGGTAATAGGAAGGATGGTGAGAAAGATCAACACTTGACTGTTACAATTTTAGGGAGAGGGAGTGAGAAGAAAGAAGAGTGAAAGAAAAAAGAGGAAAAGAGAAGGGAGGGCAATAAGTCTTTTTTCTATTTTTGCAAATATTTTTTTAATCAAAATAAGTTTCTGATATCTGAGTAGAGCTGGCATATGATCCTTCATGAACATGTGATCCTTCTTGATCACCTGATCCTTAAGGACAGGTAAACGCAATTTCAGTCATGGATCTCATTGCTCTTACTCACCTTCTTATCAGACAATCTCGCACTGACATCCACTTAATTTCTTTTAAATGGCCTTTGTGAGGATGTTTTAAAAGTACATTACAAGATTTTTTTAAAAACATGATACAAAATCCTTATAGAATGTTACATCCAGGATTATCAAAATAAAGTTTTTGATTTTTCACTGACACATTTGAAGTGGATTATATTCAGCATAAGTCCTTCGTTGATCATCATTAGTACTGACTATTTCCTTTATGACGTACATCTTTGAAAGGCTTATTTCCAGTTACCTTCACTATAGTATGGTCACTAAACTCACTACTACAGCATAATGCACATATTATTTAGATAGTTTCTACTGGTTTTTATTCCAGATTTAAATTCATAGAGAAGACAAGCTCTAACAATTAACCAATTAATCATGTCATGTGGATACCACTCATTACTACTGTAGGTATACACTTCTGAACAATGACAGTAAATGATCTAAGTCTTATGCTGCTGAAAACACTTATGGACTTTTAGACATTCAAAAGGTTTTGTATTTTTAAGCTAATAAAAAAAAGAAAAACATTGAAAACTACACAGCCTTTATTGACTCCCTGATAAAAGAATAAATAAAATATACATCAGTTTACTATTTTCTACCATTGTTAAGAGTATAGCAGCCAAGAGATCTGGAGCTAATGACTAAATTCATTCATGGCGCAGAGGGCGTCTTTGGAAAAAGGCATGTACCAAGTAATTCCCTATCAAGCAAATGTATTATTATATTAGTAACAAATTATAGCTAGATATGTTACCATAACATATCTGTCCATAATTTCAGCTTAAAAAAGACCTATCTGATTAAAAGAGAAAAAAAATTTCTAAGAAGAAAATATATTGAAAGTGCAATGATATCATAACTCCCTACAGTCAACGAATATACAAAAACATCCATCATTGTAAAAATATTAGTAGCACAATGCAGTATATGAATTAATATATATATTTTATTAGTATATAATGGTCCACCCTCTATGGGTAATTACTTTATTTGACTTCTTCAACTTTAATATTGCCATGTTTGGCCATTTATTTAGTATTATTAGCATCGTATATAGATGTTCCACATTTTTAATTTTATCTAGAGACCCTTTTAAGAAGCTTCTGAATATATAACATTTTTTTTTTAATTTGTTTCAGATAACTTTACATTTGATTAACCTCCCACACCACTTCAACAAACAGAACATCATATTTGGCCACATCAATGATACATTTGTTGCTGTCATATTCTCCACAATTGTCAATGATGACATTCCTAAGCACTGAGTTTATCATGACATGAAAAAATGACTCACCAACCGCCACCCTCTGACTTAATTTTTCTATCTAGCATACATCTGACTTTCAATTAGTTAATTGAGACATACCCACAAGTATATTTTTAATTCTGATCTTATGCCTCCCCTCTGTAACTTTTGGAAAAAGAAGTAACGTTTTGTTTTTAAATTTCCCTAAAGAATCATTTTTATCACCAGTTACCAAACCATCGCTTGAGGAAGTTCAATCATAGTATTGAAAGATGAAAGCTTTTGTGTAGTGATATAAAATGTTTTTATTATAATCTCATACAAATATTTTTGGCATTTAAAAGAAACAAAAAAACACCCTATCCTTTGTGCCCCCATGAAAGGCTATATATTATGTTTCTGAAAAATAAAAATTTATTAAATCAAAGAATTTTTTTGTAGACATTGTTTCATATTTTCCTTAAAAAAATAATTATAAAAATAATTTGCATAATTATATATCTATTATTTGATTATAATTTTATAAATGCGTAATTAAATTCTAATATTTTCATTATACAATATCATATATAGTTTATTAGTAAATAAAATAAATATAGTATTTTAGATCTTTATAAATAAAAATATAAATATGACTTAATTATATTTGAATACCACTTCAAGAAAATCTTGATGTAGTTTTAGAATACAAGAAAATAAAAAAAAAAATAAATATAAATGCTAAATGTATTGTATTGTAACACAAAGTAAAATTTAAAAAAATGAGACTGTGATGACACGTCCACATAAAAGGAAGTCAGCATCAACAAACAGAAATCTCTAAACACCACCTAACCATAACCAACTTTCAATTAGTCACATAAAAATTATACTTCTATCTTCATTTGTCAAAAAAGCCAACACCCACTTAATAAAAAATTCTGAATTCATATTACTCCACCAACTTAAAATATATAATACTATTTGGCTTATAAATAGAGTAAATTAATTTTTTTCAATGGTTATTCACAGCATCACTTGCAAATGGAACTGAATTTCAAATTTTAAGTTTAATGTAAGATTTAAGTTTTAGTTTTGAAATATAATAATTTCTGTGTCATGATGGAAACATATTTTTTTAAAAATAATTATATATATATATATATATATATTATATATATTACTGAAACCTGAACCATATGATTACACAAAGGTTTGTCTATGAAACTCTGGCGTCATGGTGATGAATATAATATTAATCAGCTAAGTGACAAATTTAATTTTATATTAATATAGATAGATAATATAGATAGAGAGATAGATATAGAGAGAGGTATATCAATGGTTTCATGGTCTGATGAGGAAAAAGCATTTATAATTCTCAGTAAATGTTTATTTTGAGAAATAATTAATGAACTTCATTTGAATAGACTAAATATTTTTGTTGAATAGATTGAACATTATACACTGAAAGTTTCATATTAAAATCCTATGTGTCAGGCTATAGACTTATTGATCCTCATATGTGTATGACTGTATATTTTTTCCAAGAGGAGAGTCCTGCTATTTTTTAAAAGTAAGGACTATCTTCTGTGAATTGTACCAGTCGGCATCAAGTGCTGTGAACAAGACAATATGCTCTTGATATCAAAGAATATTCATTTTTTGCATTCAGAAATTGGATTATGTGTAGAATTACTCATTTATCACTTCTGACTCTTACATTATTTAAAAAGATTTTATAATCTCTTACTCTTTATCATCAGAAATTCATGTGTTCATTTAGACAAAGCGGTAAATAAATATAAATAGATGTTTACTGACATGAAAGCCAGTTATCACTTTCTTCCATAATGTACAATAAAGCTTTTTATCAATAAGTAGATACAAATATAAGGCAGAGAAACATGTGAGAAAGATTAGTTATCTTTCTCACATTTTCGTCAAGTATACAGAGTAAATATATACAAAGGAGAGTAATAGAGGAGCATTTGCAAATTTTATAAAAGATAAAAAGTCCTTTTTTTCATATGCAGCTCTTCCATATTTGAAACTGAATCGTATCTATTCTTTTTCTACGTACCGTGCTGGTTCAGAAATGTTGGTGATCATGGCTCTCTACAATTTTCTGTCTAGCTCTTAATAATTTTTTTTCTTTTTGTTATTTCTTCTAAATCTTGTTCCATCATCTATTTACTCAAATTTACTGTGTTGTTTTCCTCTGTCCCTCTTGCCTGCAATTTGTTCTGTGAGTATCAAACTTTCCAGACCTTCTTTCCCCATCTCCTAAAAATTTCAATTCTCTCATTCTGATGTTAAGTATATGTCTCCTTTTTGTTTCCATTTTTCTAAAACTTTGTCATTGCTCACATCCCATCCATAGCATTCTCATCATCCTTATGTAGAACCTTATTTCTATTGCTTCCCGCATTCACTGGCATATAGGAGGATTGATATTGCATAACAGTTCAGTACTCTTTTCTTTATTTCTGACAAAGTTTTTCTGTTTTTTAATACTTTGTTTAGCTTTTAGAAAGCATCATTCGTTATCCTAGTACACCTTTGGATTTGAGTGTTGCCCTTTCCATTATCCTTTAAAATACTTATTGTGTATATTAGTCAACCTTTAATGAAAAGAAAAATGATTTTCATGTCTTTCGTCATCATTGGTCCATTATCCAAGTGTGATCATAGGGTCGCTGCACAGTGGAGGATTCAAACAGCTGCTCCCATATGTCTTAGTTGCACGCCAATGTCTGAGTCTCTGAAGGATCTTCCAGTCAACTCAGTGACATTGTCAGTTTATTTTTACCTGTGTCTGCCTCTACTTTTGTCGAAGGCGGTACCTTGTAGGATGGTAAGTGTTGGCTCTTAGGATGTGGCCATACCATCTCAAATTTCTTTTGACATTGCTTAGGAGATCTTCCAATGGACCTGTTCCTTGTTTGATGATGTCTTACACTGAATCACAAATGATCCAATTTATGTAGGAAATGTTTAGGTTGGCTCTTTAGGATCTCATTTCTAATGCTTAGATTCTTCACTCTATATATGTCTATAAAGAAATTTATCCATTTCCTGTCTGATGTGTGCTGAATTCTGGGTGGTATATATTTGCCTTACCTTTTGGTGATTACATTTACAGAAGGCAATTTTCAGTTAAAATTGAGAAGCTTGTAAAGATGAGAATTCTGACTGAACACTTGAAAATATTTGCTTGTCTATAATTAGTTTTTGACTAAGAAATAAAGAAGGGTAGAAAGGAAGAAAAAAGAAAGGAGGAAAGGATGAAAGAAAGAAAGAAAATAAAAAAGAAAGGTAGAAAGAGAGTTGGAAAGGAAGAAAAAAGAAAGGAGGAAAGGATGAAAGAAAGAAAGAAAGAAGCAAAGAAGAAAAAAGAAAGGTAGAAAGAAAAGTAGAAAGGAAGAAAAAAGAAAGGAGGAAAGGATGAAAGAAAGAAAGAAAGAAAGAAAGAAAGGTAGAAAGAAAAGTAGAAAGGAAGAAAAAAGAAAGAGGGAAAGAAAGAAAGAGGGAAAGAAAGAGAAAAAGAAAGAAAGAATAAAAATGAAAGGTAGAAAGAAAAGTAGAAAGGAAGAAAAAAGAAAGGATGAAAGAAAGAAAGAAAGAAAGAAAGAAGCAAAGAATAAAAAAGAAAAGTAGAAAGAAAAGTGGAAAGGAAGAAAAAAGAAAAGTGGAAAGGAAGAAAAAAGAAATGAGGAAAGGATGAAAGAAAGAAAGAGAGAAAGAGATCCTTCTTTTTTCATTTCACAGAAAATAAAATTGTTTTAATCTTAACAAGGAAAAGTACTGAGGTTTCTTTTTCCAAAACTCAACTCATTTTTTTTTAAAAATAGAAGCAAGTTATCCGATCCATATAAAAAAGTTTCTACATTTGCACCTAAAAAGTTTTGAAGAGAAAGTTTCAGTAGACAATCATGAAATTGATCTGTGTATATTTCATAGTTTCTTCACCAAAACCTTTCAGGACATGAAATGATCTTGGCTCTCCACAACTTTCTGTCTTTTGTTGCTCTAAGTAGATTATTACCCTCTTTGTCCCTGTCCTGCCATCCAATCACACAAACTTATTAAGAAAAGTTACTCACTGTTCCCCACCCATATCTTTTGCCATCACTTTATCTTGTGAGTGTTAAATTCTTTAGGCCTTCTTTCCTTGTTATGGGTACCAGAAATTTCAGTTGTCTCTAATTGTAAGTTTCCCTCTTTCTATATTCCTTAAGACTTTCTCATTGTTCACATTTTCTGTCCATGTTATTCTTAGCAGTCTTTTGTGTATTCTGCTATCTCTCTGCATCCAGACTGTTAATAGTCCTTTCTTCTCACTCTTCTTTCTGAATCTGCAATCAATACAGGCTCATCCACATATCTTATATTGTTAAGATTATGCTTGTCAATAATAAATCCTGGTAGAACTTCTAGTTCTCTTATGATTCTCTCATTGTATAGGTTAAATGAATCTGGAGAAAATGTATCCTTGTCTTATCACAATAATTTTTTTATTCACTGCACTCATTCTATATCCACATGTAGACTGATTGTTCCAAATAAAAGGTACAAATTACTCAAATATCTTTCCTATATAAATGAAACTTTTCTTATGTTTCAAGTAGATCTTTAAGTTGTACCTTATCAAATACTTTAGTGTAATCTATGAAACAGACTAGTGTGCAAAAGTTCATGGCCAACGACATAAAACTATTATACAATCAAACCAATCGTTTATGAATGGAAACAAATAATTAGAAAAAGGAGAAAAGATGAAGTAATATTAGCTTACCTACATATAGGCTGCACTTGCTGAAGAATGAAGATCAACCAACATGTACAACACACCTAGTTGAACTCACGGTCAAACACATTTTAATTGAATGTACCCACTTAGCTCCAACAAGACACAAATACTACTGTTAATGTTGTAGTTATTGCCCTTGCCTTTTGGTTGTTGTTTTGTGTCATCAGGTGGTGTTTTCTATAAATGCAGGCAGCTATACTGAAAATCTTTCATTTGTTGAGTTGTCAGCATTTAGTCACCCCCCCCACGAGGGCATCATGTGGCACAATATTCAGAGTAACAGGAGGATTACCTTATTGCAAATGCAATTGATTCATTGAGAATGAACTACAAAGAAAACGACATGAGAAAACTATTTGAAAATACTGAAACTGTCACAATAATGTTGAAGAACATTAAAGAAATAGATTTATAGCTAAACATATAACACCTACAACAGATTATGTATAAACTATATATCTATAAAACATACATTTAACCTGAAAGTATCAAATTATGTACAAAATATCTGTAGTTGATGGCATAAAGCTGTATTCAAAATATTTAAATTTTGGCATTAAATAACCCATGTAGGTGTTAATATATTGCTAAATAAAAACAACCAAACCATGCATACATAAGAAGGTGCTGAAAAGTCCTTACCCTAAGCCACTTCTCTAAATTTGATAAAATACCATTTTTAAGGATATGGATAGATAAAGAAGTCCCTCATATCTATAATAATGATGGTTGAAGGAGGATTTAACATTTTTTAATGATTGTTACAGGCCTTTCCACATCATGAAAGTGAGAAGCCTTCATACCTGTTCTCAGTCACACAAACTGATAAAAAATGTTACTACGAACACACATTTCTCATAACATAATACTGTAATTTTCTAACCAAGTTGACAGCAGTAAATCAATACCCTAACCTTGTAAACCTGGCCTTGTTTCTACACGAGAAATAATTTTGTCCACTCCCAGGTACAATATGAAGCCTCTCCCATGAACACACATTTTGCTTGTTTTAGGCTAACAGTGACGAGAAACAAATAAAAAGCAGTCATTTGGTTTTCGTATTCTATTTTACTCTTCAAAGCCTGGGAGGTGAAAACAAAAAAAAAAAAGAAAAGAAAAAGAAAAGAAAGGTAAAGTTAGATGACATCCAATCCCTACCCACAAACGGCATTAATGTGAACATTCAAAACTGCAGATCCACGACACTGCAATCAATATTAACTTTTGCCAATTTTGTCCTCAATACTATTTTTTATTCTGATCATGTTTTCTTCAACAGTCCTTGCTCAACAGCCAATCCTTTATTGCATTCTTAACAATGTTCTTATCTTTGGCTGAGATACCATATCTACAAGCTCAACAGTAAGAATAAAACTTCAATGGCTTCTTTCCCTAGGGAGTTTAAAACATTTAGTAATGTACATTTTCGTTTTAATTTAAATAACTAATTTTTTTTTATCAATATTCAGAAAATTTTATGAAATGAATAATAAGAAATAGATTCTTATCTCTTAGGATTTTAAATTACTCAAAAAATAAATTTTTAATTTAAAATCTTGTCTCTGACATTACACATGTTGCAATCTATCTGGGTGATCAATGTCAAGGATGACATTATGAATAAAAGCTTTTTGCCAACTTCTGCAAGTATATATAACTTGCAAGCATTTATTAACATAAAGAAAAATGGTTTATCTAAGTGTTCACTAACCCACTTGCTTCTTTGCTAGTAAATTAAATACACATCAAAGTATCACAGATTTGGGGTAATAACTTAACAAGTCATATTCAACTGTCTGTGAACATCTCAATGAATTTGGAAAAGTAGCAAAAAGAATTTGGATTCTTCATTAGCTTTAGTTTGAGAACCAAACTTTTCACCAATTGCAGCAGACTTTTAACAAGAACGCCAACTTTTTATTTTTGCTTTGCATTCTTACATGTAATGAAAAATGAGTTTTGCATGTGAACAGAAAATGAAGAAGAACCGTGGTTATCAAAAATTGAGAAACCACTGCCAACACAAAAAACCAGGACTCCATCCATAGATATTTTTGCTTTGTGTTTGGAATATGAATGGTGCTGTCCATTGTGAGCTCCTGGAACATGGAAGAACCATCACTGCAGACATTTTTTTGTCAGCAACTTGATCATTTAAATGAAGTACTACATTAAAAAGAAGGCATGATGGAGTAATGGATAGCAGCTTGGATTGCGAAATCGGAGAGCCGAGTTCAAATTCCAGCCGAATCCATTTCATTCACTGTATGTGCCAATTACCTTTGAGAAAGGTACGAATCCTTCTTTTTTATTGTTTCTTTTATATTCTCAGTAAACATTTCTTTAGTCTTTTTTATTTCTCTGCTTTTCCTGAAAATAATTCTGTAGTATTTTATCAAGATGTCTGTTGGTGGGAATCATACAGGGAAAAGTGGACTCATGCCTTTCTGAAGGAAACTGTTGCAATGTGAATATAAACAGCCTCTGTTTGAACTTTGTTTTCCAATTTTTTTCTACAGATAACTATCATGCTACTCCATACTTCTGAAATCTGGTTAACACAGAATAGATTATGAAACTTGTTTCTCTGAGTTTATTTTTTAAAAATTCTTAATCAAGATTTACAGTTCTGAATCATAAACATAAAGATATAAGCTAATAAATGCAAAGTCATTTCATATTTTAAAAAATAAAAATAAAATTAAAAACAAAATGCAGGACAATGGCAGTGAAATTTCTTCACAAATAATGAAGACTTGAAGAAAACAGGATTTTTCAGAATGAGAATATCAGAGAGAAAATTACAAGTAAAAATCTGAAAATTTAGAGCAACTCAAACCCTGCCCAGTTGCACTTTTTTGTATTTCTATTATAGTAAAATATATTTAAACATAACACCAGAAACAAAGAAAAGAGTTCTGGACAGTTGCATAATGTCTACTCACCTATATGACTGTGAAATTTGGACAATTTCATCAGAAATGAAAAAAAAAACAAAAACTGAGGCAATTGAGATGTGGTTTTACTGACAAATGTTAAGAATGTCCTGGACAGATCATATAATGAAGGAAAAAATTGTAAGAAGAATAAGTACTACAAAGAAATTGTTGTCAAAAATCAGAAATTGGTTGGTTGTTTTTGTTTAGTGGCATATCAACACCTCTATGGGTTATTTAATGCTGAAATCTAAACATTCTTTACATAATGTTATTTTTATTATTTTGAGATGATTTAGTGATACAAGTCCAACTAATTAACCCATAGCTAGAGGGAGAATAGGTGGATTCATACTTTTCCCAACATAACTGAATATAATGAATGCAAATAGAATTGGAACTCAGCTCTTCAATTAACAATTCCAAGCCATTATCCATTACACTACCCACACTTACAGTATTCCCAAGTGGTCACCCATCTAGGTACTGACCAGGCTCTACATTGCTTAACTTTGGTGATTGTAAGGGACATGATGTGGCTGTAAGCCCTCAACAATCAGAAAGAGATGGCAGAAATATTTGAAACACACATAATGGGAAAAAAAAGTCTTGGAGAATACACACAGGGCACTGCAAAGGAAAAGGAAGAAAAAAACTTGACAAATTTTAGGAAATGGATAATGGAAGAAATGCCACAAAGACAAGGAAGAGATTATAAAGATTATAAAGAAGATTATAAAGAAGATTATAAAGAAGATTATAAAGTATTGTTTGTAGCAACAAAAGAGAGGAAGAGGTGGAGAAGCATGATCATCCATGATTTGAGGAGACATGACGCAGAAAGAGATTTTCAAAATGTCTTTGATGGATGTACTTGCTGTCTTGATTGAACATTTTAATTTCAGCATAGTGAATGACCACATTTCTCTTTATAAACAATTGTTCTCATCTAATATCAGTTAAAAGCCTGCAACTAATTGGTTTGTACCTTTTTAAATTGGAAGATGCATTTTTTTTTAAAGAAAATGCATACTGAAAAAAAATGCGTTGTTTCTTTTTTGAGTTCTTAGATGTCAGACATTTTTTTGTTTAAAATATTTATTTATTTTTTTTTTACTAAAAATATTGAATTATTCAGATCAGGATCTGGCAGATGCTTTTGATATACTGCTACTCTAAGTAAAGTGAGGCTGATAGAAATTTATTGGAAATGTGACAGTCAAGAGAGTGTGAAATGGAGACAGGAAAGTAGAGAATAAAAAAAGAAACAGAGAATAAAGAGAGAAAGAATGAGAAGGAAGAGAGAAAAATCTAGGGTAAAAATATAGAGAGAGAAATAGAGAAGAAGATGAAAATACAGACATGGGTAAGAAACTAAAAGAGAAAAGTAAATGAGAAAGTCATAGAGAGAGAGACAGGTAAGATGAATTTAAGGGCCAGAGGAAAGATAGAGGAGAAAGACAAAGATATGTCTAGACAGATAAGAGAGTTAAAATAGAAAGCCAAATGAGAGAGAGAAGTGGTAGCCAAATTAGAGAGAAAGCCAAATGTAAGAGAAAGACAAAGGAGGCCAATGAGAGAGAGAGAAATATGAAAGAGAGAATGGGAGAGATGGAGAGAAAGACATGAGAGAGAGGAGGAAAGAAATGGGAGAAAGAGGGAAAGACAAATGACAGAAAGAGGAGACAGATGAGCGAGAAGACATGAATAAATAAAGAGGGAGAAAGAGACAGGAAGAATAGATGAAAGAGGGGCAAGAAGAGAGAGAAATGAAATGTTAAAAGAAAGATGAAATGAAGAGAAGAATAGATGAAATAGGAGAGAAAGTTGCAAAAAGAGAGACAGACAGACAGATGACAAAGAAAGGGAGACAGACAGGCAGATGACAAAGAAAGGGAGACAGGCAGACAGATGACAAAGAAAGGGAGACAGGCAGACAGATGACAAAGAAAGGGAGACAGGTAGACAGATGACAAAGAAAGGGAGACAGGTAGACAGATGACAAAGAAAGGGAGACAGACAGGCAGACAGACAGATGACAAAGAAAGAGAGACAGACAGGCAGACAGACAGATGACAAAGAAAGAGAGGCAGACAGACAGACAGATGACAAAGAAAGAGAGGCAGACAGACAGATGACAAAGAAAGAGAGGCAGACAGACAGACAGATGACAAAGAAAGAGAGGCAGACAGACAGATGACAAAGAAAGAGAGACAGATATATGAGAAAGAGACAGACAAGAGATGAAAATAAAAAGTAGACATTTGTGAGAGAGACAGATAAAATAGAGACATGTAAGTGAGTACAGAGGGAACGATAAAGAGAGAGAAATATATAAATAAATCCACAAACTAATGACAAAAATAATTTATTTCACATAAAGAATATTTTTTCAACATAATTTCCTCCCTTGTTAATGAAGTAGTGAATATTACATAGATCAAACATTATACAGTGAAAATTTCAGATCAAAATCCAAGTAATAATCATCTGTCAAGCCTCATTGAAATACTCTCCTAGACAAAGGAGAGACCTGAAAAGAAAATGAAAAAATGTTCTTTTCACAGAGAGGAGTTGCAATAGAAATAATTGATTTTTAAATTTTGCTCCATATAAATTATCAAACTGAAAAAAATTCCAATAATTATTGCACATCGAGCATAATTAAATGGTAAATAACAATTGCAGAACTGCATTTCCTAAAGAAATTGAAGATTTTGCATATTTGAAAGCATCTGAGTGGGAGTGCTGAAAAGTTCTCAGCCCAACCCGCATCCCAAATATCAAAATTCTTCATTTGAAATGGCTTCTTCATTGGGTCAATTTCTTTTTAATACCCCTTTTGTATCAAACTTAGACCCTCCCATTTTTGCAGGGAATATTAAAAAAAACAGTTGGGTAACACGTATTTGAATGCTTACAGGAATTTTGTCCATCTTTTGTCAGTATGAAACAAATATTCTCAATTATCAATGTAAGTGGGGAGGGGGATAGGTTTTCTATGCCATCAGTTATTAATGTGTGCATGCAAATATTTCAACTTCATTGTTATAGAATACATTGACTGTATCCCCTACAAGGTAATAAGTCTCTCCCAAAATTTCAACTTCAGTCACTTTCCCCACCACTGTAACATCTATATGCCTTTTCTATAAATATTTTTATCATTATTTTCACTATTTACATTGCTCAGACTGTTGTTCTTGTCTTTGTTGCCATATTCACAACGTTTCAGTTGTTGCATGCTCTGGCCTTCTTCAGGTGATTGGAATTTTGAACTGAACCCTTTATTTTGTCCACTGGAGTAAATTGTTCTAGTTCCACATGTCATGCCTCTTCTGGATGTCTCAGTAACCTCATCCCACAGGGGGTATTGATCTCCCTTTTCCGTCCGGAAATGAATACAATATGGGAACCAGTAATACAGATTGCTAGAGAAAAACCGACCCACAGGGCCCAGTAGATAAAAGTGTTGTTTGAATCCGTTGACTTGGCCCAAAGAGTTGTGAGTTCAATACCTGGAAGTGAACAAAAACTAGGAGAGTTGAGTTAAAGGGAGATAACTGATACTGAGAAATCTGGCAGAGTCATGGCACGTGAAACTAGAACAATCTACCCCAAAATAAAGTGTTCAGTTCGAAATTCCAGTCAGAAGGTCAGAGTGTACAATGGCCAAAACATAGTGAATATAGCAATGAGGATGAGGATAATAGTCTGAACAATGTCAATGGCATAAATCTCAGAAATATAGACCAATATTTTTATGGTAATTGTTCTGATAAGTTTCCCTCATACCAAGATTTTATGAATTTATGCATACCATTAGATCGATGACAATGTTACATCATTTTACAGTTGAAATGGCTAGATGTAAGCATATGTTTTTCTTTCTCTCGCATTTCTTGCTTGTGGGAATCTCTTCCAGCTTCTTGCTTTCCAATCAAATTTGATTTTCAAAAATTTAAATGCAATGCCAATCATTATCTTCTGTATTCTTGATTCCTGTTCTTTTATTGTTCTCTTTCCTTAATAGCATATTTTTCTTATATTGCCTAACACTTAGTGGCTTTATTGCCTTGCTTGTGGTAAAATGATTAAAAAATAGTGTGTGTGTGTATATATATATATATATATATATATATATATATATATTAGTCCACAAGTTTGGGCCTTTACTGCTAAAAACATGGTTTGCTATTTCCCTGCATTCAAAACACTCTTTTTCCCTCCAAGTTCCAAATATAAGAGGGAAGTTCCAATCAAACAGCTTTTTCACGAGAATTGTCACTTGTCTGTGGAACAGATTCCTGTACAAGATAAATAAATTCACTTTCATCATATGTTTAGGTTTTATTACAATTCTAAATCATCATTTTTTAAAACAATAAACATTGCAGCCAGTTAAAATAATAGCAGTGTCAAGGGAAAAATCATTCTTTTGACACCGTTCTTTTTAAAAGTTGACAATATCTTCATCCATTTTTTTTTTTTTTTTAAAAATCATTAATAGGAAACACATAAAACTGTTTTCAAAAAATTGATTATTAGTTATTTAGCAAAGAATTTAAAAAACTAATAATTTTTATTGATTTTACAAGAAGAAATAACGCAAATAAAAATTGTAACTTGAACTTTTCAAAGAAAATCTTATTCACTGATTTCTTTTAATATCTTAATTCATTTTGTGAACTGTTCAAAGAAGTTGTGGTTAATTGTGAAATATTTAATATCTTATAAAACTTAACTTTAATTTGTGGCTTGACCTTTGGCTTTGGGCATTCAGAAAGCATCACTTCCTTAGTGAACTTGTCTAAGATCAGCTTGCTAAACATCTTGTTACAACAACCTCTATTTTATCAAAGACTTAGCATAGAATGATACGAGGCAATAATAAAGACAAAGTGTAGCTTAGATGTAGCACAAATCCAAAAGTGTGGAGCACACAGTGAGAATCAAACTCACTACTCAATTGTAGATATGAGGCAGTGATAATGGGATACCCTGAGAGGATTGAGGTCATTCAGTGAATTGAAGGTGATTTTGCTAAATATCATGCTCCCCTTTATTGTAAACTAATCTGGCACAAGATATTTGTATTGGGGAACCCAATGAGGATTGCTATCATTACACAGAGGGAACTGAACTTCAGTAAATAAAAAAAAAAAAATAATAATAATAATAATAATAATGTTATTTCCTTCATAAAATTTTGATTTTCACAGATTTTTATTGTAAACTATTTTTGGTAGAAAAATATTTGGCCAGACAAAAAATATTTATTAGCAGGTGTCATTTTATCATATTTATTTTAAGCACAACACTTCAATAAAATGCAATAATAATAAGATGGAATAAAACTAGTATTGAAATAATAGTAATAATGAAGAGTGTATAGAGCCAGAGGGTTGGGATAAAAAGCAACAATAATAAGATGGAATAAAACTAGTAATAAAATAATAGTAATAATGAAGAGTGTATAGAGCCAGAGTGTTGGAATAAAAAGCAACAATAATAAGATGGAATAAAACTAGTAATAAAATAATAGTAATAATGAAGAGTGTATAGAGCCAGAGTGTTGAGATAAAAAGCAACAATAATAAGATGGAATAAAACTAGTAATAAAATAATAGTAATAATGAAGAATGTAGAGAGCCTGAGTGTTGGGATAAAAAGCAACAATAATAAGATGGAATAAAACTAGTAATAAAATAATAGTAATAATGAAGAGTGTATAGAGCCAGAGTGTTGAGATAAAAAGCAACAATAATAAGATGGAATAAAACTAGTAATAAAATAATAGTAATAATGAAGAATGTAGAGAGCCTGAGTGTTGGGATAAAAAGCAACAATAATAAGATGGAATAAAACTAGTAATAAAATAATAGTAATAATGAAGAGTGTATAGAGCCAGAGTGTTGAGATAAAAAGCAACAATAATAAGATGGAATAAAACTAGTAATAAAATAATAGTAATAATGAAGAATGTAGAGAGCCTGAGTGTTGGGATAAAAAGCAACAATAATAAGATGGAATAAAACTAGTAATAAAATAATAGTAATAATGAAGAGTGTATAGAGCCAGAGTGTTGGGATAAAAAGCAACAATAATAAGATGGAATAAAACTAGTAATAAAATAATAGTAATAATGAAGAGTGTATAGAGCCAGAGTGTTGAGATAAAAAGCAACAATAATAAGATGGAATAAAACTAGTAATAAAATAATAGTAATAATGAAGAATGTAGAGAGCCTGAGTGTTGGGATAAAAAGCAACAATAATAAGATGGAATAAAACTAGTAATAAAATAATAGTAATAATGAAGAGTGTATAGAGCCAGAGTGTTGGGATAAAAAGCAACAATAATAAGATGGAATAAAACTAGTAATAAAATAATAGTAATAATGAAGAGTGTATAGAGCCAGAGTGTTGGAATAAAAAGCAACAATAATAAGATGGAATAAAACTAGTAATAAAATAATAGTAATAATGAAGAATGTAGAGAGCCTGAGTGTTGGGATAAAAAGCAACAATAATAAGATGGAATAAAACTAGTAATAAAATAATAGTAATAATGAAGAGTTCATCTACCCAGAGTGATATGATAAAAAGTAATGATAAGATGGAAGAAGAGTAATAATAATATATTAGGACTGGAAAGTAATTCCCGTTCTTCTTTAAAAATAACATGAGAGTTGGAAAGTAATTCCTGTTCTTCTTTAACAGTAACAAATAGTAGAAATGCAGAAAACATCTTAAAATGAAAACAAGTTTCTGAATCTATCTTTAAACAGTCTTCATTCTCAATGGTTGTATCTCCCCACCTCCCACCATTCAAATGAGGGCATATACAGCTGCCTCATAGAAGCTTCTTGATTCCTTTTTTTTAACCCTGTGCAAATTGCCTCTTTCATCTCATCATTATCAGAGAACCACTGTCCTATGGGTGTGTATCCTTCATAGAAGATGCTATTTGTGTTGTGCTGCAAACTCTCCCTGCTCTTTCATGGTATTCTACAGTTAAATTGTGGTGAAACAATGAATGACAATCCTGAAAAAGGACTGTAGATGGTTTTGAAAAGTGAAAAGAGTGGGTGCTGGAGTAACTGTAAAAGGTCTCAAGGAGACTATTTTAAAAGAAGGTAAGGCACCATTTCTAGTGGCATAGTGGGTAGTACTGCTCCCCTGGAGGTAGTAGAAAATTCTGGATGGTGGTGAAGGAAAGTGGGGCAGTTACAAAAAGGGGTTGTCAAAGGAGATAAAACCAATTTAAATTTTGTTTTCTTTTTTTTTTTTTACACACAATCCATATAAGAAAATTTAAGTCACTCAAGAAACATGTCTGCTTGACAAAGAATAAAATTAACATGAGTTATACACAAACACATGGTTTTTATTTCATTTTCTTGTCTGAGACTAAAAGGACAAATTTTTGTTAGTATCTTGCTGATCAGGACTAGGCAGACCACATGCCAGCTAGATCAGACAATTGTCATCTACAGGGACCATTACTCTAGGTTTATAGGGGTAGTCATATAGCCTCTGATGTTTGTCTGGTGGTATCTTAATTAAATGTCATGTAAGGAAAACTAAAATGCATATGTTTCTTTACAGTGTTGTTGATTTGCATTTACAGTATACCTAATGCAAAGAAATGTTTTCATATCGGTGTTCAATATGGGAAGCTTGGGATATGGCCTGGAAGTCAAGAGGGTGGCACCTAAAAAAAAAAAAAAAAATTTTTTTTGAAATCCTTACTCTAGTTTATTAATACTCACTAGAGAATTTCTGGATAGATGTAGTACACTCATGTAGATTCTGTGCTCTCATCTTGACCAAAGACTTTGCAATATTCTTTACCCTTCATCTTTAAAAGAAGGGCAGTTCCCAAGGTGAATACAAAAAATGAAAATCTTTCAACTGATATATAAACTCGTTAAGCAAGCATTGATGGAGGTGGGAAAATGTTTGTCCACACTTGGTTTTGAGGGTCCAAATGGTTACCAACAATACTGGCACCAGAAATGTCAAGAGGCTTTACAGCTGTAAGTTAAACAAGATTCATGGAATTGCTATTACTAGCAGATGATGCTGTGAAGAACGGTCACTTCATTAAGGAAAAGTGCCAAATGTCAGTTTGTTTATGTTTGAGAAACAGCAGATAATTACTTAACATGGAGTAGCCTTTAAGGGGGGGGGGTAGTCCAGTAGATGATTTGCAAGTGTAGGGAATACTAAGGAGTGGAGGATAATGGGGTGTGTCTATTTGATATTATGGTGGGTACTGATGATGCCAAATGCTTTTAATTAAAAGTGAAAAAAAAAAAGAAAAAAAAAAGAAATTACTCTTTTTATAATTATTTTTAATATCAAAACAGGATGATCTTTGTGTCTATCTTTAATATAAAAATGAGTTTCTCTCATAGTTACTAAAAATAAAGACAAAGTTCTTAGTTACCAATCAGAAAGAAATTTTTGATAAGCTATATATATATATATATAGAGAGAGAGAGAGAGAGAGAGAGAAAGAGAAAGAGAGAGTGAGAGAGAGGCTTACCAGGACTGCCCCAATTTAAGATTTTTTTTTTTTTTAAATATTAAAGTTCACTCAATATAAGGCTCAAGAGGTACTCAATGTAGAGGTTACTGTTAAAAATGGTTATGATGAGGTATAAATGGACAGTACATGGAAATGGAAGAGAGAATAATGATAGTCAAGATGCTGAGGTTCTATACTAATTCTCTGACCGCCTCAATCTAAGATATTAGAAGCAGGAAGAGAGTTCCACAAGTGAGAAGTTGTGAGAGAAGAAACTGTTAGCATAGAACTTACGGTAACATTTAGCCATTTCAGCTGTAAAATGATGACACCTTGCTGCTAATCTAGTACAGCGAGTAAATTTTAATTTTTAGTTTTTAACTTAAATTTTCATTCTATAATATTCAATCTACATTCACCACTGAATAAAATATAAATTTAAAATAAAATTGCTAAGTACAAATTTTATTTTTCATCATTTGTCTATGGATATACACAACTGACTGAAATTATTGGAATGGCGTGATTTAAAAAAAATAGTGTAAGTAATTGCAGTGATAATTGAAGACTTAAGAAAAAGAGGCAAATATGTAGAAAATTTGATTGAAAAGAAGACAAAGAGAGAAATAGACGGGATTCAGAAGAAAGAATGAATCAAACCAAAGAATAAGATCGGATGTGAATCAAAGGAATACAAAGAGGCAAGGATCCTAAATAATCCTTACAAAGTATCTATAAATACGAAAGTGGATCAATATTTTATTTTAATTATTTCATCCAAGGAAGGCAATAAAGAAACTAAGAATCAAGGTGTTACTGAGTATGATAGAATATGGAAAGAAAAAAAAGCATTATTAAGGAGAGATTGCAATAAAAAAAAAAAAATAGGAATTAAGAATACAGATGATTATAATTGATAACGCATTAAATTTTTGAAGATCAAAGTTGACTGGAAAGTAACAATCAGGAACAGATTTCTACAAGCGAGAACTTGTGAGAGATATAAACTATAAGCATAGAACTTATGATTACATCTAATCATTTCAGCTGTAAAACGATGACACCTTGCCACCAATTTAGTCAGTCATATGTGATACATGCCTGAGTGATCAGGTTTCTTCCAATTCATCACTGATTAGGTAGAATCATTAGATACATGCCTGAGTGATCAGGTTTCTTCCAATTCATCACTGATTAGGTAGAAGATTTTTCCTACAGTAGGATGCCATTTTTGTCTGTTTTAGACTGGTTGCCAACTAAGACTATAGCACCCAGTCTGTCATGCTATTTAACCCATAGCTGGGGGGAGAAGTGATGGATTCATACCTTTCCCAAGGGTATTTGTGTATAAGTGAATGTAACAAACCAGACTGGGATTTGAACTTGTTTCTCCAATTATTAGGTTGGTGCAAAAATAATATCATTTTTTGACGTATTTTTTAACGTTAAAAAAAAAACGATATTATTTTTGCACCAACCTAATAACAATTCTGAGCCATTATATATCACCCTGTTTGATTTTAAATTAAATTTGGGCAAAATGAAAATTTTTTATTTTTATTTTTTTATAAATTCAAAGTTATTCATATTTCCTGTTTATGTTTTCTATAACATAAAATATTTAAAATTACATTTCTGAAATATAAGATTTGGTAAAAAAAAAAAAAAGAAAAAAATCATCTTGAAACTGAGTAATGTTTACATTAAACTTGATTCCAGTATTCAGTTTATGAAGTTGGAAACCAACTCCCAAGATGAAGAGCATAGTTGAGACAAAATGACATCACCAGATAAATAGATCATTTAGGCCAATAAAAACCTGTAAATATGTCAAGATACATTTACATACTGAAAACAATTGATGAAACCCCTGTCAAGATATTTTATATCCCTCAAAAGAAGGGATAAGTCAGGCAAGCTTGATATAAAACTTCCCAGCAATTTCTTTTATTCAATGTTAGGAAAATCTTAGAAGTATTGTTGGAGTTTACTCAGCTCTTTATTGTTTGTGCAATCTGTCAAATATCGTACATAGTTTCAAAATCTAAGAAAAAAAAAATTCAGTTTTATTAGAAAGTTCCATTCAGGAATCTTTTTTCCCCAAGAACTGCTACTTTGTGAAACAGACTCCTGCTAGGATGCTTCCCTGAACGTATCAGTCTTACTCTCTTCAAGTCAAAGGTCAATTGTTATCTTTCTTCCTTATAATCTACTCTACTTACTACTTCCTCTTCCATTCTCATTACTAACACCATTCTTCATTAACATTCTGTACCCCTCTACCTTAAGAGCCTCTCGAGCCTTGCATTGCAGTAATTTTCTGTATAAAATACAAATTTCAATTTTTAGTCAGGTTTTCATAAATTATTTGTTCAAATGTTAAATATATACAGGGAAATGCAGTAGCAATAGATTGGACCAGGTTTGTTTTTTCTTTTTCTTTCCTCCTACGCTAAAAGATTCTCAGCATTACCATGATGACAAGTGAATAAAGATAAAAAGTCCAACATGAGACTCTTCTGTCTGTGTGAAGTCTGAGTGTAAGTACCATGTTATTTTAAATAATTACTGCTAAAAGTAAAAGCTATAAAGCAAGATGTGATTTATAATATTGATGATCAAGAGAGAAGATCAGAATATAACTTATCACCATGGAGAGAGAGAGAGAGAGAGAGAGAGATATTTCTATTTATCTTTGATTTCAAGAAAAATAAATACTTAAAAATTCAGATCATATGAAAGACTTGTTTATGGCCTAATTGCTTAGGTATTAAAGTTACCAGCATAATATTTTGCATAATGTTAATGAAAATTTAGAAGTACCTTTGAAGTTGGCTATTTTTTCTTGCTTGTACAATTTTTAAAATCTGTCAACTGGAATTCTAAGTCAGTTTCATTTGTCCTTTATAATGCAATTTTGCATTTGATAGTGTTGAATTTAGAAGTCGACAGTTATTCCTATTTCTACACAGTAAAAAGCATCCCAGTTGAAAACAGATAATGTTCAATTGATGAAATCGTTTCAAAAGAACTCTTTTGGATAAAGTTAGGCAAAACTTTGGAATGTTTTTAACGCTTACTCAGTTTTTTTTCATCATTTGTACAATTTATCAAACTGTAATATACAACTTATAAGTATCTGTCTATATTTCTGAGATGAGGTATTATGTACATTATTTACATTATTCGGACTATTGTCCTCATCTTTGTCGCCATATTTATTACAACGTTTTGGCTGTTGTATGCTCCTGCCTTCTTCAGGTGGTTGGAATGTCAAAATGAACCCGTTATTTTGCTCACTGGGGTAG
This sequence comes from Acanthosepion lycidas, assembly GCA_963932145.1. Taxonomy (NCBI): domain Eukaryota; kingdom Metazoa; phylum Mollusca; class Cephalopoda; order Sepiida; family Sepiidae; genus Acanthosepion; species Acanthosepion lycidas. The sequence goes on along the minus strand of OZ010599.1, from coordinate 4,507,757 downwards.
ACTGTTCTAGTTCACAGTGAGTGAAATAAAGGGTTCAGTTCGACATTCCAACTGCCCAAAGAAGGCTGGAGCATACAACGGCCAAAACGTTGTAATAAAAATGTTGACAAAAATGAGGACAGTAGTTCAAATAATGTAAATAATATACAACTTATAAGACCAAGGAAACATTCAGAATCGGAGAAAATACAATAATTGTCAGACACCAATGAAATGGTAAGAGCACTTAATGTAAAATATAAAACATACAAATAAATACACAATATCAAAACACTTTAGATACTCTTAATAGTCTTAGAGATAGGTGTGATTTATGTTTAGAAGAAAAAAATTATAATAATAAAATACAATAATCAAAGCCAACTATTGAATCAGAGGAATGAATTATTGTTAAAATGTTGACATAAAAACAAATTCAAATTTCCATAATATAGGTTTTACTTAATTAGCTACTATATTTCTCTAACTCTTCAAATGTTGAATGTATAACCAATTCTAATTTCTATATTCCCATCTTTACACTATATTAATTTTATCTTATAAACTGTTCCCAGTTCTAAGAACTCTCCTTTTATCACTTACATCTCTTTACCTATATATTTTAAGGTTCTTTTTGACTATAACTTTGTATTTTTAAGTATAACTTATTTTTAGATATAACTTATTTTTAAATAACATTTTTATTTTATTTCTTTATATTTTATTTTTAAATATATAATTTATTTTATCTTATTATATTTATATTTTTATTTTTAAATATATTTTTATCTTTAAATATAACCTATTGATTTTTATGAAATATAACTTAATTTTAAATATAAATTATTTAATTATATCTTATTTTTAAATATGATTTTGTATTTTTATGCATGACTATTTTTTAATTATAACTTTATATATTTTAAATGTTTTTAAACCCATTTTTATTCCTTTCTTGGTTTTAATTTAATATTTCATTCTTCATATAAAGCCGAATTTAATGTCATAAGGTTAATATCTGGGTTTAATTTTATAATTCCTCTTCCCTTTAAGACAACTACTTTCCACCCTCCTCTGACTACTGCTTCATGCCTTTTGTCTGACTGAAACACTGAAATGGATAAATTCTGTATTAGTTTTTTTTAGCTTTCACAGTTAAATTTCTATTTTTGACACAAACTCAGTCTGTACAAGGGTTGAATAAGACTGACAAATTATATTTTCAATGTTTTTGTTATTACTAGGATCCACTTGGATTATATACCAACGGATTTATTACCTTTACTATATATATATATATATATATATATATATATATATATATAGAGAGAGAGAGAGAGAGAGATATGTAATTCAATTAAAAAATAAAAATCAAGCTTTTGATAAAAATTTATTAAGAAATGGTTAAATTAATTCAAAAGCACTCAATACAATTTTTAAAAAAATGAAAATATAGAGCTATTTATGTTATAACATTTTTAGAAAACCAACCGTCTGGTTTCTAACGATTTGGTATCGTCAGGTAGTAAATCCAATAAGGCATACATATGCACACACACACATACATATATATATATATATATATATCCAAATGTAAAAGAACGAAGAGTAAGATTTCAGCATTCAAAACATTAATTTAAAACAGGGCTCAATACAAAAGTAAAGCAATAAATATTTATTATGCAGTGTTACATTAGAACATGCACATACCCACTACAAAATTGTACATTTTGTTTCACTGTTAAAAATTTTTTTTTAACATTTCATCAGGTGAGAAATCACCAAGGCATTGTGATTTCCCACCTGATGAAATGTCAAAAACTTTTTTAACAGTGAAACAAAATGTACAGTTTTGTAGTGGGTATGTGCATGTTCTAATGTAACACTGCATAATATATATGTATGTATGATGTCAGAGTAAATTGACATGTTAATTTTCATGGCTCTAAGAAAGTGATGTTAAGGAAAGTCTCAATTGTTTTTATTTTAATCATTCATTATTCTTATATTTTTCTTGTTTATAATATTTAGTTATATTATTTATTTGCGGTATTTCATATACATATTTTATAGTTTTTTTGTACATTTTTGTCTATCTTTAGTCAGGGTATATGATGCTTTTTCTTTTTTTTCTTTCTTTTTTATTTTAAAACAATTGTTTTTCAAGCGTAATTTCTCACTAAGAGTTATATATATGAAGAACATTTAATGTATAGTATTTTTTAAACTAATTATAGATTGGCATGAATAATTTTAATCTATTTATATCTAAGTGTAACATCTAATTATCTGTTGTTGTTTTTACGAAAGTGGTTCTAATTTTTGGAATTAGAGGAAAGCATTTTTGTGATGTTTATTTTGTTTACCTTTGACTAGTGGCTCATTATCACTGATTTCTTTATCTATTATTATTTATATTCAAAGATTCTTTTACAACATTTATCTGAATTTCAATTCTTTACATTTTCTTATTTATTAATTGTAAAGTAATGTAATTTCAATTTTATTGAAAACACGTTCACAGTTATAACATTATTTTGCTTTTACTAGTAGTCAGTTTGTTTTATTAATCTTTCAAATTTTTAAATAATAATATTAAGAAGAAGAAGAATATAATAATATTTATACTTTGTAGCAATATATTGCACATTGATGACAATCTGTTTACTCTGACATCCAGTGTATGTTCTATGCATGTAGGTGTAGGCAGTGGGTAGAAGTAGTACCTTTGTTACTCGGCTGCTGCTCGTATTATTAAGATGGATGGGCAACACTGGTCTTCACCCATCCCCTAAATCTCCATGCACCAAACCCTATAAACCATTTCATCAGGCTGGCTAAATCACATGAAATTACCATTGAAAGGTGCTGCACTCTTCTGTGCATTGGTAGTACCAGAGGTATAACTCTGTGATAATAAAAGGCATTTTTCATTGTGTTCATGGCAAATATTTGCACCAACTCCTTGTTATCAGCACTTCCAATAAGTGTGGCTGGTTCTACACAAGCCTTCACCACTCTAAACAAATTTTTATGTGAATAGTCTGCAGTTCAGTTCTATGTTCCTTCTTTGCTATTCCACCCGAGTAACAAGTCCACTGGCAAGAGAGTTAAGGTGGGGGAGACAGGTACAGGATTAAAAACTGAACTAAAGACACTCATACATTGAAAATGACAGGAGAGTCCATCATATATATATGAAGAAAAATATACGGAAAAAACAAACAAAAATCCTAATATGCAATTATGCTGTTTTAATGATAATATAATGTCAACGTCGGACGTTTCGGTCTAGTAGACCATCTTCAGGACATATTCATAAAACATAATTAACATTAGACTATATTTAATTTGTTTAGTTTGTTTTTTCCGTATATTTTTCTTCATACTGTTGGATCTATATACATATATCTGCTTATATATATATATATATATATATATATATATACACACACACAGAGTTTAACAATCATCAGGTAGCCTATATACTACCAGGTGAGTCTAATTTGACAAGCAAACCAAATCCGCATGGTTGAGGATAAATCATCCAGTCAAAGTCTAAAATGGCAAAAAAAAAAAAAAAAATAATAATACTGTTTCCCACCTGGAAAGACTTGCCCGTATCGCAAAAAGTGCTCAATTAAGTGAAACTAATTCCATGGTACAAGAGCTGAAACCATAAGCCAAAATAGTGCTCAACAGAACCAGGCCACCAAATTTACTTCAGAACATTTATATATAAATACAAATATAAATATAAATTTATATATAAATATAAATAAATATAAATATAAATATGAATAAATATAAATTTATATTTACATATAAATATAAATATAAATAAATATAAATATAAATTTATATTTACATATAAATATAAATATAAATTTATATTTACATATAAATATAAATAAATATAAATATAAATATAAATAAATATAAATATAAATTTATATTTACATATAAATACTCTGAAGTGAATTTACGATAATTTATTAACAAAAATGATGAAAACAAAAAGAAAAAAGAAAAAGAATCTAAATGAAATTGGCTACATTATATGCAAAACACATATATAAAAAAAATTATAATTCTTTTTTTAAATTTACAATTCCCAGCATCTCTTGTTTATGTGCCGATGTGTAGTTGCATCAACATAAACATGCCCAGTCAGATGAAATCCTAAAGGAGAAAATGCAAAGCCTTTTTCCACTTTGTCATACATCTTTCTTGCAACATATATATATATATATATATATATATATATATATATATATATATAAGTGAACATTGAAGTCAACACTCAGAGGCTGTTTCATGCTAGGTGCAATTGTCAGGCTTGATGATTTCACCTAGCATGAAACAACCTGTCACCTCTGAGTGTTGACTTCAATGTTCACTTTTATATTTACACATGCTCTATCTCTGATATTGAGCACTTTATCCCATAAATATAGCACATCTTAAAACTATATTTCTTTATATATAGATATATATATATATATAAAATAAATTTTTGGTTATATATGTATAAATAAAATACACTCAGTGTATTTGCATATTTTTCTCTACTGTCTGTAACTGTTAATGTTGCCAGTACAAAGAAGGAAAAGTGTTTGCATGTTTGTGAGTAACTTGTGAGTACTGTTTCCGTTTTAAAAAGTCATATTTTGTAGTGTTTGTAATTTGACTATTTGAAATGACAAAGCAACTAAATAAAGTCATATCAGCAACTTATCGTCTAAAACCCAAACTCCAAAAGTTGTAATCAAGAAAGTTCAAGATTTGGCATATAAATAAATGCACCAGTATTTGAAAATAAATTAGTGACTGTGAGAGATGTGTATTATGGTGTCTGGTAAGATAGACAACATTTTCAGCATTCAAACCAGCAAAATTGTGGCTTTCAGGGCAAAGGAGGACATATTAATTGTAATTGGACACATTCCTTTGGCAAAAATATGAATTCAGCTGGAACTGATTACGAGACCCTCCACAGGTCTCACGTATGTGTGGCTACATATTTCACTGGATTAGATAATGTCTTCATGCTGACAGTAACTCAGCCAATCAAACATATTTATATGACTCATATAATTAATGAGTCAACAAAAAGGAGAACATATTGGTCCCACTTTTGGGGGGTGAGACAATGGTGCTTCTGGATGAAATGAGATGAAAGTTTTTGGAATCATTACCAAATCAAGTCAGAGAGAGAATAAACGTCAGAGAAAAACATTTTGATGATAGAGAAAGGTGATGATCATAATACAATGTTATTGAAACTGTTACAGACATTGTAGATCCAGTTGATCCATTTTTATTTAGGAAATCTGCCATGAAAACATTCAAAACATATTTAAACTTTGAAAATGATTTTGTAGTGTTGCTGAGGAAAAAGCTTCAATCAAAAGCCACAACATATGTTCCCATTAACATGTTCCCATTACTAGATCTTTGCCAAAAATTAGAATTAATCAGATTTTGTTCATTAAAGAAATGGTGACTAAAAAGTAAATAAAGAGAGATAAATAAGTATTCTTTTTTGAGGTACGCCTTTTTCTCCTTCAGCATCACAACATTGAAGAAATTGAAGGCAATAAAGTACAAGACTAGTATTGCATAGAACCAGATCTAGTGTTGGAGGCTGGATTTCTTATAAGTAAATCTCTGATAGCCTCAATGCTATCTTCAAACATTGAAGAAGGTAACATTGAGGATATCATATAGGGCTCTAGATTCTTTTCTGACATAACATCAGGGAATTTAACAATCAATCATTTCTGTAACATTGTACTGACTTTAAATGTTATTTAAACTACTGTTGCTCACAGGTGAGTGGTACAGAGCAGAGTGATACCAAAATCCAAACTGTCATTAATACCATAATACTTTCAAAGAAATTTCCTGATACCACTATCCCCTATGGAATTTTGGTACACCTGTACTAAAATATTTTGGGATTATTTTAGTGAAACACCACTCATATATTGAATTGTATTTTCATGTCCAATCTGCCTGTGCAATGGGGGATGAATCATGTAGCTGGTGTACTTGGAATGACAATCCTTAAAGCAAATCAGTCTCAGTGGGGGTTCTAAGTAGAATACCAGACTCAAGGCCAGTGGGTGGTGCCAGTTTGGTTCTGAAATTTTCAGTAGTACCCGAGTACTAAAATGGAAGTACCAAATGTTGTTTCACCTATTTGACTAAGTGCCTGTGTATCAAAGTGATGTAATGGAATGACCTGTCACCCCACTGAGTGACTACACTATAGGTAGTAGCTACCTATAAGTATTAAGTCAACAGCAGAGCCTCGTCTGGTTTCCTGTCTGCCTCAGAGGCAGAGAGGAATCCGGACGAGGCTCTGCTGTAGGGCAGTCTCATTCAGGGAGGTTGACCAACCTGATCCTGTTTATATGGGTTCTATGAGCATTTTTTGGACAAGCCTACGGGCTCGGATAACCCACGTTAAACTCAGCCTTGTGCCACATCTACCCTCGTGGAGGGGGGGGCTAGTAAATACTGTCTAGCTGGGATCTGTTGAGTACGAATCAGACTTATGTGAGAACTACCGACCTTCCATATTTGCACCCACTACTGGATTGACTTGCGACGACCTTGTGCATAACTGTTACCTTTATTCTTATTGTACTGGTTTTTTACAATAAACCTTTACTTATTTTATCCACCGTGTTTTTCAAGTATATATTCCTATTAGTACAGAATATAACACAAAGGAAATTAAAAATGAAAATAACAATTTAGACTTTGACAATTTTTCACTTTGTTTCACCATTACATTGAATAAAATGTTTCTAGTAATGTAAATACAGGTCTGCATATGGTTATCGTCAGAAGAGTTCTTGAAATGTCTTAACCATTTAGCATTCAATCTGTTCCATAAATATTGGCTCTCAATGTTCAACCTGCCCCGTAACCCACCTCATATATACTCTGACATAATATATGACAATATCATCACAAATAATGTTGGAACCCATTCAAACAGTGAGTCTTTGACTACAAACAGTAAGACTTTGAGATCTGATATTTACAGAGCAGGTTTGAGCGTGTTGAATGCTAAAGGCTTAAAATATAAGATTGTGCCTCCCATAGTATGCTGCTTGTTAGGGTGTCATTTTTTCATCTAGTTCCCCACCAACTTTTGATTTTTTTTACATTTATTTCTTTCATTTTGATTGCCAAACAAATATTACAAAAAAGATAAATTTTAGTACAAATGAACCAAAATACTCTCAGAATTTTAACAGACACCATCACTTAACGTCACAACCTCTTGGATTTTGGTAATGCCTCTCCCCTTGAATGTGTGGGTGGGGTAATGGCCTGAATGAAAGACAGAATGGTATACTTGAAAATAAGGTAAATGAAAATGGCAGAAAATACAGGATACAATTTTGAAGTGGTTCTATTATGAAGCATACAGTTTATAGTTTTCATGGGTAAAGTTGTAATTACCATGTTTTTGGAAGAAATTCCAAGTTGACTTTTTTATCCTCAAAATGATAAACTCCATATTTCATAAATTGTAGCAAGTAATCTCAATGCTGTTGGAGAATTACTCAGCTTTAGAAAAATGCACTTTGACATCAAATCAGAACCAATAATGGCATTCCTATAGAAATGGTAATCAGATTCTTTATAAAAGAAACAAATGAAGTAACATAAACAAGGGCTCGTTAAACCTGAAGACACATATATAAGGGTGCATCTATCTTGTTTAATATCCTATCCAGAAGATGATGAAAGTTACCCAGAATATAACAAAACAGCTGGATTTTCTTCCTCCAGAGTCAGTCAGTCAGTTATGTGACATGCATGATACACACTTAGTTGATTATGTATCTTTCAATACATGATTGACGAGGCAAATTTTTTCCAGCAGTAGGTTGCCTTTTCTTTCTGTGGTAGACTAATTTTCCATCTAAGGCTATAGAACTCGGTCTTTCCTGCTATTTACCCATAGCTGGGGGGGAGAAGAAGAGGATTCATACCTTTCCCAAAGGTATTAGAACGTAAGTGAATGTAGTGGATTCAGCTGGAATTCAAACTCAGTTCTCTGAGCCCTCAGTCCAAGCTGCTATCCATTGTTCCACCATCCCTCCACAACAAAATGATAAATATTGAAAAATGTTTATATTACATGAGCATAATAAGATTTGAGTTGCCAATTTAACCCTTTTGGAGGTTAATTAATCTGTTTATTTTTTCAGTACATCTGTTGTAACTGTAATACATTTTGTTATGAATATTCATAATTTCAAATACTAAATAGAGCTATATGCTGATTTACAGGAGCTAAATGCAGTAAAAGAAATCAAACTAGCTCCAAAAGGATTAAAGTGGGCAACTTTGAAAGAGGGTTAATAGGGATATTTGGACAAGAAAGTCAAGTGGATGAGAGAGAAATCTTTCAAAAGGATAATATAGAGCCTTAGCCAATTATTAAAGTGTTGTAATGGAAAGTCCCACTCTCCCTATCACCTAGTGTGGACTGACTATATCAGTAGATAATATATAGTGTGCACAGGATATACCTGATGGACTTGCTCCAGAAATTAGTTGGAGATTCATCTCCAGCTGTGTTGGTTAAACTCTCTGTCTTCAGGCAGAGAGGAACCCAGATGAAGTTCTGCTGAAGGGCAGAGTCTCGTCTGGGGTAGTAGACAGCTACCCAACCCTGTGTATAAGGAGTCTACAGTGAATTTTTGCCCTGGCCTACAGGCTCAATTTTACCCCACATCAAAAAATGGCCTTGTACAACATTCTGCCTTGTGGGGAGGTAAGGTAAATATCCTTGCTTCTGGAATTAGTTGGAGATTCATCTCCAGCTGTGTTGGTTAAACTCTCTGCCTCTGTTGATGGTCAGAGTCTCTTCTCAGGAAATAGCTACCTGACCCTGTTTGATACAGGAATTTTTGACCGAGCCTACAGGCTTGGATACCCCACATTAAATTTGGCCTTGTGCCACATCTGACCATGTGAGGCAGTTGGTAGATATCCTTGCTTCGGGAATTACCAGCCTGCTAACCAATTCCCTGTCTTTCAGTAGTGTATTCTCTTTTACAGTAAACCTGTCTTTCTTTCATCTATGCCCGTGTTGCTGTTCCTTTCACTCAAGTACCACCTTTGTTTGTAACAACAGAAAGTAAGAGAGGTCAACCAACTAATCCAAAATTGGTTCCAAAAGCAAAACAAGAAATTAAATATATAAACTGACAAGAGATGACAATTCTGAATGGTGAAGATTGAAGGTTAGAAGCAAGGCAGGTAAAGCAGCAGGTAAAACAAAAAACAAAAGAAAAGGTAAGCATTTGATGAATGTAACAATGGAACCAGGTGAGATCTTTTGGTTAGATTTTCAGCATGGAATATGTGACTGGCAAATAATGATCTCTTCAAATTATGTGTCGAATATGACAAAGGAAAAAAAATTCAAAGAGGAATTGAAAATCAAGTTTATACATAGCGTATTTGATGGCATATAAGACACATGGGTGTATAAGACACACCCCAATTTCAAAAGAGAAAATCAAGAAAAAAATTAGTAATTACTAAAATTAGTAAACCTACATATGGCATATAAGATGCAGAGGAATTTTAAAAGATATTTTTAGAAAAAATGTGCATGTTATATGCTGTCAAATACGGTAAGTGCTTGATCAAAATCAACTTCAGATATATACAAGAGATTCATACAAATAAAAAGTCTAATGATAAATTATTAAAACTAGACATATGACAATTATAATTGTAAAAATTATAATTGTGCTTGTCCCACACTTCCTTAGTTCATATGACCATTGCAACCTGCCAATATCTTATAATTCTGTTTTGATCACATGGAAAGAGGGGATAAGACACTACTTGGTTTCAGTGGGAAAATGAAAGAAAGAAGGGAAGATAGAAGTGTTTAACAGCTGTTTCAGTGTAGCATTCATATTTATGACTTATTGCTATAGTTTGTTAAAGTTCATTATTTAGGCCATTGTCCTCATCTTTGTCGCCATATTTATTACAACATTTCAGCCGTTGTATGCTCCAGACTTCTTCAGGTTGTTAGAATGTCAAACTTAACCCTTTATTTTGCTCACTTCTAGTTTCACATGCCATGTTTAATGTCAGTTATCAGTTATCTCCTGTTAATTTCCCTCTGAAAGTTCTCCACTGCCTTAACTGGGTATTGAACTCACACTCTTTGAGTCTTGTCACTGGATCTAACCAACAACTTTATCCACTGTGCCATGTGTCCTTGAGAATATCTGTGTATGAATTTCTGGGTATTATAAATCTAATGTCTTCAGCAACCATTTTTACCAGTGCTCATATTGCAACTTTTGTTGTTATTATCGCTTTTCTCTAGAACTCCTTATTTTTGGTTCTCATATTGTATTCATTTCTATGCTTGGTCGGCTCAGGAGATTTTTGTGGCCTAATTCATGGACATAAAGACCTGCTTTTAGCAAAGTAATTGGACAGACTGGTTTATTGAAATCCTTTGGAACAGGCTAATGTACCATCAGATTATATTTGGGAATTCTTGTAATGTGTCGACTTTTTGTACCAAATACAATCATTAAATTACGTTTAATTTGTACAACATTTTTCAAATAATTTTCTCCATGATATGATTATTTTATTTCACATTTATTAAGCCTATGTAGAAATTCCCAGCAGAATGTTTATTCAAAACAAGGCTAAGTTTATAAATTGTAAAATTCCCACCAGAATGACTATTCCAGATGGCACTTGTACTTAGTATAAAAGAATACAACTTGACTACACTTCACGATCATGGATGTGTGTGTGTGTGTGTGTGTGTGTGTGTGTGTGTGTGTCTGTGTATATATATATATATATATATATATTTTTTTTTTCAGACTAATGTTTTCCACTGAAAGATTATATTGAATTAATTGTCAGGTTTGCTGCTAGGAAAGTTGGTTTACTGTATGGTGCTAGAAAATTTTTCTCACTAAAATCTATCTTACATATTTTCATCCAGTCTTTGAATATTGCTGTCATATATGGCCTGGTGCTCTATCTATATATTTAGAGATTCTTGATGAAATCCCCAAAATAATCTGCAATGTTATTGGTCTTGACCTGGCATTTCAGCATCAATCACTTTCCCATTGTGTTATACTGGAACACACCTATTCTATAGTTAATAGACTCTCCCACCTATAATAAGTAGTAGTAGTAGCAGTTGCCAGGGAGCTCAGAGAGTTGGTGAGTCAGTCGATGTCGGACATTAAAGTATCAACCACCACAACTAGATTGCTGCATCATTAACTATTATATCAAGTTCCTAATGTTTTGTATGTTAAACCTTTTTAGGACCGACTTAGTGAAATACAAGCCTCCACTGTGAAACTACTCTATAACAACTTTGGCGATGAAGGATTCGTTCTCATACGGAGGAAAAAAACATTTTTTTTCGTTCACTCTATAACACATTGCTATAATGTAACTTCCCTCTGCCTTTTCTATAAATACTTTCATGCTAATTGTTCTGATGAATTTTCCTATGTTTTTTATGAATTTAAGCTCTATACTAGATTAAGGTATCATCTTTTTTACATTTGAAATGGCAAGATGTAACCATAAGTTCTATGCTAACAGTTTCTTCTATTGCACTTCTTGCTTGTGGAACTTTCTTGCAGCTTCTTGCTTTCCAATCAACTTTGATTTCAAAAATTTAAATGCAATCTCAAATGTTATCTTCTGTCTTCTTAATTCCTGTTCTTTTATTGTCCTGTTCTCTCTCCTTAATAGCATTTTTTTTTTCTCATTTTCTAACATTCAGTAACCACTTGCATCTTAGTAGCTTTATAGTCTTGCTTGGTGTGAAATTGTTAAAATATATACACACACAAATAAAATATAAGCTAACAGTTTAAAATATAAAATAAACTGAAGGCTCAATGCCAAAGTTGGAAGTGTTTAAGTATATTCTAATAATATTAATAAAATAGTCATCAAATTCTGGTACTCAGAGTTTCATGTGTTCTGCTCTAACACAATCAATAGGTGGACAACAAAATTAACTGATGATTGTGTTACAGCAAAGCATATGAAACAAAGTTGCAGAATTTGATAGCTCTTAATATTATTATGATATTATATATATATATATATATATATATATTAATATATTTATTGTTTACATGTTATTTTTATAAATACAAATATTTAAAAAAATACTATGTTTATAATAAACAGTATTAACAATATTTACCAGCCTTATATATATATATATATATATATATATATATATATATATATATATAAAAACAGACCACTTTAAGGTTCCATGTAATAAATTATTTCACCACATCCCTTTTAAAAGAACTGCGGATCATCAGACTTTACTTCCAAACAAAAAATATTTTTTCTTTGGAGGTAAAGTCTGATGATCCGCAGTTCTTTTAAAAGGGCTGTGGTGAAATAATTTATTACATGGAACCTTAAAGTGGTCTGTTTTTATTTAAATTATTTGCTCCGGATTTACATTGAGCTCTCTGGATTATATCCTCATTAGGTTTACCCATTACGGATTACATAGTTTTTCATAAATTATATATGAAAATTACCCCTTAGCCAAAATATAGAGGACTGCAGAGGACAAAATCTACCAAATTTTAGTGTCTTCCCATTCTACCAGTGCAACTAGAGAACTACTAAACAAAGGTGGATTAAAAAGGAAACATTTTTCATCAACAAGTTCCAACCCATACTTAATTCATTGCATAAATAGATTCTACCAAATTTTCCTTATCATAAGCGACATATATAGCCAGTTATGACCTTTGATTTTTCATTTTTATCAACACGTGGAGATACAGACAGTTAAAAACATTTTGAAAAGCTAAGCGAAACAAGTTAAAGTAAAAAAAGTAAAACAACAAATTATTTTTCTAAGAAAAAGATGCTGAAAATCCAATTGTTAGTAACCAAATTTTAATTTTAATTTTTCTCTGTAAAAATATATATCTTATAAATATAATATTATAACTATTAAGTGCCTTTTTCCCCAATTCTTATTTTAGTATTATATATATATATATATATATATATTACATGAATCATTCATGCAAAAATCAGATAAACTTCTATATCTGTTTTTTGTATGAATGATTCATGTAATGTAAATTGAACTGCACCACATACTTGATATATATATATATATATATATATATATATATATATATATATGTGTGTGTGTGTGTGTAACCACTAGAATAGTTTTGTAATCTGTATACTCCTTGTGGAGTATAGAGCTACAGTGAATGTCAAATGTTTATGTTACCATGGAATCAGTAGTAAATAAATTTACTAACCAAATACCTAACTTGCTTGAATTCAGAATTTTCCATCTCTTAGACTGGTTGGCACCTAAGAGACACCAGAATGCTCTACTGTTTAACTGTTTGGAAAAGAAGAGATGTATTCATTCCTGTCCTAAAGGCTTTCATGCAATGGAAGGGCAACTGAGTTTGAAATTTGAACTTGGCTCAACAATTTTCCATGCCAAAGGAACCTATAGTAAATAATGATTTTGTTTTATTATTTATGTACGGATCAGTGTTTCTGCCTAAGATCAAATTATCTTTGTACTCAAATGATCATGCTTCACCTGTCATCCAAGTATTGATGTAGTATTTGTGCACAGTGAACAACATAGGACTTAACGAGTTAATTTCCACACAAAGTTCAAATGATACCGACTTGTTTATCTACAGAAATATGAATCAGGATTGAATTCAATTATTTTATGTCAGTATTAGAAATGAGAGAAGTTATGGAAGATTAAGAAAAAAAATCCATTATCACTTAATTTAAAAACATTTAAAATTGATAATACATACATGAATTGCATAGAAAGATGTGTTGAAATGTCCCCTTTCAGAATATATGTATATTGAAAAGAATTCAGTCACGTGTGAAACAAAATCATGTGTTCAAACACTACAAGTTTTTGTGCTAACCCAATATACCATGGAAATTTTGATTTCAATAATGAATATGCTATTAAAACACGTAAATTTCAAAAATAAGTTATTCAAAAAAAAATTTCACTTGAAGATGGAACAGAGCTTACTTTAATTCAATTTAATTCAAATAATTATATTGAAGTTTTCAGTTTTTGTTTTGAAACATGAGAACTCTTATGTAGCATGTTGGAATCATATTTTTAAATAAATAATTATATTTATGCTCTGCTTTTGTATCGAGCACTATTTTTTAAAAATAATAACAAAAATACTAAAGAACTTTGGCTTATTTACCTAACCAGTTCTTTCCTATTTTCTATATATTTTCACACACACATATATATATATTTTAATTTAAAGAAAAAACAGACCACTTTAAGGTACTGTTCTCTGTTATACTGCATCAAGCACTATTTTATTAACCCTAGCACTCAATGTATGATATTATATATATTACATAGCCAAAAATATATACCATAACAGACATATATGCAGTCTTATCTAATGTTTTAGCAATATGAATTGTGGACTTGAATAAGAGTTTTGGCATAACTTCCCTACACATGAGCTTCTAGTGGCTGCTGGCAGTCCGCTGATGGCAACCCCAGTGGCCCTCTGGTGGCAGCCATGATCATGCCACTGGCGAGCCTCTAGCAGTCTGCCAGTGGTAACATTTCCGAGATGAACATGTCAGTGGTCCAACAGCAGGCCACCAGTAGTAAACACTAGTGACATGTCACCCAGTGGCAGTTTGGTGGCTTGCACATAGGCACGCTAATCTCTGTGGCTTCTGTGAATCAATGTAGTTGCCCAAAATAATACGACTTTGATGAAAATTATGTAAAACCATTCTGCAATCTATTTCCCCAAATTTTGTGTTGCATTTATATGAAGTATAAAACTTTTTTTTTAAGGATATGCATGTATGTTCTTAACGCACGTCTATTTTCTAATGATAGATATTTATTGTGATCAAGTTTGTGTAATCTTATCTTTGTTTGTTTTTTTATATCTACCAAGGTTAATCAACACGATCAAAATTCATATGATATTCAATGGCAAATAGATTCAGATTCTTGTCCAAACATGTCTTTCATTATCACCTGCTCTTTTATGGTCATGTGAGACTCAACATTAAAATGGTATGAGTTTCACCTGTCACTTGTAGCTTGGGGAAAGTAATACTTTTACATTATATAAATATATATAATTATATTTATGCTCTACTTTTGTATCGAGCACTATTTTTTAAAAATAATAACAAAAATACAAAAGAACTTTGGATTATTTACCTAACCAGTTGTTTCCTATTTTCTATATATTTTCACATATAAATATATATATATATATATATATATATATATATATATATATATATATATATATATTTAGCGTAGCTTAGATGTGGCACAAGGCTGAAAGTATGGGGCACCTAGTGAGGATCGAACTCACTACTCAGTTGTAATTGTTCTAGGAAGACAAGCTTGCTAACCATTACACCGCCTCGAGGTGCCCACACACACACACACATATATATATATATATATATATATATATCAAATGAGAGACAGAACAGATGGAGTAAAAATCCACTGTTCATAGCATTTACTTTTAAAAAAGTGCTCAATACAAAGTAGAACAATTATATTATTATTATATTTTTATTATAAGAGATTATAATGAAAACATTTTAATATATATATATATATATATATATATATATATATATATATATATATATATATGTGTGTGTGTGTCTGGGGAAGTGGTTAAAATTTCTTGGCACAATGAAGAAAAACCTTAAAAATGATTTCTGGCCATTTAATCAGGTTTGGGGATGTGGATTGAGCTAAGAAATTTTCAGCAACCTTTCATATATTTTTATGTATATACCATGGGGAAAATCAGTATTCAGTACTTGCCACCAAAAAATGTTTATTGCATTATCTACCTGCAGATTAGTAGTACTAAATAATAGACAAAAAGCATATGTTGAAAATAAACATGACTGGGTGAGGAAGGTGTCCAGCTGGCAAGTGAGTAAACAACTGGAATTTGACAATCAAAATAAGTGCCATATGAACACTGTGTTGTAGAGAATGAAAAACTAAGACTTTGTAGAGATTTGAAACTCAAATACAATCACCCAATCCAGGCCAGGTGACTGGATCTAGTTATTGTAAATGAAGAAAAGAAAATATGTTATCTCAGTAAAAGTATGAAAAGCTGTTTAATTATCAAAACCTGGCTCGAAAACTGAAGACATGGAACACGAAGGTGATGAGTGTACCAGCATTACTGGTATGATTGAAATTGTTTTGAAGAGCTTTACAAAGAAACTAGAAATCTTGACAATCTGAAGAAGATCAGGATCTATCTAGCATCAGGTATAATACTGAGGAAAGTGCTGAACTAGGAGGGAAACTTACTATCACTTGACTTTGTGATAAAAGACACCAGATACTAGAATGAATATAATAGTGAAGGCACACTTAATCAGATGTTTGACATTATCAACAACAACAATGATATTTTTTTAAAAATCATATTCACCCCATGCAAAGCAGTAAAGTCACTATGACACAAGGGGTTTCTGGATATGAAAGAATTAGAAAACAGAAGCATTATTGAGAAGCAATAACAATAGAAGAATAACCAGGAAGACAGTAGATAATGATTGATATTGCATTTAAATTTCTGTAGATCAAACTTGACTGGAAAGCAATAAGCCAGAAAAAAAGGTTCCACAAGCAAAAAGTGCAAGAGAAGAAACTGTTAGCATAGAACTTACAGTTGCATCTAGTTATTTCAACTATAAATTAAGGAGACCTTGTTGCTAATCTAGATACCATAGCAAAGAGATCATCTAAATAATTACCATGAAATTATTTATAGAAAAGGCACAGGGAAGCAACTTTATGGCAGTGAGAAAGTGATTGAAGTCGAGATGCTAGATCAGGACCAATAATATTGCTGATTCTTCTTTGGGTTCTATCAAGATTCTCTAAATATATAGCAAGAGCACCAGACCACATGTGGCAGTAATATTCAAAGCATCGACAAATGGTTGACTTATAGAATTATAATAAATAATTAATTCATGGAACATTGGATTGGAATTCATATAATTTTGATTTAAACCTAGAATTTCATAATTAATTACTCTTTGGTATATTGGGAATGAGATCTATCCAGACACTATTTTTAATATTCTAAGAATCAGTTTTGTAGCCTTGCTATAAATTGACAACTAATCAAAGAGGATAAGACTATATATGCATGAACAGATGTTCTCCTATGTGGTTACTCAGTCAGTAGCAAAATGCCATACAACAAGCTTGTTTACTTTCACTGTATCTTCTGCATGTTTGATTCATTGATTTGATTTTTAAGGCTTATTAACCTTTTACATGTTTAATTAAAATAGCTAGAAAACATTTTTAGATTGTAAGAAATTTTTTTTTGAGATAGTAATGAGTTTTACTAATTAACCCATAGCTGGAAGGGAAGAAGATGTGGATTCATACTTTTCCCCCAGGGGTATTTGCATGTAAGTGAATATAAAAAAACAAACTGGAATTGGAACCTGGCTTTCCGATTTCCAATTCTCAGCTATTATCTATTACCCCACCTGCACATCCAAACTTACAGTACATGGTATTCCCAAGCGGTCACCCATGTAGGTACTGACTAAGCTTGACATTGCTTAACTTTGATGACTGTACGGGAACTGATGTTTCAACAGGATATGGCTATAAGCCAGTATCTTGTGCAATTTTTTTAAAAATCACTACATCACTCAGGACAGCTGATAATGATCATCTCAAAAGATGACTTGGAGGAGGGTGCTGGGATAAGCATATGAGAAACTATAAGGAGTATTTTGAAGGTGGTTAAAGCATCATTTCCCTAGGTAGGAACATTTTTTTTTCTTTTGTTAATATTAAATGGCTAGATACTTTTTTGGATTGCCATTGTATATGCAGGGAAAAGCAGTAGCAATAGATTGCACCAGTATGTTTTGTTTTTCTTTTACTTTCCTCCGACACTAAAAGATCTCAAGAACTGCTGCTTTGTGGAACAGACTCCTGTGAGGGTGCTTCCCTGAACACACCAATCTTAGCCTCTTCAAGTCAAAGATTAACTGTTATCTTTCCTCTTTATCCTCATAATCTGCACTTCTCACCACTATCTCTTCCATTTTTATTACTAACCTCATTCCTCATTATAATTCTGTAACCCTTTACTTTGAGTGTCTTTCGAGCCTTGTAGTGTGTTAATTTTAGTATTTTCAAAAAAGATTCAATTATTTTTTGGAATGTTAAATATATGCATTGAAATGAAGTAGGAATGGATTGCACCAGGTTTAGGTTATTTTCTTTCCTCGTACATTAAAAGATTCTCGGTATTATCATTGGTAACAAAGGAATAAAGATAAAACATTCCACATGATTCTCTTGCATCAGTATGAAGTCCAAGCATAAGGACCGTGTTATTTTAAATAATTATTGCTAAGCTATAAAGCAGGATGTGATTTATAATAATGGTGATCAATAGAGATGTTCAGAATATGACTCATTATCACCATGGCAATAAATAGAGAGAGAGAGAAAGATAGAAATTTCCATTTATCTTTGATCTTAAAAAAAAATAAAATTAAAAAAAATTTTTTTAGGTTAAATGAAAGACTTGCCTAAGGTTTAAATTGTTAAGGTATTAGGCTGATGCAAAAGTTGCCAGCATCATTTTCATGGAGGTTTGAATCATTGTCTGAACTGTATAAATTAAGCTGCACCATAAGTTGCAACAACATAAGTTTCACATTGACAATCTAAATAACAATCCTACATGCACATGTTATTTGTACATTTATTTGCTTATTCGACGCATATTTTGTGAATAGTCTAGTGGTATGTAAAGATACTATGAGTTAATGGTAATCATATCTTAGTCCAAAAATGTAATCATATCTTAGTTCAAAAATGGTATGAGTTTCACCTGTCACTTGTAGCTTGGAGAAAGTAATACTTTTACATTTTATATATATATATATATATATATATATATATATATATATATATATTCAAATGAGAGATAGAACAGATGGAGTAAAAATCCACTCTTCATAGCATTTACTTTTAAACAATTGCTCAATACAAAGTAGAACAATTATATTTTTATTATAAGAGATTATAAAAACATTTTGAAAACATTTTAATATATATATATATATATATATATATATGGGGGGGGTAAAAAATTTCTCCATATCATCTAAAAGGATTTCTTAGTAGGAACACCTGTTAGTTTTGGAGGCAATATGTGCATATGAAAGTCTAGAATAGGACAATTAATAATGTAAATGTATTTACTAGAAAATGCATTGAAAATTAGAAAGAAAGTTATGGTAAGTAGTCAGAAAACAATTTAAGCGTTACTGACAGGAAAGAGCTATTATATGAATTATAAGTGAAGATTGCTTATGTATTGAATAATATTGTTTCCATTTTGGTCCTTGTCATATTTTGTTTATTCTGTTTATGCATGAAAAAACAGCTTTAGAATTATGCATGAATGATGTTTAGACAGTCTTGATGAACAGATCAAAATGTGAACAAAGAAAATGGCAGTTATGTTTTTACAAGTGACAAAATTACATACAAATGCCATTTGGTCAAATGGTGTGATTTACACAGTTTACAAATGTCAACAGTGCTTCTTGTGACTTATAAACTGTCAAAGCCAAATGTGTTAACACTATTCAAGGACACCTCATATAAAAAACAAAAAAACAAAACAGAAAACAATTTCAGACACTAAGATTGCAAACAGATAATTTTCATTTAACACTTTTCGGGGTAATTTACCAGCACACTGGCAACAAGGAGAAAATGTGTGCAAATGATTTTCCTGTAGGAATTATCTATGAGAATATATTGCAAAATGGTCTAATATAGAATGACACTGTAAAATGGTCTACTAGAGAAAGGCGCTGTAAAATGGTTTACTAGAGAAAGGTAGTGTAAAATGGTCTACTATAGAAGGTAGTGTAAAATGGTCTACTATAGAAGGTAGTGTAAAATAGTCTACTATAGAAAGGCACTGTAAAATGGTCTACTATAAAAAGGCACTGTAAAATGGTCTACTATAAAAAGGCACTGTAAAATGGTCTACTATAGAAAGGCACTGTAAAATGGTCTACTATAGAAAGGCACTGTAAAATGGTCTACTATAGAAGGTGGTGTAAAATGGTCTACTATAGTAGGGTGGTGTAAAATGGTCTACTATAGTAGGGTGGTGTAAAATAGTCTAGTATAGAAAGGCGCTGTAAAATGGTCTAGTATAGAAAGGTGCTGTAAAATGGTCTAGTATAGAAAGGCACTGTAAAATGGTCTAGTATAGAAAGGCACTGTAAAATGGTCTAGTATAGAAAGGCACTGTAAAATGGTCTAGTATAGAAAGGCACTGTAAAATGGTCTAGTATAGAAAGGCACTGTAAAGTGGTCTAGTATAGAAAGGCACTGTAAAGTGGTCTAGTATAGAAAGGTGCTGTAAAATGGTCTAGTATAGAAAGGCACTGTAAAATGGTCTAGTATAGAAAGGCACTGTAAAGTGGTCTAGTATAGAAAGGCACTGTAAAGTGGTCTAGTATAGAAAGGCACTGTAAAGTGGTCTAGTATAGAAAGGTGCTGTAAAATGGTCTAGTATAGAAAGGGACTGTAAAGTGGTCTAGTATAGAAAGGCACTGTAAAGTGGTCTAGTATAGAAAGGCACTGTAAAGTGGTCTAGTATAGAAAGGTGCTGCAAAATGGTCTACTATAGAAGGCAGTGTAAAATGGTCTACTATAGTAGGGTGGCGTAAAATGGTCTACTATAAAAAAGCACAGTAAAATGGACTACTATAGAAGGTGGTGTAAAATGGTCTACTATAGAAGGTGGTGTAAAATGGTCTACTATAGTAGGGTGGTGTAAAATGGTCTAGTATAGAAAGGTGCTGTAAAATGGTCTAGTATAGAAAGGCACTGTAAAATGGTCTAGTATAGAAAGGCACTGTAAAGTGGTCTAGTATAGAAAGGCACTGTAAAGTGGTCTAGTATAGAAAGGTGCTGTAAAATGGTCTACTATAGAGGGCAGTGTAAAATGGTCTACTATAGTAGGGTGGCATAAAATGGTCTACTATAAAAAAGCACTGTAAAATGGACTACTATAGAAGGTGGTGTAAAATGGTCTACTATAGAAGGTGGTGTAAAATGGTCTACTATAGTAGGGTGGTGTAAAATGGTCTATTATAGAAAGGCACTGTAAAGTGGTCTATTATAGAAAGGCACTGTAAAATGGTCTTAAGGATTATGATTAATCAGAAAATGAAAATAGGAACACTGTGAACTCTTCCTAGATACTGTTATTATATTTAAATTTAAAAGACTAGCAACAATTTGTTTTCATTATTTTTTCAAGCACAAGTGTTTAAATTATAAGCTATCAGAAAACAAACATTTATTACAAAGGAGAGTTTGCTTGTTTGACGTCTTCGTTGCCAAAATGATACTAAGAATTCTCAACAGCCAAGCAATTAAAAAAAAATCTTTTCACCCAAAAGATATAAATCATATAATCATAAATAAAATTGTAACATGCCATTTATTTAACAGGTGCTAAATGTCACATGCACAGAAATAGTATTAGAATAAACAGAGTCTTAAAATAATAAACACTTAATATACACACACAGGTGTGCATAGAAATTATAATGTTTACATGTGGATAATATGCCATAGTAATTCAAACATAGATAATATTACCACCTGCTTAATGTATCATATATATTTGTATAAGTATATACAATAGATTATGCAAATAGCAAGATATCTTGCAATAATTTTTTTGTCTTTTAATTAACTAGTAGTGAATTCTTTTTTTTTTTTAATCACTATCACTCCACACAAGGCAGTAAAGTCAGTAAAACACAAGGGGTTACAGGGTTTGGAAGAATTAGGAACAGAAACATTAATAATGAGCGGAAAGAGGAAAGAGTAATCAGGAGGAAAATAGACAGCAATTGATATTGCATTTAAATTTTTGCAGGTTAAAGTTGGCTGAAAAGCATGGGGCTGGAAAGGAGTTTCACAAGCTAGAAGTGTGTGAAAAGAAACTGTTAGCATAGAACTTATGGCTACATCTAGCCAGCTCAACTGTGAATTGATGAGATCTTGATGCCAGTCTAGTACTGCACTTAAATTCATAAAGTCTAGGTACCATAGCAAAGAGCTCATCTGAACAATTACCAAGAAAGTATTTATAGGAAAGATACAGAAACACAACCTTATGGTGGTGGGTAAGTGACTGAAGCTGAGCTGCCAGATCAGGACCAATAATATTACTGAGTCTTCTTTGTATCTTATCAGGAAGCTCCAGGTAAATAGAACTGGACCATATGGGGCATCAATATTCTAAACATGGACAAATGGTAGATTTATAGATATCTAAGATAGATTCTGGAGAGAAAAATTGTCTACCATAACACAGTGAACTGATTTTCCTGACAAGCTACCTAACAATGGATTTAATATAGTCTTTCTCAGCAGAGAAAGTTACCCCTAGAAAGTGCAACAAGTCATTTTCCTGGAAGTTAGCATCAGCTTTGATGATGGAAGGCAGAAAGGGATTTTTCAGATGATTAATGGAGAGAAGTTTAGTTTTGGAGACATTAAAATTAACAAGCATTCCTTTTCCCCAGTTAACAACAGACTAGGGGTTGTTTTGGACATCGGCTGCGATTTTGACCTTGTTAGACTGATCAGCCTTACTATCAAGGCAGGAGTAAACGGTTGTATCATCAGCACAGATGCCAAATTGAGAGCTGATGTCATCTGGAAGGTCATTAATGAAAATTAAAAACAGAGTATGACCAAGGACGAAGGCCTGGGGAGCATCCATGTTAGTACAAAAGGATGTAGATGAGCGGCTGTTCAGGAGTGTTGATTTCCAATCTGTAGGAAGGACTGCAAAAGTTTTCCCCCTTCCCTTTTATAGGCAAAAATACACAAAATGCATGCTGGGATACTTTTCTTAGTCAATAAAATAGGTTGATTTACAACTTGACTTGCCTCAGTCCAGATCTACCTTGTCTATATGGAAGATCATTGGATTCACTTGTCTGACCTAGCTTTTCTGTGTGCCAATTTGTGGTTCATAAATCTTTTTGCTTTCTTAATTTACTTATATTTTTTTGCTTGCTTGCCTGATATTTAATTTTTGCCCCACTTTCTTTCTATTGCAAATATTATTAATTCTGTTTGATGGACAGTTGTGTTGTTTATTTTGCTCTTGGAACATGGCTTCTATCTTAACACTTTCATTTCACAATTTGGTAGGAAAGACTGGAGCAGTTCAAAAATGTGTCTGGAGACACATTAACTTTTCAGCTTGCGGAGAAAACCTGTATGCCAAATCCTGTTAAAGGCTTTTGAGATGACCAACGCTACAGCCTCGGTTTCACTGTTTTTATTTAGAGCATCACAGACTCTTTCTGCAAGAAAATTCATGAAGGCAGGGAAAATAATGATTTTTCTGGAATGGCCGATGTAATGTCTAGTGAGAAATTTCTTTGTCCTAGGTTTTCTTACTCTGGCAGTAAATCAGATATTTAATGAAGACAATTCATAGATGGTAATGAAAGTAATGATTCTTCTGGTATGGCCAACAATAGAGGGGAGAATGTCATAATAAAATATCGTCATCTCAAATGTGGAATAGTTTATATAAAAATGAACTGTAGGGAAAAAAAATGAAAAAAAGGATTTCTTTTTGAAATCAGAAATAAGAGTTAATTAAATTTCGTTACACATGCCAAAATTGTTCAACAAATTTAAGTATGCTTTGCTACCAAAAGATATACTGCTGTATAAAGAAATTCTGCTACATTGTTGTAAAGAAGAAGTTTATTCCAGAGAATGATATGGTACACGATTGAGAACACAGACTAATGTAATAAACAGTTAAACTCTTTTCTCTCAGAGAGAGCGCTGTTTAAATAGTCTTAGACCAGTCCATCTTGTGGGGGTGTTCAGCTACTCCACAACATACATATATATCCATATGTGGATGTATAAATAGCAAAGTGATTATTGGCTCAGAATCTAATAGTACATTTAAATTCATAAAGTCTAGGTACCAAAGTGGAAAGTTCATCATAACAATTACCATGAAAATATTTATAGAAAAAGTATGGAGAAGCTATGTTACAGAAGTGGAAAAGTGACTGAAGCCAGGATACCAGGTCAGGACCAATAACATATAGCAGTAGCATCAGACCAGATGTGGCAGCAATATTCAATGCTTGAATGAATGGTAAACTTATAAATGTGTAAGATAGATTCTAAATAAAATAAAATGTATAATCAATAGAGTTTGATTTTCAAAGAAGACAGTTACCAAAGAGATAATGTTTGAAATTAAAGTAAAAAAAAAAACAACAAAAAAATGAGTAAAGGGAATCACAGTTGAAACAAATCTACCATATTTAGCTACCCAGTTTGCTTTACAAGTATTGTCATTAGTCTTTTTCAGGTTTTTTTCAAATCAACTTTTTCCAATACAAAATGACATTGTGTGCTAGAATAAGCAATTATTAGTTCAAATATAAGTCTGTCATTTGCTTCTTTCCAGACAACTCGTTCCCTAGTAACATACAAATGAACAGGTAATACAAGTTAAAGATAAATAAAGCTATCATGTAACCAAGTACAATGCAGTAAGTTGAGATAACTGGTGGTCAATTTGACATCAACCATTGTTCCTCTGTCAATGCCCTCCACTCAAACATGAGCCTGTAAATATCATTGCACCCTTTGTTTTGGGGGCTGAATGTTTCCCAATAGAAACAGAATGCACAAAACCAATGCTCCACTAGGAGCAGCCATTTTTATCATAGGAACAGGATGTTAATGTTGTTTAATGCTGTAGTCTAAAAATGAAAGGTTAAATATCAGCCAGAGAATTTTACAGAATGCAAGTTATTTTCAGACAAACACAAACAACACAATGTAATAACTATCTAGCTATAGATATAGACACACACACTAAATCTATCTACATTTTATATATATATATATATATATATATATATATATATATATATATAGAGAGAGAGAGAGAGAGAGAGAGAGAGAGAGAGACACACACATGTAGACACACATACACAGATATACACACAATGTATTTAGGAGACAAGAAGTCATCTAAGTTTTGTTAAATTCAACTGGCTAGCTTTGAGTTAAATATTTTATTGTATTTTTACAATTTTTGAATGTTTTATAGCAGGATCAAAATTGTTGATAAAGTGTCTGAAGTTTGTGTTTTGTTAAGACACTTTTGATTGTCACAGTCATTATCAAGAACTGGGTATTGTCAGCATAGCAAATAAGATACCACAGGAGATGGCATCTTTAAATGTGTATAAAATATTTAACATACATACCAAATATGCAAGCAAAGTACCAACAAAAGTCATTCAATAGATGCTCTTCTGATTAACTGTTATGCATGACATCACATTGCACATATTCTAATTTCATCAGTCTAAAAAATACATTCTAGGATGTAGCCAACAAAATCTTGTTTACTATACTGATGACAGCTCCCACTTTTTGATAACAGTCAAAATGGTTGAAAAATACTGGAATAAAACAGAATGAAAAACAAACTTTAGAAAGTTTATTTACAATTTTGATCCTGATGTACAAAATCTTATTTGAAAATTGGATTGACTGATTTGTTTTTTATGGATTATCAACCTTTTGACAATGATTTTTCAGGATAAACATATTTACTATTTAACCCATATATGGGGGAGAAGAGATGGATTCGTACTTTTTTTAAGGATATTTGTATGTAAGTGAATGTAACGAACCCAACTGGAATTTGAACTCAACTCTCTGTTTTCTCATTCTGAGCCATTGAAATTGGAAGAATATAATAAAAGACTAAATACACAGTTGAATTACAAGTTGAGCACACACACACACACACACACACACACATATATATATATGAGGAGGTACTGAAAATTCTTGGCACACTGCAGTTTCCAAATTCTGATCAAATGACCAAACATTTTGGAATCCTATCTTGGTTACACCAAGAACTTTTTCAGCACACATGTGTGCATA